>JBAMBA010000107.1:897500-985000 GCA_037043685.1 Drosophila hawaiiensis | reverse complement strand
CCATTAAAAATGGTTAAAAAGGGTATAATGGTTTCGTGCATATGTATGTAATGGGCAGAAGGAAGCATCTCCGACCCCATAAAGTATATATGTATTCTTGATCAGGATCGACAGGCGAGTCGATATAAGCATGTCCGTCTGTCAGTCTGTTTGTATGAACACGCAGATCTCAGAGTCTTTAAGAGCTAGAGACTTCAAATTTGGAATATAGGTTCTCATATACCAGGCGCAGATCAAGTTTGCTTTAATTGATCGATAACAAATTTCATGAAGATCGTATAAGAAAGACCCAAGTTATAGTCGAAAATATATTATCATATTGATCTCATTTCTATCAGCAGCAACTTGCAGACCTGCTCATATTTTGGTGCAAAACTTCCAATGAAACTAGAATTTATTTAACAACTGGGTTCAGGGTATATCGTAGTCGGGCTCACTCGACTACATCACTCTTACTTGTTTACATAATAATTTTATTACATTCTCTTTTTTTCTTCATTTATTTTTGAGACTAATTCCAACGCGCTCGACATTTTAATATCCTGTTTTACTGCCACACTCTGACGTAATTTGCACTATTTAACTAACAGAGTCATATATATATATATCTCATTTAAAGATACTTAACAACATTGCATTCCATATCAGACCACATTGATGTGAAGGGGGCTTTAATTATGCAAATGTGCAACTTTATAGGACAGAGTACATATTTATCCAAGTATATATTCTCGTAGTTGAAATATTATGTAATCTATATGCATATATATATATATATATATATATATATGACAGATTGTTAAACAACAACAGAACGTTGAATTGCTTTATTATAGAAGCGATGACTTAAGGAAAAAACAAAAGAGAAAATCATCAGCTGGCATAAATCAACAGCAACGGCAACATTGTTATTGTTGTCGTCTTATCAATCAGGCAGTCAGTCTGACCAACAACAAAGACGCAACGATAGTAACAGTGTGAGTGTGTGTGTGTGCGAGTGTGGCCTGTTCGCGAAACGGGGCGTGGCACTGACAAAGAAGGCGGAGACGACGGCGGAGTCGGTTTCTCTTATCAGCTGCCCCAGCAGAACAAAGAGCGAGGATTACACAGCGGAACGATTGGAATCGGTACACAATGTTTCCGTTTCAATACAGGCATTTATCATATATCAGAACACCATTTGTACAAAGTACAAAGTTCAGCAGACGACACTGAAAGGAGTTGCATATCAAATCCAAGAGAGAGAACGAGAGACAGAGAGAGAGAGAGAGAGAGAGAGAGATAGACTCGCTTAATCTCACCGTTTCATTTCCATTGTATTTCGTTTATACATACAAGTATATATATATATATATATATATGCATATGAGTTATAGATTAAGCAGCTGCAGATAATGGACACGAGCCCAGAAATTAACACAAAAAGCACATTTATTAATACTAATTGATGTATTTCAACAAATCGTTTAGATTCGTTTAGCAATTCATGTTCCAATTCCACTCGTTTATTGAATGTGTTTGCGTGTGTGTGTGCAGCTTACCCGATATTACAATTTATAATGGAAAATCTCAGCTTTACATGGCAGTGGAAATTTTAACACTTACCTAGAAAGAGAAGAGAAACAGAGAGAAAGAGAGAGAGAAAGAGAGATTAGCATAAGTGGTTGAAACAATGATAGTGGCTTAAGAGGAAGTGAATCATTTCTGGGTTTTTTTGTAAGCCAAGCTAACTTTGAACATTGCATTAAGATGAATATTTTATTTTCTTAATCAAACTGGAAAACATGAGCCTGTGCTCATAATATATGGGAATTAAATCGATAAATCGATAATAATCGATAGTTGATAAATAGTTATTTACCTAAAATGTGCTTAAATTTTTGCACCACTTTGGTCCAACTAACGCAGGATTGTGTTCTAGCCAATTTAGCAGTCTTTACACTCTCGAGACAATCGCCGGCATCTTGATTACCGATTACCGATTCAGCCTCCGCTCCGGTCTCAATATCATCATCATCGTCCACATAGCCCGGATCGGGATCGGTGGCATCGTGTCGATCATTGGAGTACCGACGTCCACATTTCGTTCGACTGCCATCGTAATGATTATCATGACTGTGACTGCGAACACGCATCTTCACCAGACTCACATCGGGATCAGCATCATCATCATCATCAGCAGCAGCAGCAGCATCATCAGCAGAACCCACAGCAGCCTGATGATCTGGATCCGATAGCTGTTTGTTAATCGTTAAACGATTTCTATCACAGTGATTGTTGCTTGTTGTTGTTGTGGTTGCTGTTGCTGATGGTTGCTCTTTGGTGTCATCAAGGCCGCTGGCCCCCAAATTGGAGGCCACCGTTGTGTTGCGCTTCTTGCGCTGCTCCTCGCGCTCCCGTTTGATCAACGCCTTCTGCTGCTTGGCCTGGCGTTGTTTCTGTTTGCGTGCGAATTTCTCGCGCAGCTTTGGGCTACCAAACTCATCCAAATAATACATGGTGTCCTGGAGGCCATCCTTGCGATTGATCAGCTTCGCATCGATATGCGGATCCTCGCTAATCTTTAACAGCGGAAAATAGATGCGTCCATCGGTGCCCAAATTTCGGATATCTCGTCGCTTGGCAGCCGCTGCGGCGACAGTTAATGGCGCCAGCTCCAATGGCAGCTCCTCCTCAGCCTTCACCTGGGCGGCCTGGGCAGCGAGCAAACGTTGTTGCTCCTCATCCACATGGCTGGTAATGTTGATCACAATGCCCGATTGAGTATCATCCTCGTCGACATCGACAGCAACGCCATCATCCTCCTCGTCCTCTTCTTCATCATCGACATCGACATCGACATCGTCGTCGTCGTCGTCGTCGTGGTGATGGTGCTGCTGATGTTGTTCCTCGTTAAGATCATCCTGATCAATGTCCACCTCGTCGATGCGATCCTCCACATCAAAGCCCTGCGTGCCACCTGTACTATTCGTACTTTTGTATTTCACGTGACGCAACCCATTGGCGTTGACGCAACTGCCGCTGCCGTTGCCACTGCCACTGCCACCGCCGACGCCAACGCTGCTCAGCTCGAGCGCTGAGGCGGCACGTGTGCGTCCGCGTCCATTAGCAGCAGCTGCAGCAGCAATTGAAGCCACCTGTTCGTTGCCGCTGCTGCTGCCGAGGGATTCGCTGCTGCTGTTCGATTGGGCGCCGCCCGCACCGCTGGAGACGCCTCCATCGCCGTCGCCATCGACATCGCCGCCGACTCTCTGCTCAATGCCGCTATCCTGACTGAGCAGCAGCAGCTGTTGCTGCTGTTGTTGTTGCTGCTGTCGCTGCCATTTGGGCAGCGGGCCGTACAGACTGAGGGAGCCGCTGCTGCTGCGCACCGGCGGCAGTTGTTGCAACTGCAGCAGTGTCTGCTGCGATCCGCTGCCACTGCTGCCGCTGCAGAGCTGCTTCTGTGAAGCGCTCGTCACGATGCAGCCGCTGTCCGCTGAGCCCGTTGATGTTTGCGTCGAGAACCGCTCGCTCAATGGTATTTTAATTGGTTCACTTATAATGATGATGTTGTTGTTGTTGTTGTTGCTGCTATTATTATTGTTATTATTATTGTTGCAGTTGCTGCTGCTGCTGATGTTGGCCGGTGCCGCCAGCACGGCTGCCGCAACTTTAGTGGTTGCTGTTGTTGCCATCAGGTGTTGTTTCAATTGATTCTGCAGTTTCTACAACTATTTTGTCACTGTTCTTTGCTGCTTTTTCACTTGGCGTTGTCCTTGTGGCTATTTAGCTTGCTTCCCTTCGGTTTCTTGTTCTGTGTTCTATATCAAAATAATGTTTGTTTCTTTCTCTCTCTTTTCTTCTCTGTTTTCGCTTTCGTTTTCGTTTTCTGCTTCTGCTCTCATTCACTTTCTTCGGTTGCACTGACAACTTTTATTGCTTCAGAGTCACATTGCCTGCTCAAATAGAATTGCATTTGCATACAAATTATTATTTATTTATTTTTTTAAATTTTTTTTTATCAATTTTTTGTTGCTTTGTTTTTACTGTTGTAGCTGCATAAACACTATTTTCATTTATTTTTTATTATTTTCTTTTTTTTTTGCATTTAATTTACTTTATTTATCTTTTTCGTTTGCCGCTATTTTTAGCAACAGGCGAGCAAAACACAACATTTTAGAAGAATGAAAAAACAAAAAAAAATGTATATTTTTGTGTTAAAATATAAATAGACGAAATATTTTCTTCTTAGGCGACTTTCGCTTGCCTTCGCTACAATAAAAACAAAACACATTTAAAAAAAGAGGCAAATTTCTACACAAACGCACTTGATGAAAACCAAACTGTTGCCCAAAAGAATGTTTTTTTTTTTTTTTTTTTGTTCTTTTATAAATAAACAGCAAATTGTATTTTGTTTTTCTGTTATATTTTGCGCTAAGCGCACAGTTTGCGTGTGTGTAAATTGTTGTTATTGCAAAGAATTTGTTATTCTCGCATTCACATGGATGTGCGTGCGAGCGCTGTTGAGGTCGCGATTGAACTAAAACTGAAACTGAAGCAGAAACAGAAACTGAAATTCAAATTTCCAAATTATCAACATAGCGACGTCGCTGCTAACGCTGACGCTAGCGCCGCCCGACGCACATCGAACGCACACTACGCCAACGACGACGACGACGACGATGAGACAACGACAGCAGTCGCAACGGGCGGCAATGAAACAAGAGAGCAGCAAAAATACAAAAATACAACAACAGTTGCCAGAGCCCATAAGCAAGAGCGACAGCACACAAAAGCACACACACGCAAAAAGCGAAAGTCATTCACTACGCTGAAATGCACGAAACGTGGAATGAAACAAGCTTCTTTCTTTTGCCGCTGCTGCTGCTGCTGCTGCTGCTGCTGCTTCTGCTGCTGTTGCTGCTGCTGCAGGTCAGACAGTGGGAAATTCAATAAACATACAACACATTATTGCTGCTGGTGTCCCTCCTCCCACTCTAATCTTATCACGTCACAAGCCGCCATAATCTAAGCTAATCAGTTTAAATATACATATATATATATATATTTATATATATCATCTGCCTAAGCAATGTGATTATTTACAATCGCATTAAATGTGTTAAATCAAGCAGTTTGTGCGGCACCAAGGAAGGAGTTGCGAGAACAACACCACACACATACAAACACACACACACATACACGCAGGCATGTGTAGCTAGGGTTCGGAGCTTTTAAACTAATTAAATATGTACATAAAGTGAAATAAGTAAATAAAAAACAGCAACAACAACAAAAAGGTTTAGCCATAAGGTAAATGTGTAGTTTGCACGTTGCGATACTCAACTCAAAAAATAAAAAGTGTGCGAACAGTGGAAAATTTTTGAATTGCCTTCAACGCGCGTGCGCTGCTTGCTGCTCTTGTTGCTGCTGCTGCTGCTGTTGTTGTTGTTGCTGTTATTTTTTATATTGTTCCAGTTCCAATGAACTTGGGGCAAAGCATGTGAAAAAAAGGAAAAAAAATTAAAAACCACAAAAAGCACTGTTGACTATGGACACAGGAGTGGATACGACGCAAGTGGTGTGAGTTCAAGGAACAAACCCTTAGCACAACAGCCTGACTACGACGTGGGGCTGGGTGGGTGAGTGTTGGTGGTGGTCACGATTTGGTCAATGGCGCATTAGAGTAAATTAGAGGAGTGTTGTCGTCCGTCGTCCGTCGTTGCGAAATGAAATGGAACGAAAACAGTTTGACATTCAAGACGGACAAGCAAGTGCCCCATTCCTCATTCCACATTCCCTATTCCCACTCCCCTACCTCTTCCCACTCCCATTCCTTTTTCCAACCATATTTCCACAGTCAAACAGAGCCACAACAATGATAAATACAATGGTATTTAGTATATTAACTAAAATGGTTTCAATTTCAGTTTAGAGTTGGATTTACAAAGTGGGAAAAGAAAACAATTAAAAATGCTGTAGTCAAGCTTAACCGACTGCGGCATACTCTTTCAACAGTCCTTATCTACTACTACTAAAATTTGTGAAAGTGTTCGAATCGATTTAGTCATGTCTGTCTGTATGAACGAGCCGATTGCTAGGGACTTCAAATGCAGCTACAGTTCCTGATCCCCATTTAATTTGATCGATAACTCTAACACATTGTACAAACATATCGATAACACTCAAAGACCCAACTGAAAAGCTATAGCCTTTCGCTTGATTTGTAATATACTAAGCTGTTAGTGTCGTTAGGATCGGATGAGAAACATCGGTTTTTATATTGCACAAACTAATAACAATTAAATAAATCGATATGTGACACGTATATCGAAACACATTCGACAACTGGTGACATTTGACTTTTGACGCGATGAAAATTTGATTACGTCCAGTTTTCACTCTCTCAACACGAGCGGTAATCCACATAAGAAACAAGTGCGCATTTTATAGGGCCTCTACTATGAAGTATAATACATATTTGTTTTTTTTTTATCGAGTTGACATTGAGTGTGAGCTGTCGTAGTCGTAGTAGCTGTTATTCCCACTAGGCATGTAAACTAGATGTCAACCCTGTCAACCCTGTCAACCCTGTGTAGCGCCTTTTTATTTATGAAACATAAATTGTGCGCTTAAGTCAAGTAAGCAACAGCAACAATAACAATAACGATGAGAATGTTACCAATGAGTTTCCCCATTCTTGGAACCTTGACAGGCCCCAACAGCTCACCAACACACACACACACACACACCTTGTTATTAGGGGAGGGGGCACCAGCCAATGAAAAAGGGCTGCTTCAATTTACATGGCAAATGAGTTAAGTTTAATTTAGTAACTTTGTTGTTGCTGTTGTTGTTGCTCTGTCGCCGGACTTGAACTTGCATGTCGATAATTTCTACGGCAAATTGCCACACGTGTAGAGCACAATACAACAATACAACAACGGCAGCAACAACAACAACAACACACACACACACACACACACACACACACACACACATACACACATTGTTTAATGGTAGAAGTGTAAAAGGTGTCAGGGTATTAATAGTATCAACCTGAGCCAAGGGTTGTTCCTACTTTTGTTCTTGTTGTTTTTTTTTTCGTTATTCATATATTGATTGTTAAGAAAGGCTACAATTAATGGAGACTTGGCTTTATAGTATATACTGTATATATGCAGCAATTGTGGTAGAAAAACACTTGACATTTAACTTTCACAAGGCTATTATAATTGTGACCCTTCTTTTTCTATGTACTGCGGTACCGAAGGTATAAATCGATAACACAGCTGGTCATCATATATACTATACTATATACAGGGATATATAATTTCTACTGTTGTGGAAATAGATTTACCAAAATGTGGTTTACAAATCAAGTTAGAGACTGCTCTGGATGGAAGTGCCCGAATAGGTACCCATTATCAATGCGTACGAATGGGGGGGAAACCACCATTGAATATCTAACAAGAGGGAACCAACATAACCTATCATTCCAGTACGGATATTGGAACTGTCAATGGGTACCCACTATCGGGTACGGCACTTACATGGCCACCAAAATTGACAATTACCAGTGGGGAACTACAAATGGGTACCCAGCAGGCGGGTCCCTAGTGGGACTTTTATTGCTTACTAAAATGACCAACTATGATTTAATAGTTATCAATGTTATTTTAGTATTTACCCCAATATTATTTTAAGCATTGTTGTTTCAAATGCTTCATTCAGTTGTAAGTTCTATGTTGAAAAAAGTTTTCTTCTCCTCAGCTTGTTGTTGTTGCAGTTGTTTGTGCATTTTTAAATGCTTGGCAAACCAGTTTGCTCCAGCTCGTTATTATCTATTGACAGTTCCCAGTTAGTGCGATTAGCTGGACGCACGGACACGCTGACAGGCGGACAGACGGACAGCAACAGGTGGGTCTCCTTAGATATGTATATGTGATACGTGAATGTATGTCGGTGTGGTGGAGGTGAGGGTCCAAATGGGTCTCCACACACTGATCGATTCTGTCAAATGTGGCTAATTGGTTTTAAATGCCCAACGCCCCCGTCAATTATTGCAATTATTGATTGTAGGTATTCACAAAGAGCTTTGCTGTTGCTGCTCGTTCGGCGGTCATTAGGCGATATGAAATGGGAAATGGTGAGGAGTGCGACAGACAGCCCAACCCAACCCAACCCAACAATTAACATTCTGTATTCGCCGAGCTGCTAATTCACTCATCATTTTTGTATGATTATTTTTTTTTTTTTGCTTTGTTTTCCTTTTGTTGTTATTGTCAAGTCTTTGGCAAATACTCGGTGGGGTGGTCTAAGCACTCAACCAAAATCTCTTGTGGCGTCCTCGTGCTTTCCTTTGTTGTTGTTGTTGTTCTTCTTCTCTCACAAATTAAATGCAAATATGCATATATGTGTGTATATGCGTGTGTGTATACGTATATGAACATTTTGTCCCTCTTCTTTCTCCTTTTGTTAACTTTCCGTTTTCCGTTACCTTTTACTTTCATTATTTTATGCTGCTGCTATTTGCTATTGCTATCGTTGTTCCCATTCCTACCAACAGATGGCGCCGCAGTGCAGTGCGAGCATGGCTCGACAAGACTTGACCGCGCTGGGGACGAGTCTCGTTCACAATGCACATTAATTTGACTTTAGATTTTTCAACACGAGCTATTCCATTTCTTGAAAATACAGAAAAATCTCATCCGTTATTTGTTCTATTTTTTTTAGAGTGAATGAACACACTAATCGAGAATTTCCTGCTATTCTATGCTATATTTCAGATAATATATACGCGCGGAAATTAGATCATCGTTAAAGTTGATAATGATTACGAGACTTGTTAAGCTCTTAGTTCAGATATTAATCCAAGAATATATATTTGGATTTAACAGCGGTTTATTTCATTTTTTGATAGAGTACGGATTATGATTGAGGCAATTGCCCAACAACAACAAACGAACTGTGAACTGTGGAACTGAGTGCGTCATCATTTAGTGCTGCCTAAGCAGTTAAGCTCTGGATACCAAAAAGGATATCTGATGATGACAATATGGCGTTAAGTAATTGCTTTCAACGGCAAACAACTCGCACACAGACAAAACAACGGAACACAGCAGAACAGCTAACCAGACTAAACCAGAGTTAACTAGACGACAACAACAAGAACAAGAACAACAACAACAAAAGTCGTGTTAATCAGGCAATTGTTTTGTTGTTGACAAGCACGCATACATGGGTGAAAATATATATATATATATATACATATATGCGTGTGTGTGTGTGTGTGTGTATATACACATATGCGTTCTATATATACGTGAAAAGGCAAATCGATAAAGACAATGAGATGACAATAATGGGACAAAAGCAAAGCACAGTCTAACCAAGCGAAAAGGAGCAGCGAGGAGGGGAGGGGAGGGGGCATAGATGCCAACGAAGCGAACACAACATTGCACAAATACAAGAGCGGAAAGAAAGACATGAAACATAACTCTGTCACAGTCGGCGTCGCAGTCGACGTTGGCTTCTTGACGTGGGCTGCTCACAGTTCCAAGCGCCAACTGACTTGACGGACGTTTGACGCAGTTCTAAACAATAACAAATATAATAACCAAAATAATTGCTGCTACACTCTCCTCGTTATATATACATATATTGGAAATCGATTTTGTATAGTTTTCACTTTCATTTCAGGCATCTTTCACGATTAGTGATATATACTCAGTTAGTCAGGTATCTTTCACGATTAGTGATCTATACTCAGGTACTCATTCAATCAATCGACATATGCATATATTTAATATGTTCTTGTTCTAAATAGCAATAAGATGAATCAGCAGCAATTGCGTCTCAGACATTTAAAATGCGATCATATTTAGTTGAAACTCATTGTGGTACATATTATTTAAATATATTTATATATATATAGATAGAGAGAGAGAGACAGTGCAATTGTGTATATGTTAATTATTTAACCCAATTTGATAACAACTTGATATGAAGGCATTTTAATTACACAATATGTTCACGAATGGGTAACAACGAAACAGCAGGCAAACTACTGGGAATTACACGGCACAAAAACAACTAAGGCTTACTGAAATCTAAGCCAAACGGCAAAAAATCTTCAAACTGTGCTAAATCTGACAGAGACGTAAACATCACTATATTGAAATGGAATGAAATGGCAACGGAGCACGCAAGATGACAAGAGAAGAAATTGTTGTTGTAGGAACAAAACAAAATACTTTTCGTTGAATGAAGAAAATGGCAATTGAAAATTAATTGAAATTCAAGGTTGGCAAAATGAAAGTGAATGCAGTTGAGTACATAAACACAACATAAACACAAACAAGTCAAATTACAAATTATGTAGGAAACACACAAGACTTACGCATATATGTAAGTATATAGTATAAAGACATACGTCAATTGACACAATGTGAAACCGATTGACTAAATTGAGAACTTGATAACGAATGCACAATTAAATTGAGGCTAAATGCAGTGTATGCCAATATTGATTGATTGATTCGCTTGTAGCAACAAGTTCACCTATTAACATTACCAATTCTCATCCACATGCCACCACCTCTGTGCCAAAAACATATTCAGGGTCAATCAATTTGAATGTATGCGTTATTCATTTTTGCCTCAAACAATTCACAATCTTATCTAAACGCAAAAGTAAAAAAAATAGCCTAATTAATCAGCAACAACAACAACAACAACAGCAATAACAATAAATAACAAAAATAAAATAATATTCGCGTGGCCAGCCTTGGTGGCAAACTGGTGTTTTACCTCAATTATTTATCGTGCTCTGGACGCTTAAGTACTTTTCCGTGTTTTCCAGGAAACTCGGAAACTAACCTATCCAAAAAAAATATATACCAACTAATACCCATAAAAGTACCTATTAGTAGTTTGAGGAATTGATATATATCCAAATACATAATCATTTAGTACGTTTGGATTCAGCAACAGTAAATACAAAAACCAAATCAGTTGTAATCATTTTGAATAGTTTCTTTAGAATCCAAATTGTCAAAATTCTCTAACACAACGCAAGGCAAAGAAGTTCAAAAATTCATAAATTGTTTTTATTTGATTTGTCAAGTTTTTGTTTTAAGTAAAAATCTCGATTGAAATGATTTTCATACTTTAAAATTACTTTCGACTTTTGAAATTTAAGTTCTCCCAAATTGTTAAGATTGCAAAATAAAACCAGAATCTCGACTCGAACATTTACACATTTCTTATACTTTTTATTTTTATTTCATTACTATTAATAATATTTCTTGTACACCGTTTTTTTAACGCAAATATTCTCTATTATAATAAGATTGACTTAAATTTTGTTCAAGTTTTATTTTTAGAGTATTTTGAGTGAGAGGTTGTCAGACTTCTTGCGCACCTGTTGTCTAATGCATTTGTTGTTGTTGTTGCTGCTGTTGTTCTTGTTTATGTTGTTATTTTCCATTCTTCTGCGTCGTCTTTTTTCCGTTAATGGCATTATTGTTGTTTTCCACGACTGCCGCCAATGGCAGAGACGACGACAAATTTTGTAAACAACAGTAGCGGATTATAATAATTATCAGTTATTACAATATAGACGACCACCACACATTTGTCGCATTTACATATATATATTATGGATAACAGTCAAACAGACAGTCAGACAGACAGTCAGAGACACATTCAAAACAGTCAACAGTCGCTGCTTCAGCCAAAAAAAAAAAAAAATCAATTTACATATTGTGGAACCCGGTGCGGTGGTGCGGGATGTGTGGGGGAGGGGGCACATCGAAACGCTTTTGACATGACTCAATCGACCACAAAAACAAAGAAAAAGTCCCCAAAGTAAAGCAGAGGCAGTTAAGCAGTGGAAGGAGTGAGGACGACGGGGACGAGGAGGTGGCAAAGGAGGAGGAGGAGGAGGGATGCACAGACTTCGTCGTAAGCATTCAATTGAAAAACTAGTTCAAATTGTTCAACAATTGTCATTCCAAGTGCATTCGTTGGTCAAATTGTTATTTTTGTTGTGCTATTAAATACCCTGTAGTGGCTCAAATAAAGGGTATTATGAACTGGTGTGCAAATGATGGATATACATATATATATATAAATATAATCACATTTGGTTAGCAGAAACAGATTGATCAACAAGCATAATTGCATAATAAAAGACGAATTCTTGTGTCAATTGTTCAGAGTAGTTGCAGATGTTGTAACATGCTAAGGGGTATCTACGAGTCGGAGTTTGAATCGAACAATTATATCATATACATATTTACAAATGAACAAACGTTTCTGATTTATCGTATGTAGTTAATCGTCGACTACCACGAAAAGTCAACAGTTATTGCGTGTTGCTTATTAATTAAACTAAAAATACCAAGAGTTCCCCCTCGACAAAAACAAATATCCAAATTTGTACGATCGTGTGTGATTCATGAAATCCACAAATGTTAAACTGACCCGCTCTGCAAAAAAAAAAAAAACAACAACAACAACAACAATAACATCATGTTATGGCCTTTCCCGCTAAAATCACGCTGGTGAGTTTGTGACGCGTTGCAAGTCGAGTTATTAATTGCATCAGCCAATTCAAAGGCACACATTAAGTATACCGTAAGTGTGCCAACTACAACAACAACAGCTTATATGTGTGTGTGTGTGTGCCTAATACGTGCGAGAGAGAGCTAGAGAGAGAAAGGGAGGGAGCGAGAAAGATGGAAAGAGAGAATGGATCACAACAAAACATTTTAATTGAGCAGCGCAAATTGATTTTTTCTTCTACGCATATTTTTGTACTTTTTCACACACCCACAATCCACACACCCTCACCATATTTTAACGTATTTATAGTTTTGCGGTTATTTCCTCCGCTCCCACCGCCTCTTTCTCGTCCTTAGTCTCTGCTCCGACGTGAATGACTGCGCCATGCGTCATTAGCGTCAGCAGCGTGCCCCAAAAAAAACCAAGCAAACAGAAACTGAAGAAACAAGAAAAAATTAAAGCAATTGCGCGTTGCCGAAGCATAAATACCCTACCTCTACTTATATGCGAAGACCAACGGTGTTTTTGTCCTGATTAATAAATATAAAAAATATATTTGAAATCATAAATTTTGATAAAATTTAGAAAACATTAATCATGTTAGACAATTTATAAGACTTTTCAATTGTGATTTTTACACATCACAAAATGTTTAAAAACAAGTTCCAGGTGACAAAAAAAACAAAACCAACATTTTAAGCCACGTGTTTTTCCATTTTTGTTCGCAGGTGCGTTAAATAACTGTGTAAACAAACAACACCTCTGGTCGTGCATACAACACAAGCATTTTGAATAGATCGATGGAGGGGAAGGCGGAGGGGGGGGGGGGGGGGGTGCGTTACACATTGCGTGACAAATATTTAGATACTCACTGGCAAGGGTATCAACAGCAAGAACAACAACAGCACAAAAATGCCGACACTCCTCTTCGCAAGCATCTCGCTCTTCGCACTCACTCTCTTTTCTTGCTTCGTCACTGTTCGGCGATGCTCTGCGCTCTCTGCTCTTTGCTCCCTATCTCTCTCTTTCACTGTTGTGCGTGGCGCAATGACGTAATTGGATTGCAGCGTTTGCGTCAGCCGGCAAACTTCGACGTCGCCGTCGCTGTCGCCTTCAACTTTAAAACTGAAGTCAAAATTTTCTCAAAGTTATGAACAATGCGAGCAAGCAGCGCCGGTCTAGTTTCAAAGTTCAATACACGCACACACAACGAAGCTATAGGCAAACAGAGAGAAAGAGAGAGAGGGAGATAGAGAGAGGGAAAGGGTGCACACGCACTTGCTGATAACTGAACTTTATGACGACGGACGCTGAAAGGAAGGCAATCTTGATTATGACACTCGCTTCGTTGAATTTTTGCTGGGTTTGTATTTGGTACAAACAAACACATATGCATACATACATACACACATATATGAATGTGTGTTTGCTGTTGATAAGGTCACACTGAAAATGAATGTTTATTTTGTCATTTGGATTGTTGCATTCCACTAAATTTCAAATGCCATTCATGTGAATGTAAACCGAAAACGGTTTGTTTTCAATTCACTACATCTTCAAAGTACCGTTAAACATTGAATGCGTTTGCCAATACTGCTACTTGATTATGCTTATGGTATTATGGAACACTTGCAACACAAAATTGAAATTGTTTGCTTCAAAAACATCAAAGTACAATTTTCTTTAAATTTATTTCTCTGTTGTTGAATACTAAATATTAATTGCTGCTTCGTCAGTCAGTTTCTTTTCTTTTTCTTTTTTGTTTTGTTTTAAGAATCAAAAACGTTTTTATGTTATTTGAAACAGACGAAAATGTTTTTATTTATTGGTTGCTTTGCACTCGTTTCATAACCAGAAAGAAGAGAAGCTTTTTGCTGATGCGCTGTGTTCTAAGTCCCATTGGCTTCTTGTGCCAGAAAAACTACTAGACACACTTTGGCAAGTGTGGCTGCAGCTTGCGCAACACACACAGACACACTTGGCTAATTGGGTGGGTGGCTTTTGAGTGCACGTGACACGCATTAGTATTAAGAGAGTCGACGCCAATTGGCAGCTGCTAATTGCTGGGCCAAATAATTGCATGAATGATTAGATGCGCAATTGATTTACACTCGTCTGTGGAAACTGATTTCTTATTAAATATGTATTAAATATCAAATATTTGTTCATGAACACAACTGGGTTGAACCGCCTCAATCCTTAAAGTTTGCCATATTTAAGGCAAAGCGGAGAATATCATTTTTTTCTTCTTTTTTTCTTCTAGTTGTTTGTTTAATTTTTCACATATGATTAACAAAGTGCTAATTAAGTTGAAATGGAACAAAGAGAAGTAAATAGTGGAAAACAAGTGCAAGCGCAAGTCCACTAAAATGTCAGTTAATCAATTATTGACATAGCCATTGAGCAAAGTACTTACTCCCATACAGATTACATATATATATGTGTATACATATATGCGCATATATAGAAATGCCATTACAACAAATTATTATGTTTTATTTTTCAAATTTTGTTATTTTCTTTCGTGATGTGCTAATTTACTGTGTACAGCATGAGACCACATTAGCATTAGAAATGTGCTAATTCCGATTGGCCACCACTCGCTAATTGCCATAATTTGAGAATGAGGCATATATATACATACATATTTATATATGTATATATATATATATATTTGCTAGTCTTTTGTTGTGCTCGTTTCGTGTATAGCGATTCGTTCCATTTCACATTGATCTGTGCAGCAGACTGGAAAGTTTTCCGCACTCCGAGGAGAGACGTCTGTATGTTCACATAGGAGTAGCTGGGCTGTGGTGTTCACCACATCATGTGACAAAAAAAAAAACAAAAAAAGAGGAGAAACGCGACTATTTTATTTAATCATTCAATATTTATTTATTAATAGACTCCAACTAAAAATATCCATTTAGAAATAGACGAGACAGGCGTTAATTGCGTGTGGAAGGTGTAATTATATAATGCACACCAATCAAATCTATTTTCGTACCAATTGTTGAATATTTTTTTGTTGATCGACCGATTTATCGATTGTTTCTTGGACAAGCGCAGGCAGGCAAGGCACGCTTAGCCCCAAAAAAAAACACACACACCTCAAACCGGACTGCAGCTAAAGTCCAAGGCCGTATTTGCTTTTGGTGTTTTTTTTCTTTATGTATCTGCTGCTCTCTTATGCATAAAGCCATTAACCCGTAACTGACAGTGGCTGACAGGTGCATGGATGGAATTGAGAGGAGTGGAATTGGTTGTGTGAGGTGCAAGTTATTTAATGTTGTCTCTTTTTTCTGTATTATTATTGTTTTTGACTCGCAGATCAATCAAAAGGCGAAACACAAATCAAAAATACACACGGCTATTGGCTTGTAACTTTCTAAATTTTGTTTCGTTATTCGGTATTCGGCCTTGTGGAGACGACAGGGTGGGAAAGGAAGGGGGGCTAGAAGAGGACGGCTGTGGCGTAAAGTGGGGTGGTTAACTGGTTTGCTTGATTGGCCTCAAGCAACCACAAATACAACAACAACAAGAGAACCACAATAAACACAAAAACAAGTAAACAGTAAACAGTCAAAGCCAAAGCCAAGCCAAAGAACCTCGTATAAAGTATATAGTATATATATATAGCCTATATCGTACGTACTATAATAATTTTGCATGGCATTTGGTTTGTGTTTAACAAACCGTAAAATAATATATATGTATATATATATATATATATATATATCTACAAAGATACATACATATATACATTGCATTCTTTGTAAAAAGTTCAACAGCACTTTCTACATTCTCGCATTAATTAAGCAACGTGCAGAATTTCCGTAAATATTATTCGCCTCCCTCCCTTTCGCAAACCCCCTCCGCCCACCGGCAACAGCAGCAGCATTGGTCGACATTTCTATTTGACATTTGGCTCGTTAATTATTTTCACCCAAGTCATTAATTAATTCAATCAATAATCTGCAGAAAAGAAACAGAAAACCAAATGGAATGGAACATCAACAGTAACAGTAACTGTAATGGTAACAGTAACAGTAACATAACAGTAACGGTGACTGCATTTGGTAGTCGCCGCACGAGTCGATCACCCATGCAACTGTGGATTGTGTAGTAAAAAGCCAAACCAGTTCGTTAAATGCAATAGACCTTAAATTCCATTCAAATTAACTTGGTTGCTTGCATTCCAAGTTTCCAAGTTGACATTTACATTATGTTTCCAATACACTTCCATCTATTGATTCAATTGCACTGAGACAATAGAACAAAGAACTGATCTAATCGAAATGCAGGAACATAATAAGCTCAATGGATTCACACAGAGCGGCCATCTAGTGGAATGCCAATGATGGCATTTCAAACTGATAACATTTTTTAGCTGCTGATTGATAAGGAAATTTTGTAGCTATGCAACGGGGACATTAATTTGTACAAGGCCAGATGAGTTTTTGGAGGGAATGCATTCTCAACTCAAATAAATCACATCTTACGGCTTATTCACGGCTATTATCATGGAGCTATTTTACTATTACTGTTACTGCGTTTAAATCATCAACAAATCATTAAAAATTACGCTTGATAATGTGTATAAGGGCACGCATGGAATGGAACAACTGCGCTCGACAATGTGTGTGTGTGTGTGTGTGTGTGTGTGTGTGTGAGGGTGTGTACTTTATTGCAAACTGATCACACAGTGCAAGGGAGGCACGCAGAAGAAGAACAACGACGTCGTCAACATCTGTAAGCCGGAAAATGTCGTTAAAAAAAAGATGTCAGATTCCCGTTGCAGTTGTCGACGTCAAATCGAAACGTGAGTTGTTTTTTGTTTTCGTTTTGTTTCTGTTGTTATTCTCGTTGTTTTTGTTGTTGTTGTAGTTGTCGGCGTTACACTTGTTATTGCCGTATTAAGCGTTTTTTTTTGCTGTTTTTTGTTTTTTTGTTGTTTTTTTGTTCGCATGCGACGAGCGAATGTTTCTGGTTTCGACAAAGTGCGCAGCTCCAAAAATGGGCGTGAGAAATCGCAGCAACCTGAGATCGTTTCGCTTATGGGCGTCATCATTAGCGTCATTATGCCATAAAAACAACAAATAAGACAATAAAATGCCTGAATAAATACATGTGCTACATACACATTCGCGTTAAATTATGTATGCATGTTGTATGTACGTGAAAAAATGTATAAGTGAGCCAGAAGGAACCACACACATGGCGTGATGCGCGTTTGTGGAACGCGTGAGAAATGAAACAAAATAAAAATGAAACGAAACGAAACGAAACTAAACAGTTATTGCACAAGCAAGTCAAGCAATTGTAAGGCAACTGCTTTCAGATGTTCTTCTCATAACATTTACCATTTATTTGCGCACATCTCGTGTTTTTTTTTGAGTGAAATAGTTAAAATGTCAACACGGCTGATTCGCATTGCATTTGCCGTTTGCCTCTCGCAAGTCGCAGAAGCAGCACAGAGAGCGCATGCGCAGCTGAAAGCTCTTTCGATCATCAATCACAAACAGACAAAAAAAAAGCAAAAAATTAAGAAACTATTTGCAAGCTTTTGATTTCCTCCATATGCTGAGCTGATCAATCGACTGTGTGCTGTTGTTGTTGTTGTTGTTGCTGCCTTGAACCATTGGCACATTTATCCGAGTGGGCGAGTCAACGAGCGCAAGAACAGAGAGCAGCGAGAGAGAGAGAGAGCCCTTGCAAACGTAATGCAAATTGTTTGTGTATTAGAAGCACATTAAAAAAGCAACAACAAAAAGTCAAGCCATGAAAATGAGCAGCAACCGTTGTTGCTATTGTTGTTGTTGCTGTTGTTGTGTGCAAACATTTCTTCGTCTGTGCTATTTTTATAACAAAAACAAAAACAAAAAGAAGAAACAAAATAAAATAAAAAAAAGTAAAGCGAAAGAGCGCGCAAAGGCAGCAGCAGCAAAAACAACAACAGCAACAACAACAACAACAGCGAAATATATAAAAGACGTTGACTGACTTGACTTCTGCTTGGTGCTTGGTGCGCAGAGCGGGCGAGGGCAGCGAAGGAAGGCGGCAAGCGGCAATGCCGGCATAAGGATGGGGCCCCAGTTCATGCGAATTTTTTTTGGGAATTTTCCACTGGCAACGCGACAGCAGCTACAGCAACAGCAACAACATGAATAATTCACTTTTGGCCCAAGGCATGCGGCTTGGCTGCGTGTGCCTGGCGTTTCTGTATACATTTCAACATTGTCGCCAATAAGAAATTGCATGCACGTACTTGCTGCGCTGCGCTGCCTTTCAGAAATAACAAGCACCCCCCACCCCTCGCTCCCTCTATCTCCCTCTCTCTCTCTCCCTCTCTCTCTCTCTCTATTCTAGCAGCATTGTAGGCAGAGAACTTAAGCAAAAGCTAAGCGTCGGTGCAGCAGCAGCAAATATCTGATTAGACTCTGCAAGAAGAAAGATCAAGCGACGGAAAGAGAGAGATAGAAACACTTCAACAATTGAAAAGCTCGCTTGCAGAAGCCACCCAATTAGCGCGCAGGCGCATAAGCAGCACCAGCACCAACAACAACAACAACACTTACAATCAGAAGTATAACAACAACAACAATGTGAAATGAAACTGGTTTGAAGACGCGCTTCGCTGCCGCTGCTGATGCTGCTGCTGCTGCTGGATGCCAACGACGAACACAAGACGGCGAAAACGGTGAGAGACGCGCAGTTAACGCTGTTTTTTTTTTCTTTTTCTTTTTGCTCACTTGTTGCGTGGCGTGCGAGCGAGAGGGAAGACATTGCAAACTTTTCCATTGATGAATTTTTTGTGTGTAGCGCTCGAGAAACAAACAAAAAAAAAAAACGCCACAAGTAGAGAGCGAAAAAGAAGGGAAGGAAACAAGTGGCGCCATGGCAGCCCAATTCGTTTGCTCCATTGACTGACTATCGTCTTTCCCAGTCCCACTCCCACACGCCCGAGTGGAGCTTTCTAGAACTTTCGTTGCGATCAATTTTAAAATCCACAAATTAAACAAAAATTTATCTGCCAAACATTCCAATTCGTCATACAAAATGTGTGCAAATCGCTTTTTTTTCGAGCATTTTTTTTTTTTTGCATATTTTTAGCAGCACCGACGACGACAACAGTAAAACCAATTGTGAAATCAAAGCAACAATTATAAAATTGATTTTTATGAAATTTGATTATATTTTTAATTCATTTACACTGCACTGCACACACAAATATTAATTACCACAATAAAAAAATTTCCAAATAAATTCAATCGCCTATCTGTGTATGTCTGTGTGTAAATTATATTTATCGCGAATCAAAATAAAATAAAATAAAATGCAAACGTTGCTATTTCACTTTAGGTAAAATGATTTTGTTGTATTTGTATTTTCTCACTGTGTTTCGTTGCTTTTTTGCATGTATATTTTTACGATTTGCGCGCTTTGCGGGCCCCCCACTCGTGGTGGTGACGACGGGGATGTGGTCGGGGGAAACGGCACGTAGACGTAACTAAACGAAATGCGCAAAGACGAAGACGAAAACGAAAAGCGACGAAGACACACGAGACGAGACGAGACGAGACGAAAATACGTATACGCCTGTACGGTAGATTCAACGCGAGTAAACTAAAACTTTGCCACTTGGAGCTCTGGCGGCGGCGGCAAATCGCAGCTACGACGGCGGCAGAGACGCCAGCGTCGCCAACATATGTGCGTGTTCGTGCTCGTGTGCGTGCGTGTGCATGTATGTGTGGTGTTTGATTCACATTTTGTTTTGTTGTTTTTTCGCCCTGGAGCATTGAACGGTGCGAAGAACGGCAAAGTTGATCCACACAACGCATTGCGTTCAAGCCAAGAGAGTTAATGTGGGCAAGAGAGGGAGCGAGAAAGAGAGAGAGAGAGAGAGCGAGAGAGCGTACGGCAGCATATTAAAACAGAGAGAGGGAGAGCGAGAGCGAATAGCAACAGAGAGCGCTAAAAATTCTTGTTAGCGCTGTTGGCGCAAGGGGTTGGGGGAGGAATGGACTGCTTGCGTTTACTCGTATTACAATTCGAATTGATGACGTCGACGATGCGTTGTCTTCTGATCAAATCACACGATTAGTTTGGTAACACACATACACACACGCACACGCACACACACTGAGGGTGACAATGGTGAATGATTTAGGAGCAAGGAGGATGAGTTTGCATTGAAAAAAAAAGTGCACAACTGAAATGAGAATGATTTTGAAAGGTTTTCGCGCGGCGCCTAAAAGTATGTGGCACAAAATGAATGCAATCTTTTCTGTTTTGCATTGTTTTCCGATAACAATTTTGTATAGCTCAGGCCCATAAAAAAATAAATCATTTCAGTAGTTACTGCATCCGCTCTAGTCATGCAATTGATTAGAGCTTAACGTTCAGTTTTTGTTTGGTTTTTTTTTTTTTGCATATTTTGCTGCGCACATGTTGTAAGTATATATGTGACATGTCAGATAATGTTTTTTATATTCAAAGTTTGCTCGCTTACCCTCAATTAGATATAACTTGTTCATATTTATCGATTGATTATTTCATATTATCGATTAGTGCTTGTCAACTTACCTGAAATGAAAACAAGAAGAATGCAATTAATTATGATATAAATATATATTGTGTGTACAGATGGGAGTGGGACAGACAGAGAGAGAGAGAGAGAGAGAGATAGGCATATAGTCAGTCAAGTGATAAGATGGAAACTAACCAGAAATCGCTTGCACAAAATGCCTGTCATAGTTCCTATTGGAAGCTGGCCGACTGATGACAGCGGCAGGCAGCTTCCCAAACTTTTGACCGGCACCCGCTTCGCGGGTGGCGCTCTTCAACTTCACTGATCGATTGTTAGCCGTTTTGATGCCTTTTTGAACCGGTATATTTTTCTGTATATTTTTTTTCGAAATTTTCTCGTTTAAATTTTGCGTATATATAGGTAAATATATATTTATTTATTCCTAAATTTGTGACGAGTAATTTTTAGCATACTGCTGTATTATGAAAATCAAGCATCCGAAAGAGACGGAAAGAGAAACTACTGGGAGAGAGAGAGAGAGAGAGCGGGAGAGCGAGAGAGATTGAAGTTGAAGCAGTTGAATTGATTGCTCTGTGATAACCGTGAGACCCGGGAATAATTTCACAAAATGATAAGCATGTCCGCTTAAATAAATATATATGATTTTATAATTTTATAGTAAATATTGAGCAGTTGACTATTTATTGTTTATATTCTATCGCTAAGAACTAAAATTTCAACACAAAAGTCTCCCAACAATAAGAATCTATCTTAACTTTCTTAACTTAACAGATCTAGGACTTTTACAAAAGACTAACCAAAAACATTTGTCTAATCACTTCTAATAATTACAAGCTTGAATGTAAATGTATTTTAGAGAGCTGTAACGATTATCCGATCTTCACCTTATATATATATAAGTATAAAACGGCTCGGTTGTTTATGCTGTGTTGATCAATAGTATATATACTTTATAGGGAGATTATCTGATGCAGATGCTTTCTTCTGCTTGTGACACACTTTTGCAATATAAACTTTTTCAAAATTTTCAATGAATTCAAGATACAGATTTAGGATTATAGTACCCTCCTACAGAGGTTTGATTATCTCTCAATCGGATCACTATATCATATGACTGGCGAAAGAACTATTAGTCAAAAGAAAAGTTCTTGTCATGCAGGGATCAGTTTGAAAACTTTACACTTTTTATGAAAAGGCTTTCAGATTAAAGCTGCATTCAAGTTTAGAATACAAGACATGACCGCCATTTCAAATTTCCCTATAGAAGATTGTACTATTTTACAAAGATTTTACAAGTAAAGACGAGTGAGTGCATTTGTGCGCATTATTTGAATCATATTGTTCCTGTGGAAGAAACAAAAAATAATAATAATAAATTTAATTTGTGAACATTTTAATGCCTGATCTGCAAGGGTTGTCTTTGTTACACTTGACATGTCTCAGACAGCCGCCCCGTTCTTTTTTTGGATTCTTTCTGAGAGTTGCTCGGGGAGCAATAAAAATGCCTTTGTATGGTTACGACCAGAATCTTATATTATAAATCTGTACTATATGTGTGCAAATGTGAGAAGATCGGGCCGTTGGCCTCAAAATGCATGACGCTGTGTGCTTTTGTATTTTGTAGAATGATCGCGGATATTCACATTTAATTCAAAACGCTTTGTGCAATTTCATAAATTGCTAAAAACAAAACTCATCATTTGGGGCACGAATCTGGCTAGCGGCCAATTTGAACAGCAGCAGTCAAATTCACACAATTGGAGCAGACGAACGCATTTTCTTTCATTATTATTAATTTATATATAGATATAGATATATATATGTATATAGATTTTTTATGTTTTTGGGAGGTCGCTGCTTGCCAGCTGCAAACGCAAATAACTAAATACATAAATAGGTAAATAAATTGAATATTTATGAGAATGCAAGAATACAACGACTGAGAGCGAACGTCACCGACTGTCCAATACTCTAATCTTCATTCAATTTGTAGTAGCTACACAAAGCAAATGCTGCGACGACAACTCAGTGACTCTAAAACCTTGTGGTTGTAATCCAAGTTATGCTAGCTGTAAAAAAAAACCTGCGCATATTCAGTACATGCCCTGTAAAAGGCATGCAATGAAATCAACATGCCCGTTCCACTTGTGGGTACAGGGTATCAAATTACTAACATTGCATTGCATTGTGCCGCTTTGCTGAACGCTCAGTATGCGCCCCCCGTCTGTCTGTCCGTGTGTCTGTATATGTGGGTCATTATCTTGTTTACGCCAAAAAGACGCTAACGTCAACAGCGACGCCACATCTCAGCAGCAAAAGCAGCAGTAGCAGCAGCAGCAAACGCACGATCAATAGAACAGACGACCAGAGAGCGGTGAGCAGAGTGCAGCGAGAGCGAGAAACAAAGAGAGATCAAGAGAGACAGAGCCGTGCGACGCAAATCGCCGTTGTGGGTTGCTGGGCGCTCTTCCCTCTCTCTCTCTCTCTCTCTCTGTGCAGATGCGTAGGAGAGCGAGCAACAATCACATGCCAATTGCATGCATAAGTGCAAAACACAAATAGGTACACACACACACTCATAGACCGAACACACACATTCACGCATAGACCCAACACACACACACACGCATAGACCCAACACACACACACATGTTCAGATTTGAAAGTTAATTTTAAACACGAATTTATTGAGTGTGAGATTAAGAGATAGAAATGGAGATAATGGAATCGATTCAAATTTTATGTTTGACTTACATATGATAAAAATAGAGTAAGTTTTACAGTTTGGAACAACCAAAATATAAAAGTATAAATACATTTTTTATATTCCAAAATAAAAACGTGAAATTCAAAGGAAAAAATAAGCAAATTGTTTACTTTGTGTCTTTATATTTTAATTAGAGATGATTAATCTGCGAGGGACTTTGACATCGAAATCAGTTTTGAATCAATTCAGCAAGGGTATATAATCACCGTTCATTCTTCTTTTTACCTATGATAAGCGTCATATCTTTTGCGTGTGAATATAATCACGACGCTCACCTGCTCACACTCACAAACTCGTGCACACGTACGTGCGTCACAACTACATAAATACACAACACACACATACGTATGCACATTCCAAATTCATAATAAGTATTAATTGAATTAAGTTTTTGCCCGCGCGCGAACTCTCTTGTAGTTGATCCACTACCCCACCGCAGACCATCGCACCAAACGAACACGACGACAGGTTAACGAAATTGCGCGAGAGAAAAGGAGACAAAACTGTTCACAATTACACACACACACATATGTTACGCAGAGAGCACAAAATATACATACACACATTGCACACATGCATGCATAATGCGAGAGAGAGAGAGAGAGCGTGACGAGCCCGAGAACGTTAATCTCAACAGGTAAAATTGCTTAATATTGCTCTCTTATTGCCACTGCATGTGTGTGCATGCATGTGTGCATGCATATGTGAGTCACGGTTGGTACAATTAAATTGTAATTATTTGTACAGTATAAGTAGAGTTGTGATTTATTTGATGAATTTTCTTTTACCTTTGAGTGTGTGTAGGTGTGTATGCATGTGTGTATGCAAGTGAGAATGCATGTTTGAGTCACGGTTGGTACAATTAAAATTTAATTACTTACAATAGAGTTATGATTTATTTGATGCATTTTTTTTTTTACCTTCATTAAGTGAGCCGCGATTGATCAACATGCTCGTCACCTTCAGCAGCCAACAGTAGAAGCGAAAAAAGAGAAAAACGCTGTGCAGTGCCGCCACTGCTGTGCTTTGTCAGAGAGACACAGAGAGAGAGAGAGAGAGAGAGAGAGAGAGAGAGAGAGAGAGAGAGAGAGAGAGAGAGAGAGAAGAGAGAGAGAGAGAGAGAGAGAGAGAGAGAGAGAGAGAGAGAGAGAGAGAGAGAGAGAGAGAGAGAGAGAGACAGAGAGAGACAGAGAGAGAAACGACGTGGAGCAGTACAGCAAGAGAGCAAGAAGAGAGCGTGTTCAATGCGCCAACGTCGATGTTGACCTTCTTACTCGAGTGCTTCTGCTGCTGCTGCTGCTGCTACTGCTTGGTGATATTGTTGTTGTTTATTATTGTTGCGGTGCTTTTCATTAGCGTAAGAACTATCTTGGCAGGGGGCGTCGGCCGGCAGAATTTGTATTCTAAATGCTGCCAACTTTAACTTGAACGCCAGCGTTGCAATCGCATTAATTGTATGTATGTATGTAGCTATGTACTACACACGCACACACGCACACACACACAAGGGAAGTTAGATAAACAGAGAGCAGCGGGCGAGACCACAGCGTCGAATATTGTTGTTGTAGTTGTAGTTGAATTCAGTAATGCAGTACACAGGGGGAGTAGGCGGCGGAGAGGTAAAGGGAGTGGGTGAAGAGAGTGCGAAATTGATGGAAAAGCTTGCAGCAATCGCTGCTGGCTGCTGGCACTTTTCACGTTCTGGCGGCTTGCGCTCTTGCACATTTAATTTTTCTTCACATTTTTTTTTTTTGGTGTGTGTGTGAAACTTTGTTAGAGCAGCTTCATAAAACAATACATACACACATACACACACACGCACACACACACACACTCACATACAAAAGAAATTTAAACAAAAGCAATAAGAAAAAAAGCGCACAAGCAATAACAGCGGGCAAAAGTTAAAAAGTAAAGTGAAGTTGGAACGCGCGCGCGTTTCTGCGTTGTTCTCAGCGTTACTTCGACGAATTTCGTGCTACTAAAAGGCCAGAGCGAAAAACAACACGAGTATCGAGAATTCTACTCATCCAACAGTCCACACACCAACTGTAGTGTATTCCATAGTAGTGGCCACAGTATCAGCGGCGAATGTTTGCGGCGAAAATGAAACCAACAACACTCGAGACAGTGTCGACATCTCTCTGCGAGAGAGCAATAACACCATCCCAGCTGGCAAAGAGACAGAGACAGAGACAAAAAGAGAGCAAAATTCGAGGCGGAAGGTCGTGTGAGGTGAAACTGTTGAGTATCTGTATCTGTATTTGTATGTGCATGTGTGTATGTGTGTGCGAATTCGCTGTGTTGGCATGCACGTCACACTCGCCATGCGGTGGCGACTTCTCGACTTCGAGCGAGCTTCTTACCTCTGGTATGCCAATGCATGTGTGTTGTATATATTTATCGTTCTTTTCGCACAAGTGTGAGTGTGTTTGTTTGTGTTGGAATATAACTTGGTGCGCAACAGACAAAACAGCGGCAATCGACGTCGCACAGTTGCTGCGCGACTTCACCTTTGTGGACAGTGGGGTCGGCGCGCTCGCTTACGTGACCGGCGCGGTTATTACTGCATTGCACCACTGTGCCGCCAGTCAGCTACACGCAAAGCAAATTTTGCAAACTGGGAGAGAGTGATAGAGAGCGAGAGAGAGAGTGACAGATATGATGAGCGGGGCTGTGGTGAGTAAGCGATTGTTTGTGTGTGTGTGTGTGACTGTGAAATCGATTAAACTCGCTGGCGCTGCATAAATGAATATTCTGACAGCAGCTGTGGGCACCGCTAGTGGATCAAGGGGGATCAAGGGGAAGGAGGGTTGGGCTCGCCATGTAAAGAGAATCGAGAGAAGGAAGAATGCTTGCTTAGTCAACGGCGACACACTGCTCTGCTCCCGATGTCGATGCCGATGACGTCGACGGTGTCGATGATGATGATGAAGATGATGAGATGATGATTATGACGACGACGATGAGGCAATGCAGAACGCAGCAAAAGCAGCGCTGACAATTTGCAATTTAAGAGAAATAGCCTCGATTGGAGGAGGGTTGCTCGTTTTAATTCATTTATTTATTATATTTTATTAATGCAGTCTGGGTGAAGTTCACAAGTTAAAACAAAAAATTTAATTAGAAAAAAAATAGTTATGATTAACATTAAATTGCTTAAGGATTTGTATTTTAAGAGCAATTTAAAAATAACATTTTATAATGCCAAATATCTTTGGATGTTTAAATGTAAAATCGTCCAACATTTGCTGCAAGTATTGGTGAAAACAGGCTAGTTACTTACAACATATTATTTATTTTTTCCTAACAGCAAATGCAAAAACTGAGCATTACTAATTAAAATGTCTATAGATGTCTGATGGAAATATTAAATACCTAATTTTAACTTTTATCACTTCGATTAGTTAGCACATAAGCAAAATAGTTTGAGCAGCCCTCGTATGAGTTTGATTGAAAAATATTTTTAGCCAACACAGTCGATTCTACAGATTAGGATTTGAGGCGACTCATTTTAACTTTAATTCAAAGTACAAACCTTGAAGTGCAATTCTGCGTCTGTGTTTGCGCGTGTGTGTGTGTAAAGAAATGCAGCATGGATCAGCAGCGCGTGACTCTCTCACAAGCGTCGACCTCTGTCTCTCTCTCTCTCTCTCTCTCTCTCTCTCTCTCTCTAAATCTCTCTATCCAAAAAGCTCCTTTACGCTCTAACTGTATTAGCTGTGTGTATTTTGGGTTATGTTTTCACCAGGTGTTCGACACACTAGGTGTCTTAAGGCAGTCCACCAATCAGCTGTTGCTGAAAACTTGCTCAATCAGCTGATAACAGACAAAAAGCTAAAAGCTGCTGATAATGCTTAACCAAGCTACAGCTTTCTTTCCCCCCACCTCTCTCTCTCCCTCTCGTATGTATGTGGGGCATATCGGAGTAAAGGTCAGGCAAACGGAAAAAAAACGTGTTGAATATTTGTTAAAATTGCAGTGAGATTTCAAGTATGATTTAATATGTGTTAGTTAATGTGAGCCGTTTGCACTTGGAGCTCTTGTTTCAAAATGGCAAATGTAAGTGTTGCAAAATATGTCAATATGGGAATAGGAATAGAATGGAATAGAATAGATATGTATGTTTGTAAGAATAGTGATTGCTATACTTACTGCAAGTTTTGACGCCGCCTAGCACCAGACTCGGTGACTGTTTGTTGCCCTCTGCGAAGGAGGAGGTTCTTGGACGTCCGCTCATGGTGACGATGCTGTGCTACTGCTGCTGCTTCTCCCTCTCTCGCTCGCTCGCTCGCTCGCTCTCTCTCTCTCTCTTCCTCACTCACTGTTTTGCGCACGCACTAGCTCAGTTTGGTAAATGAGTTGTGTTATCGTTGATCGCTTTTTATTTGATTATTTTTATTTTGATACTCTGGATAGTCTGGTTGATTCTGTTTTGCTTTCGTTTCTTTTTGTTTTGATTTTGCTGGCAATCCTTGGATATGGATTTTTGAATATTAGAGGTTAGGAGGTAACTTGTCTTTCGTCCCCACACAGAGGACGACAAACACGGCAGGGCAGTTGGAAGAAAGCGCGTGTCGCAGACAGAGTCGTTCTTTCTCTTTTTTTGTTGTAAAAAAAAAATAATACAAGACACACGCGTCGTGATTTGTACACAGCTGGCACTCTCCTCTCTTTAGCTTTAGCTTCAATATTTAGTATTAATTTGTAATTGTTATTGTTGTTATTGTTTTTGTAATTGTAATTGTGATTGATTGTTGTTGTTTATTGTTTTGATATCTGCTTTGCTTATTTTGTTACTTTCGGGTTGTTTATATGCTGCGGCTTGCTTCCTCAACTGATGTGGATATTGTGATGTGGCGGCTGTTGGCCAAAGTGTCGGCACTGACACGCGCTTTATTGTTGGTTTGTTGGTTGGTTGGAGGTTGGTTAACACACACAGACACAACACTCGTCAAAATGATCAAATTGTAACTGTAAAACGGCTGCAAGCAATCGATAAAGAATTGAAAATTTATTAAACATTGCCATGCAAGAATACATACACATATAAATATATATATATACTTTATTTCATATATATTTATGTACATATATATGTTTATATATATATAAAAACACAAGCCAAATACAACAAATAAAAAAAATAATAATAATCGCAGTCGCGTCACGTGTTCGTTTGCAGCTTCCGCGCGACACGTTTTAATCTCTCTCTCTCTCCCTCTCCCTGTCTCTCTCTCCCTGTCTCTCTCTCCCTGTCTCTCTTCCCCTCTTTCTGCCTGCTTTCATTGCTTGATTTTGTTCCTGTTTGCTGTATGTTAGTCGTTACCGTAACGGCTTACTGTAATGTTATTCTCGTTGTTGTTGCTGTTGTTAATACTGTGACGCTCTCACTCATTCACAAAAATATACACTCACTTTTACACTCGCACACACACACACACACGGTCAGAGCGGCCCTTCAAAGTCTTCTAGTTCCACTTAAGTTTCAATGCCACGCGTCGCACGTTGTTTATTGCTGTTGCCTCTTGCGGCGACTGTCTTTTTCTTTCTGTCTTTTTTTTTTTTTGTAAATTGCACAGCACATTACACAAAACTCGCATACACACAAATACACACACACAGATACACACAGGCACTGCAGTTGCAAACTGTTATTGCTCTTTTCCCTATCTTCGATTCTTTCCTTTTTTGTTTGTCATTATTGGCAATGCTTCAAGTTTAATGTGCAATGCCAAACAAAAAGGGCAAAGGAGCAGCATTTCAAACGAGTAAATAAGTAAATAGTGAAATTGAGTGAGTGGCAGCGCAGGCAGTGCATGTTATTGTTGCTTGCTGTCACGAAAATAAATCGCTTGCAATTACTCACACTCACACACACACACACTGCCAAAAAACTTTACTGGCTGCTGCAAGTGTGTGTGGTGAGCGGGGTGGGTTACTCTGGCTTAGGTCAGTTTGTGTGCATTTATGTGTTGCCCTGGATTGGGGCGTGGCTGCGCCTGATTGACCCCATTTACGAAGTGGCCCAACGCTGACAACAGCTGACGCCGGCACAAAATCCTGCGCCACTACGTCTGCTATGCCAAAGATGAGCACATTGCATTTGCGCAGACAATCAATAGCTCTCCACGTGTGAATAGAGAACTGACTAATTGAGTACCACGAAAGTGCATTAAATGCAAACGACACACTGCGGAGAGTGAGACAAAGCAGGGCGAAGTAACCAAAAGTTACAGTTATACACATATACAAGCATGTTCGCAGCTAGCTGGAGTAAGCGGGAAAGCTCGCTTGACAATGACACCATTTTAAATTAACTAGAGCACAAATAAAACAAAAAACGAGCGCGCAAGATAGAGAGAGATAGAGAAAGAGGGGAAGGCAGTCAAAACCAAATTTATGACCCGATGCCACGCAAGATGCCCACACACATATATATATATATATATATATACATTCACACAAGACACATTGCATGCAATATTTGATAAAAATAAAAAAAAACCAAACAACAAAAAGAAGGCGAGGGGATTGCAAATAAATAGCGGCATATCGGATTTGAAAGAGCAGACAGCAGAGCTGGAGAGGGGCAGTGGGCTGGGTATTTTCTAAGCAAACTGTCAGCCAAAAAGAATGATGACGCTGCTCTCTGCAAGCGACGACGCCAACGTCAACGTCAAGAACGACGTCGACGTAATGCAGTAGCCGTTTGACCCACAAGACGAACGAACACAAATGCCGCAATGTGTGTGTGTGTGTGAATTGGTTTGTCAACAATAAAGTCATCCACGGCATGAGCTCATTTTCAACAGGATTTGAATTGCTATAGAAGCAAATGCATTATAGGTTTTTTCTATTAGTGAATAATGAATAAAATATATTTGACATTTTGAATTCGTTTTGTGCTTTCATAAGAAAAACTCATATGCCATGTTTAGATTTTTTACATGTATATCGATTATTAGATCGATTTCCGACAACCTGGCAACCCTGGCGCCAAAATAGAATCAATGCGCAACCAAGGCGACCCAAGCTGAAAAATACAAAAAATAAAATAAAAAAAACAAAAACACCAAAAGAGAGGCACTGATAAATTCCAAGCAGTAAGGGCAAGGTGACAAGTTGGGGAGTAGGGGAGGGGGGCATGTCGCCAACATCTTCACAGGCACACTCCCAAAATGTATGCTATGACATTTGCCAATGAATATGTTTGCAGGCAAGCAACCACACCAATCTCCCTCTCTCTTTGGCGCTCTTTGCCTCTCTCTCTCTCTTTCGCTCTGTTTGCCAGCAGGCACAACAGTAAATCCATCAAGGTTCAAAACGACATGGCAAACATTTCGGCAGCGTCAACCGAAAGAGGAAGAAAGCGGAAGAGGGAGAGATAGAGAGAGAGAAAGAGCGAGAGTGTGCGAATATGTATATTCGATAGCCATTGAATTTGGCTGTTGGTCGATTTGCTTAAGTTGCTTAATTGAATTTGAAACGTAGCACACATCAACGAACAATCGAGCAAACAACAAACAAACACACGCAAGGACTGCACCAACACCCCCCCCCCACCTCTTCAATTATCATGCCATGCCCCCCTTCCTGCCCATCGCTCTACTGAGTGTGGCCCATTTAGTCGCCACTCACTTCTTTATATATATGTATATATTTTATATATATCTTTTTTTTTCTTTTTGGTAGCCTGAGACCAGCTAACAGTGGATGGGACGCCCCGCGCGCTCTTCTCATATTTTCAATTTGTCGCACATTTCTGCTGCTGCTGCTGTTGTTGTTGTTGTCGTCGGCCATCTTCATATTTTGCGCTCTTCGCTCTCTTTTCCGCACGTACTATGTATTTTTAGTCGCATTATTTATTGGCACACGCGCGAAACGAAAAACGTTTCTTGCGTGCGATGCCATTTAGCCAATGGACAATGGACTCGGACATTCCTGGCGAGATCTTGAAACGCATCTGTTGTGCGCCGAGAAGCGTGCTACGAATTCTGTGTGCGTAACTCTGATCCTTTCAATATATATATATAAATATATATATATATATATGCGTTGTAAGTGATGGGTTTAAAGTTTGTCAATTTTACTAAATTTATAATAAGTTCCCTTGCTAGTTCGGCCTAACAATTGTACTAAAAGAATGCTATGTAAAAGACACTCAATATATAAATATATATAAAACAAAGAAAAATTGAGTAAATGGATAGCGTAATCTTATCGCTGCCCCCACAAATAATAAAGAATACTTTGAGTGTTGCGTTCTCGTTTGCGTGTGACGAAGTTTTAAATTTAAATCTTGTTATTTGGTTGTTGGTTTTTTTCTTTTGTTTTTTTGTGGTTTCTATCAGCAGATATCAAGCGAAATTCTTATTGATAAGCGAGGGGAAGTGTGGGGTTCACATTAAAAGTCAATGGCGACTTAGTTTTTCTGATTGTGGTATTTCGAACGTTGCGGTTATGTGGTCAAAAACAGCTGATCACCACTGTTGCCGTTGCAAAGAGACATAGAGAGAGAGAGAGAGAGCGAGAGAGAGCGAGAGAGAGCGAATTACATATATTAGCATGTATTGGTGGATCATCATCGGTTTTCAATTAGCTGTGAAACTCGCTCTCTGCGCTCTTGGTCAACTCTTGGAAGCGTTCTTCGCTCTATTTTCGTTGTGTACTTTTCACTCAAAAGCTAGCGCAAACAACAAATAATGTCACATCAAAAGTAGAGCAAAAACAGTTATGTTTGGGGGCTCTCAGGATTTCTGATCCTTGCCACAAACTGTCTATTTTCATACAAAACAGGTCTCTACAATTAAGTACAAAACAAACAAAATTTGAAATTGTTAAATAGTATCAAAATCAGTTTCGGGCTCCGTAGATATTGTCTCAATACTGTGGCAGTTATTTGCATATAAACACGACGCAGACTTGGCACTGATCGAAACATTATAATACACTTGCAGCAAGGGGTATAAATGAGAATGCAACGAGAACTCAGCTGAACAGCTGTTATGCATGAATGTGTGTGTTTGTGTGTGTGTGTCGGTGTGTGCATTTCACAGCCGCTTGCAGGCCCTACACACACACACACATACATACACACAAACACCCACCCACGAATTACAGCAATTATGTAAGCAATCACAACGGCAGCAGCTGACTAACCGACCGACCGACAAACCAAAAAGCAACTCCAACTACGAATGTGAAAACAAGAAGCAAATAAATAAAAACTATTGCTAAATTTCACGAGCACAATTCTCACATTGATTTTTTTTGAGGTAAAAAAAAAATCAACTAGCGAGGAGTTCGCTGCTGCTTGCGACGAAGACGTGCGATAAGCGTTTAAAAATACGAAGAGCACGCGGTGCACAGGACGCCAGCGTCAAGGCGGCGTCAGCGTTGACTAAAAACGCTCCGATTTTTACAGTCGGCTTTTGCTGCTGCTGCTCTGCTGCCTGCTACTGGCGCTGTTAATGGAGTTTGGTGGCCGGTTGTCAGTGCTGCAATGGGCGCAACTAGTGCTGCTTTACAACACTGACACCAACCGAATCGATTTGCAAGGAAACTGTGCAACAAACAGAACAGCAAACAAAAACCAAAGTCACACTTGCACGCACACACACACACAGAGAGAGAGAGAGAGAGAGAGAGTGAGAGAGAGAGAGAGCAACTCGCATGAGTCCAATTGGGGCTGCTGCTGGGCTCCGTTGAATAATCGATAAAAGTTTGCGGCGTGCAAAAGCTTAGTACAAAGAAATAAGTATCGGAATGTCACGCGCAGGCGAAGGACAACGCAGGCGTAAAAGTGTTGCCAGCCAACATACACTTGCTTGCTTGCTTGCTCTCTTTCTCTCTCTCGCTCTCCTTTTCTCTTATAGGCACACACTGGCACACAGGCAGGCAAGCACGAAAAACAAACGTGCATGGAAACAGCTGTGGCCCGGCAGAGGAGCCGTGCAGCGAACGGTTTACACCAAGCGACTACGTTGCCAAGCAGCAGCAGCAGAGGCGCCACTTGCTCTCCTGCTTCCACTTCCGCTCTTCCGCTCTGTCTCTCTCTCTTTCTTACGTACACACGCACTAGCTCTTGCCCATGCACGCACACGTGCACGTAGCAAGTTGACAGTCCCCCTTTGAACTTTAAGAATTGTGTGTGTTTCGTTTCGTTTCTTTTCGTTTCGTTCCGTTCCGTTGCCACCTTTTCATCATGTAAACACGCTTTCTATATCTATATAGGACAAGTTTTAAATATATCCAAATATCATAGTTCAGTGGCAAAGTTTCCAAAATGCTAACCAAAGTTTTGTTCAGTTTGTAAAATTACCCATTCTATTTTTTTTTTTTTTTTTTTAATTTTTATACTGTTTTTCTGTTGGCCTTTGGCGAAAGTAAATACCCCATGTGTCATCATGACACTACACTTGTCCCTGACCAAAATCGAGCGCGTTTCACGAACAACGACTACCGTGACAAACCCCCCATCCCCCATCCCACCAACCTTAGCTAGCAAAAGCGTTTCAGTTGAATTTGATCAGAAAATGCATGCAGCGATAAGTGCTTTTGGATGGTCAACTACAAGTCCTATTGGGAACTCTAGCTTACGTGGTATCTCACACACAATATATATATATATATGTATATATGTGTGTGTGTGTAATGTGTGCACTTCGGCGGTTCGCATGTCGCTGGCTGGTTGCACTTCGCAACGTTGGATGACAACAGCGTGACAGCGACAAATTTGCACAAATTTTCGTTTTATTTAATTGAAATTCCTTTGAGGAGACTCGGGTCGGTTGTTAAGCCGTTAACTAGCATGTTCGCAGAATTCTTGCACAGTGGTAATAATGTAAAGCAGTGTGCATCTCACAAGCTGCCCCGAGTAACCTTGAGACAATGCTCTGATAATAATAATACTCAAACGGTAAATGCCGAAATTGTCGAAATTTCGAACTCAAATCACAAACAAAAACCAAATCGCTTGACAATATTTTATACGTTTTGAATATTATCTAAAATAATATATACATATATATTTATGTGTACATAAATATTGTTTTTCCTTTATACATTTCAACTCTTTTCCAATTCAAGAATGCTATTTTTTCAATTTCAATTTCAACTTTCGTTTTACAATTCACTGCAAGATCAGCATCAACAACAACAATAACTGCACTTGCATATTGCATTGATCTGGCACCACTGTGCAACATTGATGGACTGCAAGAAACAGATCGGCGCGCCAACGCATAATCAATGTTTTCTCATTTTATAATTCAGTTTACAGTTTAGTTAGTATGTACATACTGATGTACTATATACCTATGCAACTCTTAGGGCACTCAAACAAAAACAAAAAAAAAAAACATGAAGAAATAATAACTAATAATAATAAATATATAGTTATACAGTTTATTAAATAGCACAAACGCATACTAAGGCACGAACGCGTCCACTCTCACATACATACATACACACGCACACACACATACGGGGGCACGCTGATTAAGGCACTTGTTCTCACACATACATAGCCAAAGAGCGACTGGCTGAGGCGGCGCAGCGGTAAAAGGGGCGCTTGTGTAACGCAATTTCTTCTTTTGCATTAGCAGAAATTTATGTGAGTGTGTGTATATGTGTATGTGTGTACTAATTTGAATGTTTAGCTCAGCTTGCTGCTCACTGACCACAAAAAAAAAAGAGAAAAAATTCGTTGCTAGAATTGCTTTTCCGTTATGTAGGATATACAAACATACGTACATAAGTATATACATATATATACCTACATATGTATAACTTTTCTTTCGTTTTTGCGCTGCTATCATTTCTTTCTTTTCTTTTTAACATATATATTTCTTCACTGCTTTCTTTTAGCTACTGCTGTCGCCGCCGCCTCACGCACACGCACACATGCATGGAGCGACACACACATACACACGCTCTTACACATACATGCATAACACATACATATATATATATACACACACACACACACACATAAACACAGAGAGCGCGACCCGCTGCCGTTGCCTTTTTTCGTTTCGTTTCGTCTTTCGCTATACACCTTGCTTCCGTATATACTTTTTATTCGTCGTGTCGTTGTTGGAAAAAAAATGAATAACCGTTTGTTCAACTGAAATTTAACAAGATTTTAGCACTTTGTACACAGAAATTCCTTCGGGTTTTCTTCTTTTTTTTGCTTTTGCACAGTTTTCTGTTTGAGTTTATATTTTTTTTTTATTCGCTCCAACTATGTGCTGCTGCTTCTTCACGCGCAACACTTCTCGCTGCTATTTGCTATTTGGTTTTGCTTCATTTTCGTATCTTTCATTTGCGTTTGCTTCGTTTTCGTTCTAATTACTTTCGCTGTTCTCACACACACACACGTTGGCTGGTAGTTTCGTGTTGTATGTTGTAGTTGTACAACAATATATTGGCACTGTCAGACAAGAATCAGAGAGTATTGTGTATTATGCGTATGCTTTTTTATCGACTACCTTTTTTTGCCCATTTTAATATGGCGGCCGTGTGTATTGTGCACAAAACGTCGTCGCTACAACTGCTGCTGCAACAACAACCACAGCGAGGCAGGCAACACTACTTACACTTTCACTAAACGAAAAATAATATGCGCCGCGCGTTCACGTTCACGTTCGTTCGTGTATCAGAAGCAACTAATCGACGAATGAAGTGCCAAAGCAAACGAGTGATAATGAAAAGAACATTGCACGATAATTATTCGATATTGTAGGCGTACTTTTAGCTTCTTTCCTGCTATTCTTTCTGTCAGCCCCGTTTCTTCTTCTGCTTCTTCTTCAGCATGCCCAGATAAACGCTTTCCAACACTGTCCATAAAGCATTTTAGCGTTAACAGAACTCGAAAACAGTTCTGTTAAATGTGGAGCCGTTCTGTTCAAGCGTCATTGAAAGACTCCGTTACTCGAATCAAACAGAAACTGTTCAAATTGATTTGTATATATTTGTTTATTATTTAATTTTGTATTCCTATTGTCCAACAAACAATGCGTATTAACTTGTATATATAATTTTAAACACACACAAAATGCACAGTGGCTAAATATTGCAAGTAGATAAATAATGCAATTATTGTATGCTTTTAATATATGTATGTATGGATATATGGAATTATTGTTGATCAACTCGCAATTGAAGCCCGTTAATTATTTGTTGTAAGTATCGGTATATATACATATATGTGTATGTATATAAATATATATATATATATATATATGAGAGATATATAAATATGTAAGTAATATGTATTGGTTGTATACATGTAGGTAACAAATACATTGTCCAACATATTGCCCTATAATTGATTTAGTATTATTCATCGTAAAATCTTCGAAAAAGGTAACAGCTAGCATTTTAAATACAAAAACAAAAACAAAAACAAAAAACGCACATATAAAAAACAAGACAAAATATGAAAATAATAAGTATAACAAATAATACAGCATTTGGCTAATCAATGAACCCCAAACCAAACCAAACCAAAACCAGAACACAACTCGACCAACAACAACCTTGCAAGCAATAAAACCAAAACACAAATAAAAAAAAACAAGGAAAATTGAAAACTCAATTGGCAGAGAAGACTTTAGTAGGGTATCTGGTTCTGATAGTACTGGATCATGTCGTAGGTACGCGTGCGGAAATTCTGATACGAGTTACGTATGACGGCCAACATGTGTGCGGCGGCCTCCTTGTTGTTCTTGGTGGCCACAAATCGCTGCTTGAGCAGATTGATCGTCTGTCCGCGGAAGCAGGGCAGACCCGTGTCCAGCATTAGCGATACCAGCGAGACGATCGCATCCTGATAGGGTCGCACAGCGAGGAACGCCTGCACGCACAGCTCACTGAACCATTTAAAGGTGGGCGCCTCCATTTTGCCGCCCATTATCATGACCATCTCGTCGGTGAGCTTCATGTCCGGCTCGAAGCCAATGTTGCCGCCCGGCGATGATTCGAACATGAAGCCAAAATCTGTTTGTCGGATTAAGTGTGTTGAAAGAGTTTAGTGTCTAGGATATAAATATAAATATATATATATATATAATATAAGTTACTTAATGTATACAATTTAAATATCGAACTTTAAATAGTATTCAGTTTGTATAAGAAAAACTTGCAAGTGTTTTACAAAAAAGTTTCCGCTTTTTTTCTTTTCAAACTAAAAAATAAATTTGAAGATGATCGGAGTGCAATTAAAGTGTCTTAATCGAAGTTAGTTGGCATCTACTAATATAAACAAACATATCTTTTATGTAAATCTGAACTGTGAATTGTATCAAATCTGTATTTGAAAACCCTTGCAAATGTTTCCCAGTTTGTTTTTTGGATGTCAAACTCGATGAAAAAGGACTGAAATTCTGCTTGGATTACATTTGGTTAATGACCAAATCAATTTCAATACAAAAAATAATTTTAGAATATATTTTTGAAGCAGATGAGAATGATTAATGATTTTTAGATTAAGTTCGATGAGCGACTAAAAAAATGAGTTTCAATATTTTAAATTTATATATAAATAAATCAACGATTTAGTTTATATATATTTATACCTATGTGTATGATGTGGCCATCCTTGTCGATCATGATGTTGCCATTGTGTCGATCCTTGATTTGGAGCAGATATCCAATTAGCGAATAGGCGGCCATCGATTTCACAAAATTGGCCCGGGCCGCCTGAAACTCCTTGGAGCTCTCATCGCCATACTGATGCTGGAAGTACTCGGATAGGCCGGAATCTGTCTGCCTGCCCAGCTGGTCGCGTGACTTGGCATTGGGCACACACTCAATGACGCCGCACTGTGCAAATAGCAAATAGCAAATAGTTAATAACAATTATATATTTATCAAAAAGCAATCAACTTACACCTGGTGCTGTGGCAACAACGCGATAGGGGAACAGAAACAGATCCAGGCCAACTTGTTGGAAGATATTTTTGAATATGGTGATCACTTGCAGTGCCAGCATATCCTGGCGCACATCGTCGCCCACCTTGAATATGGCTGCCTGCCACGATTCGACGCCCAGCGTCATATGGGCATCCTCCTGTGAGTTCTGCTCATGCACACATTAGACAAAGACAGAGAAAGAAAGTGACAGAGAGAGAGAGAGAGAGAGAGAGAGAGAGAGAGAGAGAGATATGGTGAGTAAGACTGAGACAGAGCTGCTGTGGATTAGCTGATAAAACTAGGATGTCATCAGCAGTTTTGGTGCGATTTTGTTCTCTAGCAGAATTCTTATATTAGATTCTATTTTTTAAAAAGTGCATTTCACTTAGTCTGAAAATAGTGATTAGAGCAGAGTGACTACCCACTGATTTCTTAGAGTAGTTTCTGGATTTATATTTCTACTTTTTGGAAATGCATTTTATAATAATTGTTATAATATTTTTCGAAACATACAAAAAACACCATATTTTTTGCATGGTTTAAATTGTTTCTTATATTTAGAAATTTTTAACTTTTTTTTTTTTTTTTACTAAATTTCAGTTCGGTTTATTTCCATTCATCATTAATTTACTAGCAAAAAACTAAGTATGGGATCTGGGCTAGATTTCTCCTACACTCGTGTATTAAAACCTCAAAAAAGGTCAGAGATTTGACCAGCCAGTTGCCAATTATAAATTTTGCGATCCTGGCCGGTCTCATGTTGGCTAGTTCTGATAGGCTAGTTACGGAATAATTTGCCAGGATTGCCAGCCGTTTCCGGGCAAGTGCTGGGTAGAAGCAGAAGGAGTGTTCCGGGGATTCTACCTCTACCTCTTCCTTGCAGCTTCTGTGCGAGCGCAGGGTGCATTTCGCCATTTATCATTTGACCTGCGTCTGATTTCTCCTTTGCTATTGAGCTTGCAGGTAGCTAAAGGCACACTTATACCGTGCCTATCCGTGAGGAGTGGTAATACAGTTCCTTTCCTAGCTAACTCATCAAAACTTACAGTTGCCTTCAATGTCCTGGTGTGCAGGAACCCATGTCAGGCTGGAAAACACTAAGAACACAATCTTAGTTGGAATTCTCTGATAAGCACAATGATGTCGCTAGATAGGAGCATATTAATGCCTCGCTCATGGCAACAATCGATCGAGCTTTGAAAGGGTATCTCCAGACGAATACTTCGATCTTTCGACTAGAGCACTGCTACCGCTAGTTAAGCTTGGGGCATTTGGGGGCTCTGAGAACTTAACAAGTTGGGGATTTTGTCTTACCGGATTATTGGATACTTCCATGGCGCGTGTCTCGAGCTCGTTGATGCCACAGCGATAGACACGGAATCTGGCCAAGTATGGTGCTTTGGCCGCACTCTGCATTGGCGTACCGCTGCTGTATTCAATATCGAGGACCATTGCCTCCGGATTGGATGGCAGATAGCAGCCGGATTGGACTTTGATGCGACTCAGTGCCGCCAAGCAGGCATTCTTTCGCTCAATGCCCTTGGGGAAGGATCGTATCTCGCCGGATACGGCTGTGATTTTGCCAAAGAAATCGAATTCACGCTCATAGAAACGTTTTGCGGCGCCGGAGAACGAGGCAATGATGTTCTGGGTGAGCACATCCAATGCCTCATACAGAATTGGATCACGATGCTGCTGATCCTCGTCCATGTACATGTTCGTCTGCATGTTCCAGATCAGCTGATGGGCCACTATCTGCGATCGCTTCGATATATTCTTAATGAACTCCACCACATACCCCATGGTGTCGTGCCGCAGCGCTTGCACCAGTTGCGGTATATACGGCAGCACCGATTCCGCCGGATACGAGCTGAGCGTCTTTACCGCATACTGTGCGGTCAGCGGATGCGATGGATATTGTCGCGAGAAGTAGGAGAGCGCCTGGATGGGCGTCACCGCTGACCAGGATAGTATGTAGACAAGATCGGGACTCTCTTGCAGCAGATTCTTGGTGGTGCACAAATATTTCAACGCCTCGGGTATATGACAAACGGCTATCGGATCGGAGCAGACGAGTCGCGACACCTCCTCGTCAATGGTCTCCGCATTCTTGATGCGCTGCGGCAGAAAGACGGCCAGCGCCGGATTGTAGCACCATGCTAAACGGGCATAGTCACGCCAAACATTTGGCTTGTAGGGACGATTCCGCCACTCGGTGATCTGCTCCTCGCCTGCAACAAAAATGATGGAGAGATTGCAATTAACCCATCAAAGCCATCGCGAAGTGGACAAACCTACCTGGCACTATCAGATCGGGAAGACTGTTGGGATTATACCAGGTGATGAGGAACTCCAGTTCGACCGCAAGCAGTTCGAGTATCAGATTGCGCTTCTTCATGTAATCCTTGTCATATGAATCCTTCTGGTATTGCAAACGCTTGGAGCGATACGAACGCTTCGACAACGTGGACGTTGAATGTGGTATGGTGTTGTACCAGCCACTTGCATTGCCCGTTGCACTCATGGAGCGAGCATATTCGGCGCCACCACTGATAAGCGATGCCGTCTCTGGATTATTGCGCACCGCCAACATTTGGGTGGAGCTAACAGATGCGCTGGTTATATCATAATCACCCACCTCCGATGTGACCAGATGCTTCTTTTCGCTGCGCATCGTTTGCCAGAATTTGAGCAAGATCAGTATATCCTCGAGCAGCTGTTCCCGACTCTGATTGGGGCACGTGGGCGGTCCGCAAAAATAGTCGAGTGCATTCGAATAGATGCGCTCCCGCAATATGTTCCGTGCCAGCGATTTGGGTATCGTGTTGCCTGTAGAGAAGAGGCCGCACTGCAGCAACTTGAAACGACAGCCAACAGTGGCCACCTGACGATTCTGTCGACTGCTCTTCAATATGGGCAGACAGCGATGCAGAAGCAGACAGAACATTTCCACCTTGTCGCGATTACAATATTTGGCCGTGTCCACCATTTCGGAGAGTAACTGCAGCCAGATGAGATGCGGTGCAATTAGGATCGGTTTGCTGACCAGTTTGCAGCCGTCGTAGGCGGCTAGTGGATTGGTGCCCTCCATTTCCCAGGCGAATAGACCCATACGCTTCTCGAACGTTGTCTGCCACGCACTGACCATCTCCTGGATGAAGCACAGCTCGAGATCCTGTCGAGCGGTTAACACCCATTGCCAGCACTCGACAGCCGTCTCCATCGCTGACTCCGTAAACAGTTCCAATTGCGAGCTGGCCACCGCATGCAGCAGCTTCCGATCGATCTCGGCACAAATTATCAGATAGGCAGTGGCACGCCACAAAGCGCCACGATGTCGAGCATCGCTCTTCTCCGCACAGGCACCCCACACATCGCTCACCAGTCGATCGGCGAGGCCAACCTTATCCTGTTCACTCAACACGGACAGTAGGCCGCTTATCTCGCCGGCGTATTTGCTGCGCAGACACAGCACGGAAACGAATCGTGGCGTATCCGAATTGACGCAACTGGGCCGCTTGCTGAGCGTGCTCAGGGCATTGCCCGGATGCAGGGTGCTGCTGTTGACAACCGAATCGAAGGCCAACGCCAGGCCGCTGTGATGGGCCAGCACTGGTGTCGGTATCTGATTGGGATACTCCTGCAGATGGGAGCGTGTCGAGCGTGGCGCCCACTTCATTGCCTCGTTCACAATGCCCTGACAGCGATCGGCGAAATCTTTGAGCCGGAGCTCGCGTGCCGGCAGCGAGTCCATCAATTGCAGCGTATACGGCGTTGAGACCACTCGCAAAATGGGCGTCTCCTCGTTGGGATCCAGTGACAATGAGTACGCCAGCAACTGTAGTATGTCCAGCATGCACCACAACACACGACGATTCCACAGCAGATGCGGAAAGCGATCGACCAGCTGCGATAGATACTGATCCGCCACCAGCTGGATCTGCTTATGGATGTGATTGAAGTACACCAACAGCAGCGTCGCCTGCGATTCCAGCACCTTCTCGCGGATCTCATCGTGCGCAAACAGCACATTGCGAAATTTCTCAAACACCTGATCGGCAACGCTGAAAATGATTGCGTCAATCATAAATCTCAATTAGAAATTTCAACTTGAAGAGATTCAATAACTTATAGCGATAGCTTGGGTCAATCATCAATCAATCAAGCATCAATAAATAAACCATAGATGCCAATCTATATCCGAATCTGTCTCATCTCAATCGACTGATTGTTCCTATGCTAGCTTTAAGCTATAGTTGTCCAAGAGCTCGTCTCCAATTATTAACGATTGATGAACACCAAAATGCGGCATTTTTTTCTTTCTTGAAACCCAAATCCCGAAACTGAATTATCTTTTTTGGCTGTGTCTATTTGAATGTGCCTCAAACTTAAGCTGGGATACGAGAGCCAAGGCTCTGCCTCTCACAGCAAGCAGTTAACAAGTTGCATAGAATCTCTACCAGAATTTGTATACTTGACTTACTAAAATCGGAATCGGAATCGGATCGTATCAGTTTGAGCAATTAATAGCTATAGCAAAAGATTTACAACTTATATATGCATATATATATATATAAATATAGATTCAGATATCCGTATCCATGTCCGACCGCACATAAATTGATTACTGTTGTTTATATACGCTGGATGACTCACCATTTAACGCACTGCCAAATGTTGGTTTTGTCCTTTTGGAGAGCCGTATCGCATAGGTAGCTCATAATGGGCTCCAGGCTGGGCTCATCGGCATTCTCGACTCGCAGCATTTCGAGCCAATAGACGCTGAGCAGATAGGTGCACTGGGCAAAGCTGAGTTTATTGATGCAAGCGGCCACATTGTCCGAGGAATGCTCGAGCAGCACCAGTATTTGGCTGCGCAGCTCATTCACCGAATCGCTCTTAATGGCCAGCGTATAGTTGAGTTCCCGCATATCCGATTTGTGTGCCGTCTGCGAGATGAGCAGCGGCGATTTGGCCGCTATCTGCTGCACACCCTGATACCAATCGGCTGGCCAGAGTCGGGCATTTGTGAATCCCATAACGACACAGTACGCCCAGAAATCTTTGAAGAGCTTGTGCAGACGCTGGCGCGGATTCTTGATCGGCGGCAGACGACGCATGAGAACAGCAATTACGGGTATAAGCATGCCCAGGTTACCGGCACGCGAGCTGGCCTTTTGGGCACCCGGCGTATTATCATATGACCGTTCGCCATCGAGTCCAATTTGGACAAACAACTCCAACAGTTTGCCAAGCAGCTCAAGCATCTCGGCATCGCCCTGAATGTTGCCAGCAATGTTGCCCAATGCATTCACAACCGCATCGGAGACATGATGGAATTGCTTGCGATTCTCCGGATCTGAGTTATATGCCAGCGATGCCGATTGTACGGTGACGCGCGAGAACATCTTCATGATCTCATCGAATATGTGCGTCTCACACTGCGAGATGATCATGCAGCCAAGTTGATCGACAATCAATGCATTCTGCTCCGATGGCACCTTACAGAATCGCTGTATGAAGAACTGCAGTATGTTTTGTGTCGTCTTCGATGTGTCCTTCAATGCGACGGCCACGTGACCCAGCATCACAATTATGTTCAAACTGACTAGCGTTGACTCACTGCAGATATCAATTTGCGGTTAGCGAATGATCAATGATCAATGATTAATAATCGCATAAAAGATACGACTCACCTCTCGTGCTTCTCGGCGGTGAACAAACGATTGGAGACGTTCGCAACCAAAGCGGGCACACAGAACTGGTCCAGCGTGTGAGCAGAGCGCAGGGCAATTGATAGATTCTCAATTGCAGCATCGCGGAGTGCCTCGAAGGCCGCATGACCGCTGCGTCCGGTGCCTGGCTGCTTTTGATTGTCACCAAAGACGTCGACAACCGAACGCGAATCCGAGTGCTGGACAACAATCTTGAATGGCGTCAGTTCCTTCTCCTTCTTTTGGAGCGCAAGCGTTTGCATTGCATACGTATGCAGTTTACCCAATATCGGGCTGGGATCGACAAGAAAATCACGCAGATACGATATCGATGTGCCGGCAATATTGGGAAACTTCTGTGCCAGCTTGCCCAATCCCTCCAAACAGACCATTAGCAGCGGCATATGATCCATCACGATCTTATGGCTCAGCATCAGATTGAGCTTCTGGGACAGTCGTCCGCACAATTTGTCCGCCTCTGTGGAGTGGGGGAGGAGGTGGTATTTAAAACGATTACAAACAGTTCATAGACATATCATATCAAAGGGAAACACAAACGGAAATGCAAAAGAAACGACAACCTCAAACATTATTTTTATTTTTATTTATTTTTTTGTTGGTTTTTTTGGATGGAGCAGCATGCAACACAATGGGATTCCCACGCTTGAGTATCGAAATGATAACGGAACAAAAGAACAGAAAATAAAACAATAATCAGAAATCAACAAATTAACAATTGTGTTTAAAGGGGGGGGACGGGCGGGGTAGGAACTGCTCTTGACCTTTTTTCAATAAAAAATGCAAGCCATTTTGCAACGATGGCACGTTATAGTCGACATCAACTGTAAAAAAATACGTTTTTTTTTACGAAAAACAAAAAAGAAAAAATGCAAATATCAAAAAACAAAAATAGAAATTGAATAGAAATCAACCAAATAATATAAAAGCTATCCTCGGACCCCGACACCGAAGCTACATACATGTATATACCCCAGGCAGTATAATTCGATAAAAATCGATAACATTTGATATATATATTTATCATATCGAAACAAACAAGTGAGCGATTGATTTTCATATATGATCAGGGATATATTTTGTGTCTCTAATTGTGTTTATTTCTCACAAATGCTATAAGCAACTCTTAAAATAAATCAATAAATTTTTCAATTCTGTTTTTTGCTTAACAAAAAATTTTCGACTAAAGCATTGACGAAAAGTTATTCGAAAAGAATTGTGGGAATATACTCGTTATATATATCAGACTGACGAAGCAAAGAATCAGAATCAGAATTCGATCAGTTAATCATTTGCTGTGCTATAACATCAAATCAAAGATTTCCAATAAATACTCCAAAAATATACCAAATTTGCATTGCGAGCTTTTTTTTTTTTTCATTGTGTGAATGTCGGTTTTATGTTTTTTTGTTTTTTGGTTTTTGTTGCCAATTCACTTACCCGTCTCATCGCGTATGGCCCAAACCAATAGATCCACGCAGGCGGCATTTGCCATCACATTAATTTTGTATTTGTTGACGACGGCAATGCCATTTTCTTCGCGTCGTTCGCGCTCCTGATCCTGCTGCTTGTTCTGCAGCTCCGTTTGGCCGTTGAGAAAGAGTCGCTTGACAAACTCCTGGACATCCTTGGTGAACGGTGTGGGCAGATCGATCTGATGCTGCAACAGTTCGCGCAACAATGTGACCAGCACCAAATTGAGCATCTCCGAGAAGCTCTTGTAGCAATTGCCATTATTCAAATGCAATGAGAATATATCGCTGCCCAGCTCATCCAAATAGTCGAGGGTATCCTTGGTCAGCAGCTTCTTGGACACCGCAAATATCGTCTGCAAATGCTGGATGGGAAACGGTGGCACACGATACAATGGCTTTGGGCCATTCTTGCTTGGCGATTCGCATTGATTGACACGCATATGCGGAAACTGATTGAAACTGGAGCCGTAGCGTGTAAAGAAATGTGTACGTGGATCATACGGCACGGAGAAATACGTGTGCAACGATGCCCTCTGCCTGCCAGAGCCACCCAATGGGCGCATCCGATGATGATGGTCATCCAAATTCGAATTGTGATTATGGTTCGCCAAGGTGCCGGACATCGAACGCGGTATGATTGGACGAAATTGTGTGGTCGCCAGACGTTCACTGCTGCTAAAGGAGCTGTTATTGTAAGTGCCATTGCCACCGCCAGCGCTGGCACGTTGTATGTGCAGCTGTTCAGGCGGAAAGATGCGGCACAACAGCGGTGGATCATTGCTCGCATAGCGACCCATCGATCTGGCCAAACCGAATAGCAACGGCACCGTTGCGTTGCACAAAACCATTGGCGATGGCGTCGAATTGCTATCCTTGCCGGGCTTCACGATATTCGCCAGTGTGCCCAGCGTCTCCACCTGATTCAGTATGATCTCCTCGCGCGACTCTGGACATTTCGCTGCTATATCCGATAGCAGTGTGTTCAAACAGAAGCTAAACTTCTCCGCTGCCGGTATGCGTACACCTGCAAATCGCCGGCCAAATTGATTCAATTTTTAATTAATAATCGGGCTAATTATTGTATTTTGTGGCTTTAGACTCACGTTCGACTTTACTGCTGCGCTCATCGTGTATTCTCGCCTTGGGCAGACTCTTGGCCAGTCGCAGCAGATAGGGCACGATTTGTGATTCGTGCTGGCAGCCACCTTCCAGAAAGTAAATGCCCAATGCAATGACCGCATCCTGGGCCCTCGAGTCCAAGCAAAATACGCCCGATGCATTCTCCTGCGGACAGTAGCGGAATAGCGTTTGCACCTGCACAAAGGATATCAAATGTCAGCAACAAATAACAATAACATTGCCATATGCCTTCAGATTCAACCCCCCTCAACCCACGCACACACACACCCACACACACACACACTGCCCCCGCACAGAACACGCACACTGCCCCCGCACAGAACACGCATGTCTCTTGCGTTTCAAGGTCAACGCTAGTTGCGCAAAAGTTCGATTTTTAATTTTGCTGTCAGAGTTTTAGACCTTATCTTACACCTCAGCCCCAGTTCCCAACCACCGTTGACCAATTTACCCAACCCATCCCTTCCATCTCCACTCGGCACCAACCTTGTCCCATGGCGTGGGCTGAATGCCAGCCAGTACACGGGCCAAGCATAGCACAGTGCGCTGATAAGTATACTTGTCCGAGGCGGTCATCTTTCCACACAACTCCAAACAAAATATTGGTTTGAGTGCCACCAGCAACTAATGATGCAGTTGATGGGGGGGGTTCGAGCCGCGAGTGGCTTAAATGCAATGGTTGGATATGAATGCACAAGCACAAGCACAATCACTTCAATTCGTTAATAATGTAATCAATTTGTTTATTTATTGCTCATTAGGCGTTCGTCATCGTCAATCGTTCGAAATTTGCATTGTTTTACTATTGAAAGTATCGAGTACTTTTTGTTGCGATATCGAGTAAACACTTGATAAGATGACCGCCAGAGTATCATAGCGCATAGGCAACACACACACACGCATACACATATACGACTTGGCTCCACACGTAACGAAATTACTCCACACGTAACGAAATTACTCCACACGTAACTAATTACTCCACACGTACTAATTACTCCACACGTAACGAAATTACTCCACACTTAACGAACACGCAACTAATTTAAAGTGTTAACGTTTTCAGCTGCTTATTCATATAATTTGATTCATTTTTGCATTTTGCGTGTGAAAAATCATTAGAACAGCTTGCAAATAATATTATAACGATGTACAGTTAATTATCACTAAAATTATAATAAATAAATTATATAATATAAATTTAATGCTACTGATTACATTTACTATTTTTCTGATTTGATTGCATAATTTTGTTCTTTTACTCTGATTAGGTTTTTTTGGCGCCCAACCTTAAAAAACAGCTGGCTGCGAGTCGCAAATAGACGCATGACTTTTAAGGGCATGAGAGTGATCCTCGCGACTTGGACAAGCAATTCCCAATGAAAAGCCGATTAGTATTTTGGCGTGTTTGTCAAAATCAATTAGGGTTCTTCAGTGCATCAACACACACATTTTTGAATCGCTGATTTGAACAATTCAAATTAATAACAATAAATGTCACCTAACGAATCGATAAGAGACAGAGAGAGAGAGGATGGCGTCCCTTTAATGTTGTTGCTGCTGCAATATATACATTTGTCAAGAGTGGTGAATGTTGTGAATGGTTCCGGGAGCAGGATGGATGTCTTACACTTTCCACTAATCGGTATATTAGAGTAGAAAAATATGTTCGTCTGGCACAGCCAAAACGCTGGCTGCAGTCTCTCGCATTGTCTGCTGAAAACTTGAATGCCCCGATATGATTACAATGGGAGCAGCCGCCGCCGCATTGCTGGACGATACCGGACGATGTGATGCCAAGCGGTTGGCATCCAGACGCCCGGTGTGCACCGTTTCCTGTAGCGCAAACTCTTGCGCAGCTGCTCACAGGACTCATCACAACCATCGGCACAGAAAGCACAACGCTGATGCGCCAAATAGAGACAGTGATTGTAATTCCAGTACTGGGCAAAGTCAAGCAAACGATCCCGAAAGTAGACATGTTGCAGATCCTGTGCACATATCAAATGCCGTATGCAACACATGTCATCTTCGTTGTCCAGCACCTCGGCGACCAAAGGAAGCGTCGGGGCAATTGCCACGCCCTGTGCTATAATGAATATGCATTTGGCACGGCTTGCGTCGTGTGCATAGTTGCCAATGGGTCCGCGAAACTGCAGCACTTGCATCGGCTGCAACGTTGCCAAATAATCGGACATGGGTCCGCCGGCTCGCAGCTTGACCACAATTTTAAACTGTTTGCCCACAAAGTCTGTCCAGTAGGGTGAGTAGGGTCGCAACACGGCATGGCCAGCAAGCTCAGCGCGCAACATTATATGATGACCAGCCGGAATGTCCAATATGCTGTCGTCATCATCGTCCGCATCCTCAGTCAAAGTGTGGCCAAAGTGCAAAATTCGCACCTGTGCATCGCCGTTCATTGCCTCATTGCTGAGCAGTCGAAATCTGGCATAGTTTTCGATGACGTTACGCTTGCCAGCCAAAAGTGCACGCTGGCTGGGTGCTGGTCTATTGTCAAGAATGCAGTTCGTGCATCCATTGCCGCAGCAGTCAGATTCGTCTACTTCGTCAGGCATGTGCATCAACTAGAGATGGGCGATAGTAAAGGCGCTGTGTGACTTATTCACACTGATAAAAGTATTTTTTATATATATAATTATACTATTTATAATTATTGCAACCAGTTGTCTTTATGTGCATTTTTCATAGTAAATGTATAAAGTATTATAAAATAAATACAAAACGAAACAGGGGAGAGCAGTTAATATAAACTATCGAAGCAAAATATCGAACCAAACAATGCCAAATACCCATCTCTATCATATCGATAACTTAGCAGGAGTGTAAAAAAAGTCATCGATTCTCGATACCTTGTTGATAGACAGATAAACACAACAAAAAAAAAAACCAAGCAATTTTTTTATAGTATCCCAGTGTTTCCATAATCATAAGGAAACTGTTCCAAAAATATTCAACAAATAATTCTTTGATAAACTTTCCGCAGAGTGCCAGTTGAAGAGCTGACGTCAGCTGCCAGAGCCGCAAGAGTAACAAGGGCAACAATAATGTGCAACTAGTGGCGGAAGTCTTCATCATCTGGATCTGGAACTTTTGATAACAACAGGCTAACAACAGCAGCAGCTGCACACATTCTGTATCCTGGTTGAGGGAACATGAATCTCGAATCATTATTTCGTGACTTTAATCCATGGTAAGCAATGCAAAGCAGACAAACCATCAGCTGCAAAACGCTCTACGTTCTATTTGATGTATATACTAATCTGATCCTTTATTACAGTAAATTCATAGTGCACTGCAGCCTATTTACATTCGTAACGCTTTTTGCGTTGCGTCTCGATGGTTACATTGGTATGGTGGCAATCAACTCAGTGGCGGTGCGAACAAAACCCTTAACTAATATTGATGATCAATTGCAGATTGGCCATATTGGGCAATTTTTACACCGTTGTGGATTTGGAAATGCACTGCCATATTGGGTGCCATAGTGGGTGCCATTGTCTGGTGCCGCTATCCGCACTATCGCCTCGAAGGCGACTCCTACACACAGTTCAAGGCGATGCTCATATCGTTGTCACTGCATCTAATATTGCTAATGTTCGAGCTGTTGGCTTGCGACAAGCTTACGTCGGAGCGGCATCTGTGGGTGCTCGTCTTTATACCGCTCATCTTTGGCTCTGTGGTCAGTGTCGGTGCCTGTGTGTGGGCAGTTAAGCATGATCGCTCCTTCGAGCTGGAGCTGTTTTTGGCTGTTAATGCGTTGCAATTTGTATCATTGCCGCTTAAGCTGGACAAGTTTGTCTACTGGAACTGGGACGTGGTGTTTGTGCCCATGTGGATTGTCATTTGTTTGAGCTTGGTTAGCGTACTTTATAATATCATATTCTGTGGCATTATGATGCGCACACCGGAAGTGACGCTGCAGCAGAAGAAAGCTGCACTTAATGCAGCCGTTGGCAATATTTGCACCGTTCTTCCGTTACTCTGCTTTCAGGTAAGTCCGTTTTAGTCTAATCGCACTGCGTTGACGTTTAATCTCGAATGTTAATCTGGTTTTGGTTTTGTGCATGCATTCAGGTGGTTATCTGCGACAAACTGGACGGCGAAATCAAGTTTCCGTACATTGTGGTCTTTGCCCCGCTTCTGGTCTCCATACTCGCGCTCATTATTTTAAGCTTTACCGCCAAAGGTGGCAACATGTGGTGGTTTGGAATTCGTAAATCGTTTAGCCAGTTTCTGCTTTCGGCCATGCCGTTTCTGCAGGAGTACGGCAACATTAGCTATCATGCGGAGACGCAAAGCCACGCGGGTCAATCAGTGCCACTGGACGCATCCTCATCATCGACCAGCAACATGGCTGCCACAGAGGCGATGCACGAGTTTAGCAAGCACGACAAGAAGAGCAAGAAAGCGGCCAAGAATGATATTTTAAAGCCGGTGGTGCCATTCATCAGCATTGATTTACCTGATTAGATGAATCGTAATGATTAACGCCGCACAACAACAATTAACAATGGTTAACATTGCTAGCAATGCTATCACACACACCACAAATATATATATATATTTATATATATGCATACATATATATATATATATATATATATATGTATGTATTTGTATATTTATATACGCCTACTGTTGGGTGATTAGCTGTAGGCATTCGCATACACACAAACTTATCTTTACTTATATAAACATTGGCCGTAGCTAATTCGAACTGAATTTAATTTGTAAGTCCTTCCTACCGCCCGCCCGCTCCCAAGTCTCCTCCATCCACATATGTATATATATATATATATATATATATATGAGTGGGCGTGGAGTAAATCCAAGATCGGCTATGTGTAAATATATTTATATATATATTTATATTATATGTATGTAGTGAAATATATAAATATATGCACTATATGCACGCATATAATAACTGTATATGTATATATTCGGCCCGTATTATTTTTAAGCAGCTTTTCTATTCAAAATGCAATCAATTTAGTTATAAAATACATCTATATAGTTTTTGCTTTTCAAATAAAACGAACGTATTTAAAATCAGGCAATATTGTAACTTAACTTTTTTTTTATATATTTTAAATCGTTTAGCTTCTATATGTGCAAGTATTATATTTATGTATGCACATGTTTTTTAACGGCTTAAACATTTTTAATTATACCTGTAAATAACTAACAATGCAAAACTTAAACCAACCAAATGCTTCCAATTTATTTTTGTATTTATATAAAGGAAAGGGTATTTACTCAATGGGATGTTGTGCGCACAGCCAAATCGTAATTCGATTTGTATATGTATAAATGTTTATATATAAATATTATTTATAGAGTATTTACTGAACGCCACTGCGAATATTTCGGTATCTGTTCATTGGGACACCTTGGTGGAATCGAGTTCATTGCCCTGCCTCAAAAAATGTGGGTCTCCGACAATTAACAGTATCCCACTAATGCAGTCGATGAATCAATAATGCCTTTTTTTGTTTGCTAACAATTTGAAGACATGCTAATAGTTGTTATTATGCTGACTAATGTATAAAACAGGAACTAGTTCGACTCTCTTATCATTTTTCAGGTACAACTCTCTGTGTCACATTTGCCTGTTAATTCAAACGGGGACTAGTTGCAAGCATTATCTATCCAATATGTGTCTGCGCTGTTATAGACTACAATGTCTTTTTATCTACATTGTTTTCATAACGATAAAAACACAAAAAAGAGTTGTGATTATATATATACTCTATGCGAAATTGCACAAAAAAAAAAGACAAAAATTAATGAATTCTTGCATTCATTTAGGGTACTTTCAGCAGTTGGCATTTGAAATTCGATTTTTGCCCATTCTTGTTGAATATGCATTTGTACTGCGCACATCCGCAAACACCACACACACACACATGCATACATACATATATATATTTTTACCTACATATGTATATCTATAGACTATGAGAACTAAAACAGAGTGTAAGCAATGACTACCTACATACATACATAAATACATTGTAAGTAGTTTGTAAATCAAAGTCAAAGCGCCTTCGCTTCAATTCAGCGCGCGCTGCTGATGCAGAGAGTGAGAGAGAGAGAGAGAAGGAGAGAGAGAGCGCCAAATATAATCCATTCACTTGCTGTTGCTGTTTCTGTTGTTGCTCCATTTTCCTATGCAATGCTGCTGACTGCTTGATGGGCGTACAAGGAGAGGTAGATGGAGAAAGAGAGAGAGAGAGAGAGAGGGAGGAGAATGAGCGTGCGGGAGAGTAAGCAAAAAGCACAAACAGCTGAAGAGAGAGAGAGAGAGTCTGCCTGCAGAGTCACTGTGTTTGACTGGTTTAGTGCAGCAACAACAACAGCAAGAATAATAACAGTTACTTGGTGCTTTTTGTTTAGGTTCAGTTGTTGCTATTGTTATATGTAGCCAATTACTGCTGCTGTCTCTGCTGCTGCCACTGCCGCTGCTGCTGCTGCCGTCGCTGCTGGCAAAGCACATAGTTACGAATACGCTTCAGTCGCTGCTAGCTCCAGCTGTTAATGAGTTGTCTTTGGCCGTCTTCTTCGTCGTTGTCTTCGTCATATTTGTTGTCGTTATTGCTGTTGCTGTTGCTGTTGGTTATAGAAAAAGAGAAAATGTGCTGCCAATTGCACAATAGCTGAAAATAAATAAAACGGACAAAACAGTTTTCGCAAAAAAAAAAAAAAAAAAAAAGCAAAAAACAAAGAACCCAAGAAGCGACAACAATTTGAAAATTTGGATTTTTTGGAGTGGGAAGTTTGGGGCAGCACTGACAGATGCCGCCGCACAGATGGACGGACGAGTCACGCGACGCCTCCTGCTACTACGGCAACGTCGGACGCTCAGCCTCCGATGCGGATGACGATGATACGGAGGCGGATGACGAGCAGGAGGCCTTCTGCGACGGCGACAGGCCACTAATCAGACGTAAGAGAAAAAACAAAAAAACAAACAACAAAAAACTACGCATAAAAAATAAGCACTAAAAAAAATACCAAAGTATTTTAGATACATTTGAATCTAGTGGTTAACTACTTGAACTACCAATATAAATGTTAACTGAATATATATTTCAATTCAGGGTTCACTTAAAGCACTAATTAAAAATGTGCTTAAAATTTATTTACATTTCTTGCTTGAATTGAACTGTAAAATTAGCAACAATTCCGTCTAATCTCATTTGTAATGGCATTTGAATTTTTATCGTAATTAACAAATAACTATTTGCATCAACGTCATCACTTTTATAGTCAAGTTTTTAGATTTTGAATCGAAATTGATGTGAATGTTGTGCTTTGAATTTTGCAGCTGCTGCTGATGATGCTGGCGAGGATGATCTGCTGCAGACACGTCACATCTTTGGGCTGATGGGCTTCCTCGGCTTTGCCGTCGTGTATGCGATGCGTGTGAATCTCTCTGTGGCCATTGTGGCCATGGTTAACCAGACTGCCATTCCACACAACAATGGCTCCATTCTTGGCAACGATACGTGTAAAATGCCACCAACTCCATCATCATCATCATCATCATCATCATCCTCATACACATCGTTTTGGGATCCGGATGAGCCTGTTCGGCAGGATGAGAAGGGTGAATTTGTTTGGGATGAGGCGACGCAGGGTTTGGTCCTTGGCAGCTTCTTCTATGGCTATGTGCTGACCCAGGTGCCTGGTGGTCGCATGGCTGAGCTGTTTGGCGGCAAACGGATCTATGGCTATGGTGTCCTAATCACAGCAATCTTCACATTGCTCACGCCACTGGCGGCCCACTGGGACTTGCCACTGCTGATTGCTGTCCGCATCCTGGAGGGCATGGGCGAGGGTGTCACATATCCGGCGATGCATGCGATGCTGGCACACTGGATACCACCGCTGGAACGAAATAAGTTTGCGGCAATTGTTTATGCCGGCTCCAATATTGGCACCGTTATATCCATGCCACTGACGGGTTGGCTCTGTTCGCAGAAATTCCTCGGCGGCTGGCCATCGGCCTTCTACATCTTTGGTGTGATGGGACTGGTGTGGTTCGGTGCCTGGATGTATCTCGTCTACGATAAGCCCAGCGAGCATCCGAGAATTTCGCGCAAGGAACGAGCTTATATTGAACGCATGCTGCACGTTCAGCCGCAGCCGGAACACAATCACGTTGACGATGTGGATGAGGATGAGGAGCGGGAGCGGGAGCGTGACCGTGACCGTGACCAAGAACTGGATGAGGTGGAGGAAGAGCATGAAGCTATACCGTGGCGTCATCTGGCCACCAGTGTTCCACTGTGGGCCATCCTACTGACGCAGTGCGGCCAGAGTTGGGCATTCTACACACAGTTAACCGAACTGCCAACCTACATGAACAATATCCTGCACTTTGACATCCAGTCGAATGCACTGCTGAATGCCGTACCCTATCTGACCTCCTGGTTCATGGGCATCGCGTGCTCCGCTCTGGCGGATTGGATGCTCGCCCGTCGCCACATCACCTTGCTCAACTCGTACAAGCTGTGGAACACGATTGCGTCGGTGGTGCCCTCGTTGGGCCTGATTGGCATCATCTATGTCGGTTGCGATTGGGTGTGGGTAACGTTCATGCTTGCTGGGATTGGATCATTTGGCGGCGCCGTTTACGCTGGCAATCAAATGAATCATATTGCGTTGAGTCCCCGATTTGCTGGCACCATGTATGGCATAACCAATTCGGCGGCGAATATGTGTGGCTTCCTTGCACCGTATGTGGTTGGGCTGATCATCAATCATCGGGAGACTCTTACCCAATGGCACATTGTCTTCTGGCTGGCGGCTGGCCTAAATATCGCTGGCAATTTCATCTATCTCATTTTTGCCAGCGCCGATGAGCAGAGCTGGTCGCTCCAACATCCTACAAGAGTTAACAGAGGCGCTGGCTCAGCCTCCGCCTCAACATTGCGCATCTAGCAACGGGTACCTATAAATCAATAAGACGACCTTAATCGTTAATCCTCCCTTAATTAGTGCATAAGCAGAAGTGTGATAATTCCGTGCGGAATATGTTATTAAGTTCCCAAAACGATGACGATGACGATGACGATAATGATAATGATAATGATGCAGTATTCTTTCCGATTGTAGCCAACTATTATCGAGCAAAACACATGCGTCTAACAAACTATCAGTTTCCAGGCTTCCAGTGACTTTCCAGTGTTGATCATTTAACACGACATGTGGCTGTTCGCATTCCAACAAAGCTAAACTTAAAGCTACAACTTCCATTGACTTTCCAACGGATGTGAGATGGACATCTTGTAGACCATCCAGCGAGTCGCAGCGAGTTCCAGTGCATCCCCGGTTGACTCTTAGCTTCCAGCAGCACTTGTCGGTTTCCAGTAGCCAACACTTTCCAAGAAACAACTTGGATCAAACTCACCGCTTTTAATGAGCTTTTCCAGCAGCTTCTAGTGAGCTTCCAATAATTCTCCAATAATCAAAGAGTTTCCAATCCAAAAGCTAGATGGGTTCACAGTACCTAAAAACACCGCTTTTGGCTATGACTATTTTAACCAATTGTTAACAACTGACTGTGTTTTGCTAGACGTTTTGATATCAATATATTCGCTATACGATATACGATATACGATATACGATATATATATATATACATATACGATATACAATATGAGAAACTAGGGTCTAGCGTTGACCCACATAGCTTTAGTGCGGCTCCTAGCCTGCCGAACGAAATTATACAAATTATATACTATATACAAAATGTATTCCGATATTTATATACACGTACACACATATATAGATATGTATATATATTGCCTTACATATAAGCTACATATGTACATATGTACATAGCATCCGAGGCATTTGAATGTTATTTGTGATGTAACTTTGAAATAATAAAAACGCACAAGCATATCATAGACTTTGAAGCCTTAACGTTTCAATTTTGGGCTTGGGTTTGCCAAAAATATATGGAATTTTTGAGTGGAAAGTCCCGAAAGAGCCAATGATTAAATGGTCCAGTTATAATCGTTAAGCGTGGCTGGATGAAGCTGGATGAAGGGTGTAACAGCTGACAACTGACTTGAATAGTTGAATAGTTGTCGTTGACCATTGCCAACAAGTTGAGCTTCAATTATTGCTCAGAGTGTACTACACAGTGCCTGGCATTCCAGTAGTTCAGATATACATATATGTATTATAGCTCTGGATAACAATTTCAAATACCAAATGCGCAAATTGGCTGTGCCGTGCCTTATCGGTATTTGGGTTGTTTCGTTTCGTTTCGATTCGATTCATTTCGTTTACTTTTCACTTTATTATGATTATTAATGCCGTTTTGTGTTTTATGTTTTTTTTTTTTTTTTTTTGTTTCTGTTTTGTTCGTTCGATAACTGGTTTACTGAAGGGGTACGGGCTGCACTGCAAATGGAACGAATGGGGGAGTGCGAATGGTTCGGGACGGGGGCGTTGCTTGTTGTTTGTTGGTTCGGATGCTCTACAATGCAGTTGCTAATTTCTCATGTTTTTTGTTGTTTTTTTTTGTTTTGTTTTATTTCTTTGTTTTTGATACAAATACAATTAGTTATATAGTACATAAATAATTTATACTATTTCCGTTCTAACGCGCTATATAATAAATGCTAAACCACAAAAAAAAAATTAATTTAAGAAAAATAAACCGACATACGCATTTCATTTGATGATGTTACACGATACATAAATATATATGCAGATATATATACATATACATATATATATATTTAAATAATATATGTATATATATATATACATGTATATATATATAAGAAAAAGAATAAGCTTATACAAAGCATTTACGCATGCTGTGAGCGTGACAGTGACTGTGATCGTGACCGTGATCGTGACCGTGATCGTGACCGTGATCGTGACCGTGATCGTGACCGCGATCGTGACCGTGACCGTGTTCATGACTACCAGACACTGCACTTGTCCGCCGGATTCATGGTTGTGCCCACTGAGCAGCCGTAGGCGTGCGCAAAGTCACGTGAATTCGAGAGCGGTCCAAGTACACGGACAAATCCCGGTGAGTGTACGGAGGATCGGATCTTGGTTAACGCATCCTCTGGCCGCATGCTGCCGCACCAGATCTGTGCATAGTTGAGAAAAAACAGCTGGTCGTGCGTCATATTGAGAGCCGGCAACATCAGCTCCCTGCCATGCAGCTTCTCCCACTTCTTATACGCCTGCAAAAGCAAAAAACAAAACAGACACGATTTGGATTAGGATCGTCCAGTTTGGCGATCGAACTGAGGCAGCTGATGCTCACCCGGAACGCCTGCTTGAGGCCGCCATTGTCAGCGATATTCTCGCCCTGAGTCATCCGACCATCCATGTACATGTCGACCTCGTTGATCTTGTAGCGCGAATACTGATCGATGACGCACTGGGTGCGCTCCCGGAATGCTTCGATGGTGGCATTATTCCACCACTGCATCATGTTGCCCTCGCGATCGAACTGTCGCCCCTTGTCATCGAAGCCGTGCGTAATCTCGTGTCCGATCACCACACCAATCCCACCATAGTTCAGCGACTTGGGAAAGTGTTGGCTATAGAACAACGGTTGCAGAATACCAGCGGGAAATACTGCCAAAGAAAGTACATACAAATTCCAGATCAAAACAAAAGATCAGCATATACACATATATATAGATATATATATATAGATAAGAACATATTATCTAAAAAAAAAAAAAACTGCGCATTTTATACAAGAATTATGCTAGGAGTAATAATCTCAAATATTTATATCAAATATTTCATATGCTTTGTGTGGTTATATTGTATCAGAAATACATTTATGACATATGTATTTGAGTACGCCTATCTCGATCCCTATGGCAGCTATATAATAAAGTAAAGATAACTTGTAAAACAAAATTTGTTTTTCGCAAATATCGACCGATTGCTCCAATGTCAATTGTAAGTCATACGTGAATATATACCAGGTTTTGTCAAGATAGCTTTAGGATTGAGGGAAAGATATTTACACTCGGTGAGTGATACTGATTAAGAATATGTATATATAGCTTATCTTCTTCATGGAGTTACACAAGAATGTGGATGTGTTGTGGGGTATATACATATATATACATATGTAGTAGTAGGGGCACCCACCAATATCATTTTTGTTGGGATTGTAGAAAGCGTTGACCACCGCCGGCTCCGTGGTCCATTTCTCCTTATCGACGGGCTGTCGGAGCAGTTGGAGCAGCTTCTCCGATTCCCACTGCAAGATGCTCAGCACATTATCGATAAAGTTATCCGGGACGATCGTCAGCTGAAATGAGTAAGCGATTTGAGCTGTGGAATGGCGAATGGGGAATGTGGCATGTGAAATGTGGAATGGGGGATGAGGAGTACGAGATTAAAACGAATTGCTTACATTGACGTACTCCTGCTCCAGTTCGGTGACATTGGTGAGTATCTCTGGATAGCCGATGCGTTCGTTCATTGAATCCGCCTTTTCTTTGGCCACCGCACGCGTCTCATCGTCCATCCAGTGATTCTCGGCCAGCAGCTCATTGAACGCGGCCCGAATGTTGTGAATCATCTCCAGGGCAACTTCCTTGCTATCCTGATTGAAGTTGTCCCGTATGAAGAGGGCGCCAACGGCAACGCCCAGTTTCTTATTTGTCCACTCGACGCACTGCGACCAGCGTGTCCTCTCCGACTGGATGCCCATGAGGATTTTGCGGAACTCGACGCGCTCCCGCTGATACTCGTCGATCATGTGCGTCATCAGGGACATGACCAGACGCCACAGCATATAGTTGTGCACAACCCGGCGATCTGTGCGACGCAGGATCTTACCCATTTCCGTTAGATACGACATGCCATATGTGACCAACTGTTCATTTGGCTGCAATTGAATCCCCGGCCCAATTGCCGTCTGCAGATAATCGGTCCAGTTGAGCTCCGGCACCAGTCGCTGCAGTTCCGGCAACGAAATCTTCCGATAAACGGCGCTCGTATCGTGACGATCCGCCTCGGCCAGTGAAACATTGACCAGCAGCGTCTCAAAGTGCACCACCTGCTTCAGTTCGTCGGCTGCCGTCGATGAATTGGCGCCCAGCAGCTGAGAGATTTGCGTCATGTATTTGTGATATGCCTGCCGATCGTTGGCACTGCTTGCCTTCAGGTAGTAGTCGCGCGAGGGCAGCGCATACTGCAGCTGATCCATTTGGATGATGTTCACCGAGCTGTTCTTGTCATCCGCCCCCACATACAGTTCGATCAGCACCGATTCGCTGTAGTGGAGCCGCAGTTTGCCCATCAGCTGCTCGACCGTCAGATGCGAGGGTATCTGCCAGTTGGACTCGATTACCGGCCAGCCGCCCAAGGAGCGCAGCACCTCCTTCAGTCGTCCAGCGCCAATCTTACGGATCTGGGCTGCACTCAACATGAAATCAGTTGTAAGAATATTCTTTGATATTCATTTGCTTAACTCAAATTGATTATGCATTTGACTATTTAAGATTTCATTCATTTTGGCATTCAATTTAAATACTTGCTAAAGAATTAATTAATAAATTTTTTTTTAATTCGAATTAAAATATTTACAAATTTCTTAAAATATATTTCTGTCCTTGTTCAGGCACTTAAAAATGTCATCAATCCAATTGAAATCAGAATATATATTAATCAAATTTGGCCTACTTTCTCGGACAGTATTTTATTGAGTTGCATTTTTCAATTGAATATTCAATTAAATTTCGATTACTTTCTCTGAAATTTGATAGATTTTAATGGGTAATACTCACGTATGTCCATGCAGCTCTTGTAGAATGTCTTTGCCTTGATGGTTGCCTCATTATCGCGATCATCGGCCGGTTCATCGAGAACACCACGTAAAATCAACTGTTGCTGATCGGAGAGGACCTGCGATTAATATTTAGTGTCAGTATCGATTCAAGAACTTTACTCAGTTTGGTATTTGGAAACCTCAAAAGTGCTAATCGAGCTGCGATCCTCGGGTATGGGATGCACCTTATTCCAGGTGCCACATGCAAATTGAAAGAAGTCCTCGCACGGATCAGCCGCTAAGTCCATCGCGGATAGCAATGAAGCAGCTGTAAAATAATCGAACCATCCATCAATAAATCATTTGAGAATTGCGGGTTTTTCACTTATCTACATTTGCACCGGGGGAAAAAATGCCACCTGTGCGTTTAATTGAAATTCCTGGTCATAAATCAACTTTCGAGTCGATCATAAAAGTCCAATGGAGACGCAAATAACTTTTATCATTACTTCCCTTTACCACCCCAAATAACTTTTATCATTACTCCCTTTTACCGCCCCTTTATAACCCAGCCTTCCTTCTAGATTAGCCTCGTGTTTGTGCAAAACTTACGCTTAAAGTTTAGGTTTGACGGAGTCCCGTAAAACTTTGCCAGACTCTTTCGCATAGAAGCGAAAAACAAAAGGATAGTTTCGGTTTATCGTGGATAGTTTAGGGTTCGGCATTGGGTTGGGGTTCGTGAATGATGTCCCTTTGCCTTTGGTATGAAAACAAAGCGATTAACCATAAATCAACTTTACTCTTCATGCTTCAAAAATAAGCGTTGAGCTGGGCAAAAAGACTAGACCAGAACATGGACCAACTTTCAACATACTGAGTAAAAACATATAAAAACACAGACATATGCACATGTATATATAAATATATATATATAATAGATTTATATATATTAGTATAGTAGTAAGAGACCATCAAAATAGGCTTTCAGAATTAAAGCTCAATTTTTGTATACTTATATCCTTTGTAGACCTTCTGTCCCTAATCACACCAACAGGTTGGATCCCTCTAATAATATATATGTATATATGTATATGCATGTGGTAGTCGAGTCAGCTGTTCTTTCGGCCAGGTCTATAATAGCTAATTTGTGGTTAGCAGTACTATAAAGCAGACACACCATGTCTGCTGAGCATATAATGAATACAAGTCTCCCGGGTGCAGGCAGTTGGGGATGTGGAGCAAACTTTGATGTTTGTCTTGGCGGCATAAAAGATGGAAGCACACATATAAAAACGAAGAAGCAGAAAAAGAGACAACCCGACTAGAACGTACCCTGTTTGCATATATATATTATTATATATGCTTGATGAATGCAAGCTAAAGTTAAGTTGGATAGTTATCGATAGAATTGGATGAAATTCATCTGCAGGATAATTATACATATTCCAGATTTGATGTCCCTAATTCTTACAATCTGCTAAGGTATATATATATATATATATATATATATATATGTATAAATGTTTGTCCGAGACCAGCTTTTGTACGACTAACAGATGCAGGGTATAGCAAATATAAACAAATAATTGCCTGCTATTTGGCGTGCTCAAGCGACAAGCGACAAGTTGTGTGTTTGTGTGTGTGTGTGTGTGTAGGCATTAACTATACTAAGGAGACTATAGAATTATATGCATTTGTTATGCATGCATGCGATGTTTGTGGCAAGGACCAAAAAGGAGCCAGGTACATATGTCTGTCCTGTTTGTGAAGCTAGATGGAAAACACACACAAGGAGCACAAATGTCGCATTCCCAGCAATGGGTCCCACGCATAAAAAGGTCGTCAAGCGTTGTCCTTTTCTTCTGCTCTGAGTTCAAATCCTTCGGCTTCTGCTTCGACTTCGACTTGATTTGCAAATGCCAAAACTGGCGGACCCACAATCATGCATTGAGCGTGTCACTGGACAACATTTATTTTTTAATATTCCCAATAAATATTTGACGAAAGTCATTCGCTAAAGACACACCATCACACATATACATATATATATATATATATATACATACATATATATTTATTGCGAACCACTGACCATTTTGATTGACAGCCATTAGCTTAATTTGATATGCATTTTTTACAGCTGGGCTTCGACCTCAAAACTGAATTCAATACTGTCATCAACATTGTTACACAGCGAAAAATATGTTGCGAACAAGTGAAAATTTAGTTTTCCTCATGGCTTTCCTTAATCGAATCTAGAACTCTACAAATTAGAAAATATAAATCTTAAATTGTGTTTGTAATTTTATCACACTTCAACAGATTTTCAGATTGCAGCATAATGCATCATTGATGATTGAAGTGTATTTAAAAATAAAATTATTTACTGACAATGTTTACACAATATTATCACTATATATAGCAACTTAGAATCCTGAGAATGAAATCATTTTCAAAATATTCCCTGCTAAAAGCAGTTTAGTATTTGATTTGTGATTCTATTTTGGCATAATAAAGTTGTAATAAACAGAGCCGAGGCCATAATAGAAATATATATATATATATATATATATTCTTGATGCACATAAGATCTTCTAGTCGAGCTCTCTCGACTTATTTTTGTTTGTTTTTATCACTCTGAGCGAGATATAATTGGGCATGAATCAATTATGAATCGCAGTTTGAAAATAGATTAGTAACTGAATCAAGTATTTGGTAACAGCGTGTTTTGTTGTTGTTGTTGTTGTTTTCAGTGTAATGTGGCCGTCACTCACCTGTTCGCACACACTCCTGTGTCATGCATATATTGTCCTGGCTGCGTCCTGCTCCTGGTCCACCCTCCATGCCATAGTTGCCATCGCCTGCAATTAGAGTGAACTTTCGAGCTAAGTTTGTTATGGCTTCGTCTGCTTCTCCTTCTACATAGATACACACACACACACACACACACACACACACACCTTGGGATTATTGGTCTTAATTTAAAAGCCACTCAACTAAATTGAATTTGAATTTCTTACTAAGCGATTTTCACAAGTTAACTGGAGCAATAAAATGTCCACAGCGACTGATTGACTTGAACTATCGTCAAAGATCCTTCAGGAGAAAGAAACCATTGCATACGAAACCTCAAACTTATATTCCAAATTCAACGATTTTTTAAAGAACAAAACAGTTGCAAGAAAATTATAAGAAACTGATAGTTAAAATATTAGGAAATCAAAAGAATTTTGCTGTACTTAACTTAGTAAAAAGGAGTTAAGCATAGCTTCTAATTAGTGTTTTAAGTCATTGTTTTATAAATATATTAATGTACGAGTATATATATATATATACATATATAAATTGGGACTGTTTGAGCTAGTGCAGAAGCAACAGTAACATTTCTAATCGCAATCTAACTCTATTATTAGTCATATTTTGTATACAAATGTGGCAGTTCTAGTTCAGACGGATGACATTCATTCACAAATGAATTAATATATTTATATATACATATATATTATGTAGCATGTAGACATTCTTGATTGCCAATTGCATTTACACGAGTCATCACAAGCCATTTTGCTGGGCAGTTATCAAAAGCAGCCCTGTAAACTGAACACTTTCCCGCCACTTGCCCAGTGGCAGGCAGCTCATGTATTATTAAGTGAATATAATGTTTTCAATCGGTCGATAGCTCATCGATTGGTCGATGCTTGAGGCACAGGAAGTAGGAGACAAGACAGGCGACACATGTTGCATGTCACCTTTAATAATTGGATGTACACAACGAGAAAAACGTTGTTCGAATCGAATATTAAATAGCAACTTTTGTACTTAAAATAAAAGCAAACTCTTCCACTTTATAATTCAAGAAGTTACATTTTTGATTCAATTTAATTTGATCGTTATTGAAAATGTGAACTGCATTTCTCATATGAATTGAGCACTATAATATTTCTCCGAGTGAATATGCACCGAGTACAAGACACCCTCCATCCGCGGAACCCTATCACGATACACGCTCTCTCACCTGCTTATTTACTGTATTTTTTTATTTATAGTTGTTGCTTTAATATTGTTCCTTTGGCTGCCCCTTAAGTCAGTGTTGCGCTGTTGTTGTATTCTGTGGAAACCTGGGGGAAAGTCCTGGGGTCTCAACCAGGCTGCTGGTACTCGTTTGCTAATTGAATAATAAAATACGCTTGCCAATGGAAGCACTTATGCAACTTGTGGCGGTGTTCATAATTTTCATTTGTCGGACTTAATTGAAAGCTTTAATGACACACCGTTGAGCAGAAAGTGGAACGGATAACGGATAACGGGAAATGCGCAATGAGTAAAGGGTAGTTAATATGGGGTATGTTGAAAAGAGGTGAAGTATGGGGGGGTGGCAAAGGAAAATGATTTCTGAGATTCGCCGGAAGGACCCTAAGGAGTTTTCATATTGACAGTTACGGGGAATATGATTTATTCGTGCCTGATTGCTGACTAACACATGTCAATTAAATTGGTAATTTTGAAATGATGTAAGAAAAGCAATAATTTATAAGAAATATGCAGTTTACAAATGGAACCCCGAATAAAGTCACTCGATAATGAGCACCCAAAACTTAAAGCACCCATTCCTCCACCAATGCCTCAATCATAATGAATAACCCATCTCTATTTGAGTTGCAAGAAGAAAAAAAAAGAAAAGAAAAGAATAATCCAGAAATGGATAAGTTACGACGTATATTCCAAGCAGAGAAATAATCAATTTCTCATTCCCACATATGGACTCCATCCATATTAAAGGTGCCAAGGCGTATTTATAGCTGTAATATTTATTTTTAAATATGTTGTAAAAAAAAAGAAGGGCAAAAGATAGGCTTTGATGATAGCCGGGCGCGGTCGAAGCGATTAAGAGGAACGATGAATGAAATGTTTTTTTTTCCTCATTTTTTTGTCACCAAATATTAAAAGCACGTTTCACAACGCCCATATAAACATGTGATGCTTTGGGCAAGGGGGACAGGCGAAGGGTTCCCGCCAATCGATTGCAACAAAAACGAGTAATAATAATAATAAATAAAAAAAAAAAAAGAGAAGAAAATGTTTAAAATGAAATTCATGGACGAATTGATTGGTTTTCCAAAATGGAAATATATATATGTGTGTACATTAAGCGAATGTTAGATAATGTTGTAGATGAAAACTCCACAAGGATGGGCATGGTGCCGCAAGGGGTAGCGGCGCGGAAATGTATGTGAATGAATGCAGCCGAGCAATGAGCACTGAGCAATGAGCACTGAGTAAAGGACGACAGAGCTCGGGGCATCTCGACTGATAGCAGGGTACACAGAGAGAAAAGTGTCGAACCACATTGTAAATCGAGTAAGCCAAGCCAGATATAAACACCTGTCACTCAATATAAGCACAGCAATTCTGAATAAAACCAAACAAACCAAATCAAATTTGACTTTTGTCTTTTAAAACAATCTTTTGTGCAAAGATTTAAGCGTAAAATATTTGCATTTTGTATGTGTAATAAAACCAAACTTGATGAATAAATTGGAAAATGTATTTGCACTGAGAACTGAACAAACTTTACTTCTCCCTGAAAGTTCTCTGAATATTCTCATTTGTTGAGTGAGTGGATATACTAAAATACCTTCCTAAAACATTATTCGATTTATTTTCTTTTCGTGTAGTATCCTTGGGGGTGGGGGAAGGTGATAGGGATGTATTTTTGAAGAGGAATGTGCGAGCCAACACAAAAGGCAGAAATGTCGAAAGGCTGTCGGCTGCCATTGTTATTCACAATTGTTGTTGCTCGTTGTTTGACATATTTTGTAATTGAATTTCCAAAGAGCATTGGAACTGAAAGGCGAATACAGCACAACAGCTGGGGTCGGTCGGTCAATCAGTTTTGGGGGTGCCTGGCGGGGCCAGGGGGTGGAGGTGGGGGGGTGTGGTTGTGGGGCTTTGAGGAGGTGTGTCGCTAGTTTGTTAGCCAGGACTGCATTAAACACAGACAGAGATAAGAGTCAAACAGCGCAGCCTGTTGCTGCTGCCTGTTGCTGCTGCTGCTGCTGCTGCTCCTGTTGCTGCTCCTGCTGCCGTTACTGCTGTTGCTGCTTTTGTTCGCATGTCCTGGTGACAGAGGAAATGAATTTATTGATACCCTCACAGAAGTGGTTATAATACAATTTCTTACTAAACATGCAGCATCTGCAAAAAAAAACATTTATATTATGCGAAAAACAACGAATCGCACCTCGCCAAGCATTCATCTGCTCGGATAAATGGCATTTATATTTAATAACAGACCTTAAACCTTATACAATTAATATATATCACTGAATTTGTCAGATTAATGAAGGCAAGCAAACCACGAATACTAACAAGTCACCTATCTAAACTAGGTCAGCAGTCAGCAGCGAACTCTGCCGATTTGATATTAATGGGAAAAGGCCAGAAAAAGATGTAATATCCGAGGGAAACATGAAAACCGCAACCCAACTAAGTTTCCACCGTGGCTTAAAAAACTGCAAATTGTACTTATTTTTTTTAGGTGTTCGCTTCTTATTTTGTTGTTATAATAACAAAAATAATTGAATCAATTCTTGTGTTGTTCCTTTTAAATTAGAACTGATATAATAATTAAAATTGATTTGAGAACCGTGTCAGCTTATATACATATATATATATAAATATATATATATAATGCCTGACTGCCTGGCTTCCTATTTGTCTGTCTGTCAGTCATGGAAGGGTAATTGCATTTCTCTCTCGACAGATTGACAAGGAATGCCAACGTAATTGAATTGTGACCCAATTTAGCATATATATATATATATATATATATATATAAATATATGTGTGTGTGTGTGTGTGTGTCGGCATTTGTGCGTATTCATTTGTGTGCTTATCCTGTTTAACTCTCTCTCTCTCTCTCTCTCTCTCTCTCTGTCTGGCTCACCTGCATCCTGTTGCTCGTTGCGCTGATAGCGCTGGCAATGCTGATGCAGGCTGGCAAAGTAGATGGCCAGCGCACCGATAGCCGCACCAAGGACTGTAAAGGCTATGGCCAGGACAAGCAGTCGGCGTCGCTGTTGCGCCTCCTTCAGCAGCAGCCAATCGCTGGCAACAGCCGGCGATGTCGTTGTGGACGCCGTCGTCGGCGTTGTCCCTGCTGTGACCACATTCCGTTGCAGGGCGCTGCCAACGGCGCCGCTGCCGTCCGGACTGAGAAATACAACGGTTGGTAATTTATGTTGTTGTTGTTGCTGTTGTTGTTGCTGCTGCTGCTGTTGCTGCTGTTGTTGTTGCTGCTGTTGCTGCTGTTGTTGCTGTTGTTGACCCAGCAGCGGTGAGACTACCGTTGCATTCAGTTCGTCCAGTGCACTCGACTGCAGATACCCATTGTTAAGATTTGTCGTCGTCGTCGTCGTCGTGGTCGTCGTCGCTGGCGGCGGCAAGTTGTCGCTGGTTGATTTGGTGGGCGTGACCAACATATCGTTCTGGCGCTGGCCTTTTATCTCAATGAATTATTGACACGCTGCTTGTGTTTAATCAACCACCTGTGCACGGCTTCACAGTTGTCACTGTGTCGACAGCACTGCAAAAAAAAAACATGATATTAAACGGTCACATTCGCATTATAATATCAATCACATGTCACATGGCCACAAAAAATAAACAACAAAAAACAAAAAAAAAAACAAAAAAATATATGAAAAAGGGGCACGTGGAACTGTGGAAATTCCAACTAATCGTCCAATTTATAACTAAACTATCTATCAACTAACATTGCGTGCAGCTTGAGCATACAACACAACATTTTTCAATACACAGGGCATCTGTTAGTCGAGCATTCATCTTACTCATGTCTAATTGACAAGCGGAAAGATAAGGTGCTTGGCTTCTTCGACCAGGGCATTTTTATTCGGACATGTTGCTTTAATTTAATCGTTAAATCAATTTCAAATAAATTCAATTATTAAACAGGCGGCTGACATTTTGAATTAAAATGTTTAACGGATTTTTTAAAGGGATGTAAATTACATTCTCGGATTCGAGCAGGAAAACTTGTCAATGGATTTACATTTGTATATATATATAGATGGATACATGTTTTCGATATGTGCCCCATTTAATTGAGGATTTTAGCATAAGATTTCAATATTCTAAATGTTTTAGAACAACTGATAATATAATTTACTGATCTGTAAAACACAACTTGATGTAGCCAAACAGGCTGGATTATATTAAACTTTAAACTATTTCGATACGTGAGATTAGAAAACTTTGGGTTTTGAGTGGACCATCGCCTTTTAAAATTGAATACTTTGCCAATCATTTAAGCTCTACTTTTCTCAACAAAATAATTAAAATTGGGAAATTTTCTTAAATTATATATAACAAGTAAGATTTTTGTTTGTGTAGAGAGCTCAACGTGGAGATATTGCCAATCCAAGTAATACACGTCTTAGATATTCGATTTCTATAGATTTTCTTATGGCTTACAAGAACTTATGTTCCATAGTCTCTGAGATAGACAGACTGACGGCTCGATTTGGCCTTTGATCCTGGCCATATTGTTGATTCTACAATATTCAATATTCACTTTAGGGAAGACAAATGCTTCCTTCTGTTTGTTACATACTTTTGAACAATTTCATTAGACTCGTTTTACACATCTTCAATTGGATCAGACTATGAAAAGTATTTTAAGAAAACAAAAATATTTGACGAGAACTGAAGTTTTGTAGGAATTGGAAATTCTTTGAGCGGCATCTATCGCACTATGAACTTGTCAAATTTTGAATCGATGACGATCACCGATGCTGATTTCATGTGCTGTGCTCCTTGTGCTCCAACCATATTTTGATTGGTCTAGTGTCTGGCTGCCCGCCTATCTGTCGATCATGGCCAGCAACATGTTTTGTGGTGGGTCAGCAAACGGAGACGCCGCCGATAGAGAGATGCAAAATGGTGATCAAATTTCAATTTTGTTGTTTCTTTTTTTTTTTTTTTTTGTTGTATCGTATTTAAATTTTAATTGAGATACAGAAGCAGATATTGCAAAAAACACAAACATATATTGAAAAAAAAAAAAAAAAACTTAAAACTAGTTCTGCGAGAACAGTGAATAAGCGTGGGCCGCATCTGCGCCGCAGCCAGCCAGGGTATATGGAGGCTACTGACTGCACTCAGAAAAAAAGAAAGCCGACTATTCCATATCTGCTCAAGTTCAAGTTAAGCACAAACGTTGCCAATAATGCCTAATAACCCACCCCAAGAATATGAAAGTATGCACCAAATATTAAAATGATTGCAAACAGTTCACATTTGAAAGAAGATGTATTTTCTTTGTAATAAACTTAATTACTTGAATTTAAAAATTGAAGATTTAATGCACTAAACTAAATAAAATTGAATCTGGAATTAAAGTTTATGTATTATATTAATACCATAAATGTTTCACACATATTTTAAACTAATAAAAAAAAAAAATAAAAAATCATAATGCGAATTTTTTGGTTCTCACTTATGCGGCAGCAAAAGTCAATTTTGAAAACAATAATAATTTCAACTTATGGCTAAGAATAATCCAAGTCGAATTGTGCTTGAAATGGAAAGAAAAACAAAAACCAAAATGAATTGAATTGAATACCGGTTGTACTTGAATGGAAATTGGAACAGCGTTTTTCTCTAAGTGTGCAAACTGGATGCGTGGAGACTTGGAGGCCGGCTTAGCGCACGCTCAACTGATCTCGTGATGATGATACTCATCTAAATACTAATTGCTCTTTTCGATTATGCAAATCTTAGGCTAATACTTCGGCTTGGCAACACACACAGCAACAACAACAACAATACTTTTTTACAATAGAAATATAGAAGAAGAAAAAACAAAATCCCTACATTAAATTTGCATTGCTTATAACAAGTTGAGCATTTTTTCTGATCATAATTTTTAAATTTAATTGCTTTTTGTTTGAAACTAACTTAACAAATTAATTTATTTTGTTTTTTTCTTTTGGCTTTTATTTATTTTTTATTTAGTTTTTTTTTCCTACTTTGTGTTTTGTTTGTTATTTTGCATTTTATTGGTTTTGTTTTTATGTGTTTTTTTCTGACATTACTTTTGTTGCTGTTGTCCACTTTATGATTGGTTGTTGTTATTGTTGACAGTTCTTAAATTTTGTTATTTTGACAGTTCTTAAATTTTTGTATCAGCGCTTTTTTAAAGCAACAGTTACATTTAGGTGCTTGTGTGTTGTGATGTGTTTGTGTGTGTGTGTGTTTTGCGCGGTTTAAGGGACGTGTCGGTGTGTGTATTTTGTGCTTATTTGTTGTTGTTTCTACTTTGTTTGTCGTGCCGCCAAACCGCGCGAGGCGACTACTCGTTACGAACTGAACGCTGTGAACTGTCCTTAGCTTTTAAGCAAGCAGCGCGGCCGTCGCCATCGCGGCCAGCGACGCCAGCGCACAGCGCTAACGGCAAAAACCGATTTGACAGCACCGGCCGCATAAAAAAGCTCTCTTTGCTTTTCCACATTGCCTGTCGCCCGTTGCCTTATAAGTTTTCAATTGAGTAAACGCGCAAAGGAAGTGCAGGCAAAGAAAGAAGTACACACACACACACACACACACACACACACACATACACACACACATGTACAATCATCCTGCTCACTTTGGCAGGTGTTGAAAACTATTTGGGCACGTTTCACAACACGCACGCAAAAATGCGGTGCCTCTGGCAGCCTGCCTGACGGCGCTGCGAACACGAAGACAACAAATAGGCAACTACAAAAACAAAATCCAAAAAGAATGCGCCATTTGCTGTGATTTTGCCATTCAATCATTTATCATTGGCATTATTATCGCTCGATCATCATGTCGTCGTCATCCACTAACAATTTTCGTGTAGTCCATTGGCCAAACACAAAAAAATTAATTACAGCCCGCTGGGCGATAAGACCATTATATATATATATATATGTGTGTATATATACATATTTATGTATTTTTATAAACATGTCTTTCGCCACAGATTAATCATATTCGAAAATTAATATTAGTGCAAGTAGTACTTGAGACGCTTGTGGTCATTTCATATATGATATGATATGTTTTGATTTGACTTGATTGCGTTGTTTTCCCATTTCTGGTTTTTGTTTCGGATTTGGACTCCCCAATTGAAAACAATTCAAAATGCACGATATTAGATGCAACAGGTTTATTTGATATATCGATATTGGCCATTTATTTAAATTAGTTTGTAAAAAGAATACATTTGATAACGCAATTTATTTTTCTCATTTTATTTTCCTTTTTTCTTTGCTAGTATTCCAAATTAACGAAATTACTTTTACAATTTTTCAAACGCGTTTGGTTTTGCAATTTATACAAAATTGTATTCTACTTAAATGTAACTATATTTCTCGGCACAACTATTTACTGTAACTGTATGCATTAGTTCTTCATGGCCAAACTGTTTCAAGACTTGGTTAACAAATTGCTTAAGGATTGCTGAGGATTCTTACGAGATTTTTAAGCCATGAACTCACGTGTCTAGAACATGTGCTTAGCTTGAGCGGGCAAACCGTGCTTCTAATCCAAACTGCTTATTATTTAAATACGTCTTTAAATGTTTGGCCCTGTGCGTGTGAGTGTGCGTGTGTTTTATTTTTATCTACGGTCAGTTGCGATAACGGGTCTTTTAGAAATTCTGCTGCGAATTCCATAAATAAAACTGTCATTAATCGATCATTGTGCGCTTTAAGCTCCCCATACGGCATAACGGCATTTAAAAAGCTGCCAACCAACAGGTGGCGTGCTAAAATGAAGTAAAGTTTGTTTTTTTTCTGTTGCGTGCGACAGTGCGACAAATCACAAATACAAAATTCAAAAAAAAAAAATTTGTATGTTATAGCGGTGTGGGTGGGGGTAAGAACCGTTAGGTCGGCATTACCTCTGATTAGTTTTTGGCGCACTAAACAGCTGGCACGTGCGGCGGCGCATTTTCCGGCGCCATATGCTAGTCGAACAACAAACGCTTTTCAGGACCTGCAAAGCACTGCAGCAAGGATAACACAATGAGCACAACACAAACAAACAAAAATTTCAATAAAAATATACATAAGATTTTGTCCGTGTTCTATACGATGTAATTTATTTAATTTGTTCACAGTCTAACTAACTATTTATATTGATAAATTATTTGTAACGGGTCCGTCACTTTGGTAGCTCGTTGCCCGACTAAAAAACATATGTATTTTCGTACATGCACAAAGCCAAGTTAAGCAGACGGAATGCCAGGCGTTAAGCCAACGTCGCCAATGTCGACCAAAACTTCCAACTTACGCCCCAGTTAGGGGCCGGCATGGGCGGCCAGCCGTTTCTGAGTTGTGAGCTTTTGACCGCCCCAAAAAGCTTATTTTGCAAACACCTACATTTCCATACTTATTGACGTGTCAATTGCATCTGTTTCGAAATGCTGCAAAATAAGAAATATGTTTTGGTTTCTGTTAGCTTTAATTATTTGCATCTCTTTCAATAAACCGGTTCGTTTCTTTTTTTTATTTGTTTCAAATTACTGTCGGTTTCAATTTGGATATTTGTTCGTTCTCTTTGAACTAACCGTTTTTCAACCAGTATTTTTTTTGTTTTACTTTTAGTCACAGACAAACAATTTGACAGATGTTTTAAGTGCATTTTCACATCGACTAGAAACAGTTATCGACTATTTCCGGAAATTACACTAAGAAGTGTATTTTTGTTATGCACAACGATTGTTTGCTATTGCAAGCAAACGTAACGGTAAAATTATAAGGTGTCTAAAGCAAATAAATAAATCGACACATTAAATTCATGCGTATCAAATGAGCGATATTAATCGGCAAATTTGCATTTGATTTGAATGGCTAATTCAACGATTAATAAGTATACTCAATTAAGGCCGAATCAAATTGAAGTCAATTAGTTATTAACTAAAACTAAAAAAAAGTAATTATTGCAAGTAATTCATATACAAAATATATTAAAAATTTACCAATCGAAAGCGGCACATATGTAACGTTGCACCTGCAATTAAATTAAAAACTGAATATAAACGATTATTAAAATTGATGGAGCTATACTATAAATGAAACAATCAACATTTCCAGTTAGGAATTCGATTGAGCTCTAGAGTAACTTGAGCCTCAGATAACAAAGTATCTAGAATTGTCACTCAAGTTAGTTCAATTTAGGATAGCTCAATTTCAAAGTAAAGTCGCTATAATCAGCATCGGTGTCACCTACCATCATTTCAAGTAAACCATAATTGGGGCAGCAGCGCACTGTGCGTAGCACACAAAGGAAATACTCCTGTATATTACTGCTCGTTCCTTTGTTCCAGTCGGCATGTGCTTTTTGGTTGTGATGCGTGTTGATGATCAGCGAGAAGCTGCGTAGTAAAACAAATAAGTCTGCCACACTACCGGCGTTGCTCATCTGCATCCAATCAACGAGCTTGACCATTTTGAAGACCTCAGTGATCTGCGATTGGCAAAGATTAATGAGTGTTTTTTTTTTTTTTGGTTTTTTGTAATGCTGAACTATGATTATCGGTTTTGATTAAGTACGTACAATATCAGTATTGGTATGCTTCCTCGGCAAACCCGATACCTTGACGAATGTGGCCATCAGAATACTCATCGCAATCTGGCAACTGAAGTCATCCTTAATAATGAGCATCGACAGGGACTGTTGCATTTGGACGACTTTATCCAAACGCTCCTTGCTCGTGCCAATTACAAATCTATCACATAGAACAATGCCAATAAATTCGATGCCATCGGGTGGCAAATTGATGCACAGTTTAGCCACGGCGTCCAACAGCTCGGAACGGTATCCCATGCAATCTGTTTCCATTGGCTTATACGACTGCATTAATATGCCAAGATGATAATGATCGATCAATTCAGCCAGTGTCAACTCCTCTATTTCGAATGTGGCGTCAATAAAGTGCTGGAATAGCTGCAAAATAAATGGAACACATTTATGCATATATCAGAAGTCAGTTCTAAAGCATCATTTTTTGCATATATGAAAAAGTGTGTTCACCTGTGCGGTGCTGAGAACTGCCAAATCAACTGATTTGAAGGTTGAGCTAGCCAGAAAGCTCTTTAAATCATCCGCTGTGTAGCCCCTTTTTGGTGTCTTCTTTACGGGTTGAAGCATTAATTTGATTTTATCCCCCAGTTCTGGATCAATCTCATCAGTGCGGTTGTTGTTGTTATCATTATTCCATATCTTGCTTGATGATTTTCCTGTCGCCTCTTCCAGGTTGTTCTGCATTGCATCGTGTGAACAATCGATCACTCCTGCTGCTCCCGAAGTTGATGCAACATTGCTGGTTTGAGTATGATTATTTTGCTGCTCGGACTTTGGAGATTTGGCAGCCTTAGGATTAGCTGGTGGATCGATAGCTCTTGTATTGGATTTTTTCTCGGCTAGGGCTTTATTTGCCATTGACCGAGTCTGAGGGCCTTTTTTTGGTGGCATCTCACTTTTTCTTCTTTTGCTTAACAAAATGCTTATTTCGCTTATGAATTATAGACGTTTTTGCTTAATTTCAGTCCTTCTGTCAAATGCTAAAAGCAACTTGAATTCGAGCAACTCAGCGAGCAATGCTTGATATCGCCGGGAACGACTTATCGAGCATTTCTATGCAAGCGTTGCCACATAAATGCACTAGTGTGAGTCTGGCAGCACCAGCTCAACACTGCTGGTGTGCGTGTGTTTTTATATTTTCGGTTTATGAGCATGCCCTAAGTAATTGCAGCTTCCTTTTATAATAATCTTCGTTTGTTTTTGTAGTCTGTTTATTCGTACTGTTTTTGCCGTTGAAAGTGTGTAGTTAGTTTTCCTTCAATGTTTTAAGTTTTTGACTTGTTTTTTAGTTGTTGTTAACTTTACCACCCGACAAGTTTTTCCCCTTTCTGGAAAAATGCTTAATTCGTACGTTTTGATAATACCGCTTTTATTAATACTACTGCTACTGCTGCTACAACAACATCATCTGACAACAGCTGATGCAGTTGCTGCCTGTAACAACGTGGATCGCTCTGACATCGAGCGCCGATTATCCACAAAGACACCATATCGTGCCATTGCCAATTATAATGATTCTTCGCCAAAATACGATGGTATGCCGCTTGTTATTGCCAAAAAACGTGATTTTACTTTTGAATCTACGCACAGCTGTTTTTGTTTTATTCGCTACACATGCTCATTCGTCGCATATTTGCTAATTTTATTTTCTTCAAGGTTGCCACCCGACGAGAGTTTGGGCCATAATACGCCATGGCACTCGAAATCCCAGCGAATCAGTTATTTTGCATGCAAAAAGACGACTAACTGAAATCAAGGCACTCCTTTTGAAACAATCGGAACCCAATCTCTGCGCAGACGAACTAAATCAGCTGCGTCACTGGAATTGGGACCACATCGATGCGAATGATGAAAAACTGTTGGTTGCTGAAGGCGAAGATGAATTAATTGAACTCGCCGAACGCATGCAATCGCGCTTTCCCAATCTACTGCCCGATATTTACAATACAGAATGGTTCTATATGAAATACACCGCCACACAGCGTACGTTGAAAAGTGCTCAGAGTTTTGCAACTGGATTATTTGGACGGCATCGCATACACGCCATTACCTACCCAGAACCATTGCATCGTGATCCAGTTCTAAGGGTAAGTTCCAATACATAACTAGAAGTTCAATTTATATATATAGATATGGATATCATAGTACTTAAGAAACAGGCTGGTGAATGTAAATACTCGATTTTTCGCATTTTAAATATGGCGGTTATAAATCGACGCAGTCTGGCAGCCCTATGCATACCAAATCAACGGTGGCCACGAATGAAAGAATAGGCATAATGGAAGAGATAGACGAACAAGCACATAAGCATACCCACACACACACACTTGAGTGAAAAATAGGAATACGAAGTGCCGCAAGTGCGTATTTCGTACTTAAGTCAGCGTGCATTTCCAGTCAATTGCTTTTCGTCGCTGTTCATTTAAAAAACATTTGTTTACGTCGTTTTTTTTTCTGTGTTCTGGTATTTGTTGATTTGGACAATTGAAAAACGCAGCAGCGCAACTAGGACAACGCCGTAGCCGTTGCCGTTGTGGTGGAGCTGCAAAATTGTTTGGTTATGTGCAGCAGCAGCAGAATTACCCGTCGTTGTTTTCGTCCTTCTCTTCGTCTACGTTTCAGTCGTTGTTGTTGTTGTTGTTTGTCGTCGTCGACGTGCATGTGCATGCTGCTGTAATTACATAGACAATTTTTGTGGAATTGCAACAACAATTGCCAATACATTTGTAAATATATACACCATACACCACCCATATATATATATATATATATAGTTAAATATATATACATATATATTGTGATATATACATGTGCATAAGCATTAGCTTAATTTTGGTTTGTAGAAAACGGCAAAAGGATGGAGTGGCAATTGCCAATTTCGACGATTGCCACCAGAGGGCGCAGTAGCAGCAGCACAAGCAGCAGCAGTAACAGCAACAACAACAAGAGCAACAACAATAACAACAACAACAGCAGCAACAGCACTGGCAACACCACTGCTGCCAGCAGCAGCAACAAGGTAACCTTGCTGCAAGTCGTTGGTGACGAAGATGCACGTAAAATGCCAAACTCTGCAGGCGCCACAGCAACAGCACGCAACTCAAAGGAGAAGCAACTGCAAAAACAACAGCAACAACAACAGCAGCAACAACAACAGCAGCAACAACAACAGCAGCAACAACAACAGCAGCAACAACAACAACAGCAGCAGCAACAACAGCAGCCTCAACAACAACAACTACATCAGCAGCAGCAGCAGCAACGGTGTGAACTAATCCCAACTTGTTCGTCCATTGAGGACGATGAGTGTCCACTGAGCTTCTCAGCTATGCGGCATCAGGAATCAATTGTGCAATGGTCCTACCATCATCACGCGTGGCGCATTCGTGAGCGCATGAAAACGGCCAGTGTTGCGCTTGTCCTCTGCCTTAACATTGGCGTCGATCCGCCCGATGTGGTCAAGATACAGCCATGCTCGAGACTGGAGTGTTGGATCGATCCCAGTTCGGTGTCGGCACCCAAAGCGATGGAGCAAATCGGTAGCAATCTTCAAATGCAATATGAACGGTGGCAGCCGCGTGCACGCTACAAGAAGTGTCACGATCCAACCGTTGAGGATGTAAAGAAATTGTGCACCTCGTTGCGTCGCAATGCGAAAGGTGAACGGATCCTGTTCCACTACAATGGCCATGGGGTGCCCAAGCCAACGGCAAATGGTGAAATCTGGGTATTCAATAAGACCTTCACACAATACATACCGTTGAGCATCTTTGAGCTAATCAATTGGATGGCGGCACCATCCATCTACGTTTATGATTGCTCCAATGCGGGCATCATCATCAACTCGTTTCAGCCCTTCGCCGAGCAGCATGAACACGAACTGGAGAAGGCACTGGCCGCTCAAGCATTGGCCGGTACACAGCTGGCATCGCAGCTCGTTAGCTATAAAAATTGTATACATTTGGCGGCATGTGCCGCAAATGAGATATTACCAATGAATGCACAACTGCCGGCAGATCTATTCACCAGCTGTTTGACGACACCAATTAATATTGCCCTCAAGTGGTATGCGATGCAGGAGAAACTGGGCATGGTGCCGCGCATCCAAAGCGAATTGATTGACAAGATACCTGGCAAGGTGAACGATCGTCGCACTATGATGGGTGAGCTCAATTGGATATTTACGGCCATTACGGATACGATTGCATGGAATACGCTGCCGCGTGAGCTGTTCCAGCGTCTGTTCCGTCAAGATCTGCTCGTTGCCAGTCTGTTTCGCAATTTCCTGTTGGCGGAACGCATACTGCGTAGTCACGATTGTACACCTGTCTCGTTGCCGGCACTGCCACCCTGCCATCGTCATGCCATGTGGAAGGCCTGGGATCTGGTTGTGGATCTGGCGTTGCAACAGCTGCCCGACATTTTGGAACAGCAGGCGGCTTATCGTCAATTGCCCTTCTTTGAGCATCAGTTGACCGCATTTCAGGTGTGGCTGGACAGTGAATCGGAGTCGCGTACACCGCCCGAACAGTTGCCGATTGTGTTGCAGGTGTTGCTTTCCCAGGTGCATCGATTGCGTGCCTTGGAGTTGCTGGCACGCTTCCTGGACTTGGGACCGTGGGCGGTCAATTTGGCATTGGGTGTCGGCATCTTTCCTTATGTGCTGAAATTGTTGCAGAGTTCGACGCGTGAACTGCGCCCCGTATTGGTATTCATTTGGGCCAAGATACTGGCCGTCGATCCCAGCTGCCAGGTGGATCTGGTCAAGGAGTATAAATACTTTCTGACCGTGCTGCAGGACACTAGCGTTAGCAAACAACATCGGACAATGTCCGCCTTTGTGCTCGCCTCCATTGTGCACAATTTTCTGCTCGGCCAGACGAGTGCGCTCCAGGGGCCGTTGCTCTCCATTTGCCTGGAGCAGCTGAACGATGGCAGTTGGCTGTTGCGTCAATGGTTGGCCATATGCCTGGGCATGCTCTGGCAGAATTTCGAGAAGGCACGCTGGTCCGGTGTCCGTGACTTGGCGCACGAGAAGCTCTACGTGCTGCTCCGTGATCCGATACCCGAAGTTCGAGCGGCTGCCGTCTTTGCCCTGGGCACATTCATCAGTTCCGTAACGGATCGCAGCGAGGAGCAGGCGAATAATATTGATCGCATCATTGCCATCACACTGCTGGAAACGGTCGGTGAGGATATGTCACCCCTCGTCCGTCTCGAACTGGCTGCGGCCTTGCAATGGATGGTGTTGCTCTTCGAGTCACAATTCGTCACCGTGTACATGTCGGAGCACATGAACAGTCACACCTCATCGCTGGTCTCCTGCGGCGGTGAACGGTCCGCGAGCATCACCCACGGCCTGCCGACGCCGCCCCAATCCTCGAATAGCCTGGATCGTGCTCCGCATGTCAGTATGCCTTTATCCAGTTTCATTTTCAATATGTTCAGCGCCAGCGCTGTCAATGTATCCATGGGTGGCAGTAGCGGTAGCAGTAATACACCGAATGCGATACCCTTTCAGTACATCTTCACCAAACTGTGGCAGGGCATTTACAATCTCGGTCAGGATCCGTTCCCCCAAGTGGCGGCAAAGGCACAGAAGATCATTGGACATGTACGCGATGCAGCGTTATGCATGATAACCGCCAAGGAGGCAACAAATGCAACAACCGCTGGCTGCACAGGTGGACGGGATCGGGATCGGGACACCGAACAGAAGCTCAACACCAGCAATTTGGGCAGCTCGAGTGTTAGTCTGCCGCCCAGTCCGAATACGCGTTGTAATTATCTTGGCGCTGGTGGTGAATCACCGCCAGTTGGCGGTGCACATGCACCGGCCACCGGTGGTGTGGGTGGTGCAGCTAGTGGTGGTGCTGGTGGTGGCGCTGGTTCAGCAGCTGGCATTGCGCCCGCTTCGGCCAGTCGCTGGGCACTCAAATTGCGGATGTCCGGTGGCGGGGATGCACAGCAGCGTAAATTACGCACCAGCTCCATGAATGATGAGACAGACGGTGGTGCTGGTGGTGCAACAGCTACGCCATCAACTGCTCCTGCGGCTGCTGCTGCGGCAGCTGCTTCATCCACTGGCCAAGCCGATGGTGGCGGCAATCATTCGGCGCGGAGTAGCGGTAGCGAAAACAATCATTATACGGATGCCGCCAACAGTGGCAAGTCAATGCTACTGCAACCGATCTTCCAGACACAGTTCATACCGTGGGCCATCTCATATTTCACACGGCCGGGCAAGCAGCGGTACAGCTGCGCCGAAGATGGCAGTGAGGAGGAGGGCAAACAGCGTTGGCCCATCGATCGCAATTCGATGGCGTTGCGCATCCGTGATTTTCGCTATCTGCGCAATAAGCTGGATCGTCGTCAGGCGACCATCGAACATCGGAGGCAGCGCATCCAGCGGCTGGATGCGTGCAGTTTTGTACGGAAAACCCAATTTACACCATCGCTGGTGAAACTATTGCCATATGAGCGCCAAATCGCTGTCGCCTACAAGGAGAAGGTGCTCGTCTACGATTTTGTGCGCAATTCGGTGTTCAACTATGTGACGGAGGCGCCACTGCCCGAGCTGACCAGCTCCAGCAAGAACAGAAGTTGGTCGAATTCACAGTCCTATGCCCGTTTAGCAAGTGCCTCGCAATTTGCGCGCGTCAGCAGCTTTGAGCTGTTGAATGCCCAGGATGTTGGCCTGATGCTCGTTGCCCACGATGATGGCGTCATACGTGTCTGGCAGTCGGCTGGCAGCGCCATAACTGGTACTGCATCCGAATCGCCAATGATGCCAGCGTCGGCGACAGCGACGCGATTGATTAGCGCCTGGGATGCACTGCCTCGGCACAATTCCTATCTGCAGCGCCTAATAACGGATGCCGGCGGCGTTAGTGGTGTCAGTGGCGTTAGCTGCTCCTCGAACACCAGCCTAACGGGCATTGGTGGCGGTTCAACGGGTGCCGGCTTGGCGGGGGCATCACTTCACTCCGCTGGCATCGGTTCGCTGGCCAGCACAAATATTGTCACCGCCTGGCAGCAGTATAGTCAGCATTTGGTCGTTGGCAGCGATTATTATCGCTATCTACGCATCTGGGATGTGGAGCGAGAGTTGCGATTGAGCGATCTGCATCTGGGACGCAGCGAGACAACGGTGCGCGTCCTGTCGCCATTTGAGGCAAACGTTCGCTGCGATTTGATTGTTGCCGGCTGCACGGACGGCAGTGTGCGTATCTTCGATAAACGGTGTCCACCGCAATCGGCACGTGTCCATGTCATTCTGGAGCATTCGTCACCCATTCTGCATGTGTGCCTGCGCTCGGAGCCGGAAATTCTTGTTACTGGCTGTACGGCTGGCAAGGTGCGCGTCATTGATGTACGTATCAGTCGCGCTGGCACTGATGGCGGCGGCATCGTACATAAGTGGGACGCCGGTGCAGATATTACAGCGATGGCATGCCATCAGCAGGCGGATGCCGTTGCCTGTGGCAATGCATCGAAAATAAGCATCTATTCGCTAAATGGAAGCACACAGAGCATCCTGCGCAACAACGAGGGATTTATGGGCTCGAAAATTGGATATCCCACATGCCTGTCATTTCATCCCTATAAAATGCAACTGGCTGTGGGCTTTGTGGACAATACGGTTGCTGTCTACAGCCCAACATCAGGTAAATAGTACTGCTAGTAAATCTAGCAAATCCTCCTATGATGAAGTAGGCTTATTGAACGATTAAGCCACACTGTAGGCAAAATTTGACTTGTCATTCGATAAGTCATCTTAAACAACGAGTAGCGACAAGAACACAACGAGATGTTATCCTGTCTCTCTTGCTCTCTCTTTATTTTTGTTGCACTTGTTACAGTTAATCGTTGGAGTGTATTGTCAAAATCAAGTAACGAGTAGTTCTTATTATTATTTCAACTCACTCGCTGCATCCACTCTCTCGTCACTCGTTAGCAGTATGGCAAGTGCAGCTACAGCGAATGCAGCTGCTACACTCTCTTCCTTTTCCTCTCTCTCTCTCTCTCTCTCTCTCTCTCTCCCTCTCTCAGTAATTTACCGCATTTAACTCGTTGTTCGTTACTTGAAACTCGTTACAGTTTTATAAACTCTGCAATCGCTGGAAAACGGACGTCGATAAGAATCCTGAAACAATGTTTAATGCACGTAGCTTCTATGCGGAGCCAGCGATGCAATCAGCCGTGGCGCATGTGCGTTCCAGCACACAAATTATGAACCTTACCCCCCAGGATGTTCACCTCATGTATACCGTGTGCGCATTTGAGACGGCCTGGCAACGCCACAAGCCGCCGTCCGTCTGGTGTCGCTTTTTCAATGTCGCCGCCTTGAGCGCCTTGGAGTTTGCCGAGGATCTCGAATACTACTGGAACGATGGCTACGGCTATGAGTTGACGCATCGCATTGCCTGCCCGGCAATCGCTGACATGTTTGCGGCCATCGAGTGAGTTTCAATTTTAAATACGAATATTAATATTTATTTACTATATAATTCTAGATTTACTATGTAATCAAGATTTGCCAAGAGATAATTCTTTGTTCAAGTTTCAAGTTAACTTTCTGATTAGCTAACAGATTTGCTTTGGGTTGAGATTAGGCTCAGGATCAGTTCTGGAGTTGTTGAAATCAAGGCATGCCATTGCAGTTATTTAGAAGACATTTAAGTTAATTTAAATTATGTGATCCAAGATAATATGTGCTATATATGTATATCAATTATTTTTAAGTAAATAGTTGTTTATCGCATAATCATTTGAAGTGCAGCTTCGAAAAGATTCTCGGAATTTCTTAAGTTAATACTGGCTAAGATAATCTAGGCTCAATTGAAAATACTTGATTGTTATTATTGTTTTGTTGCATGTGTGTATAGTACGCCAAGGCCGCGCGCCAATGCCACATTCTATTTTACCCATTCGGGAACGCTGCTCAAGATGCTGGCCCATCTGGGCGTGGCCAGAGATGAGCGGCCGCTGACGCATAAGGATTTTGGAAATGAGCGCCATTGGCGCACAAGTGAAATCGATGCGTTCGCAACCAATTTGGCCTTTGTGCGCTATGAGTGAGTATTCACTCTACCAAGACACACACACACACTCATACACACACATACAAACATGACTAATGCATAATGATTAATTGCAGCTGCATTGCGAAGGATCCACACGTGCTTGTCATGCATCAGGAGCGAGTGGTGCGCCTGCCCGGCTGTCCACAGGATGACGATCTATGTCCGCTGTCAACGCTGCGCCGCAACTATGAGGAGAGTGTCGAACGCTGCGACTTTGAGGCGCTCTGCCAAGTAGCCAAATGAGATGAACAGAGATGGAGACACAGACAGAGAGATAGAGAAAGAGAGAGAGAGCTGGAAAGCTGGGAATTGAAATTGGGTTTTGGAATTGGAATTGTTGCTGCTGCCTGGTGCTGATTGATAATTGATGGTGTTGATGATGATGATGATGGTGGTAATCATGATGTTGCTGCTGCTCCGCTACCGGAAAAACTATGCTGAATTTAACAGGAACCAAAAGGATTCGTCGGAAGTTTTGAAATTTGAATTGATGTCGAGGATAAACCGAGAGAGAGAGAGAGAAAGAGAAGGGGAGGAGAAGCTGTGTGCTGTAGATGAGTCGAAATGTTGCAAATAGAGATAATGAATAGCGTTAGTTGAAACACTGAAAGTTAAAAGAAAGACAGCGTAAGGAATTGTATTGTAAAATTAAGAAAACCCAATTGGCATGTTATCAAATATGTTTGTATTTTGTATTTGCCTTATAATCAATGTGGACCACCCAAGCCCAAGAGAAACACAAAACAACACTGAATACAGACACTGAGAAGGCACAAAAAAAGCGAGGCGGAGATAAAGATAAGCATAAAGATAAAGTGGATGAGAGACAAAGAGTGAGAGAGAGAGAGAGCCCGAGAAATAGAAAGAGAGTAAAGCGTGGGCGTGAGCAAGTTTAGATTGTCCATTAGCCATGCTGTGAACCCGCAAGTTGGAGATTTTGCATATATATCCCATATATCCATATATATATATATATATATATATATGTATATATTAACTGTACAATTCGTACTTCTAACCTCTGCTACTCTATACTTTGCCGCTAAGCTGCGATCAATATGTCAATACTATAACTTTATGTTTGCTTCTGTGTAAATTTCATATATATATATATATATATATATATATATATATATATATATATATATATATATATATATACATATATATTTATATATATAAATATTTTTTTTGGAAGTGTGGTTTTTTTCCTATACAGAGATAAATATATACATATATAAATCCCAAGAAACCAGCAAATTTCGCATAGCCTTTGTACATAACTATAATATATTTATAAGTGCATATACAAATATATCTTTATATATATATGTATATATATATATATATATATATATATATATGCATATGTATATATATATTTGAGACATCTATATGTTTCTCATCTTATTTGTAACTACAGATACAACATATTCGTATAGAAACATCGGCTATAATGTACTCGTATATATATCAAATATATGCCTGTTTTCAGTGCTATCTAAAAAACCTCCCAACCCCCACTCCACATTGCACCCCCTAATGTTGAGCCTAACAACAGGTAATTAACAAGAAAATTAGAAGCAATCAATTAACTGGCTTAATCTGTGTTTTGTTTGCCCGTTTCATAGATTTAAGATAAATGTTTGTAAGTGATTTTGTTCTCTTTAATTTTCCAAAGTGTAAAAACGACACAAAGAAAAAAAATTATAGTAATAATAGTAATGATAATAATAAAAATTATAGTAATAATAGTAATGATAATAATAAAAATTATAGTAATAATAGTAATGATAATAATAAAAATGTGTTAAATGATTAAAGTTAATATTATTTTTTTTGCATGCGCCGCAGCAATAGCAAAACAAACGCAGAAAACACATTGTAAAAGTTGTACGAAAGGACAAAAATGAAAACGAAAGCAGCATTAGCGAAAAGTTCGGAAGATACCGAAACTTGAGTATCCTTACAGGCATTATACATGAATAGGCTAAACAAACAATAATCTGTATTGCTGTCATTCAAATTCAGTTTATATTTTTGTTATGGTACAAGAAAAAATATATCTGTCTTGAGCCTGAAAAATGTAGTTGTTCAACATTTGCAGCGAGTTTCATGAACATAGACAGACACATCAATTTTAAGCATCAAAGACCATATTGTATATAATTTAAACATATTGAATACACACTGCAAGGGTATACAAAAGAAAAACAATAAGAAGTAATATAATTTTGATTCAGAAATACAACCGCATAAATTACGAATAATGACCCGTCAAGAATGTTAAATGCAGAGCATGTTTGTACATAGCACTTGCCTATGGTTATGGATATATCTATTTATCTATATTTGAATACATACGCTTCAATGTTACAAGAAAGAAACAACAATAGAAACAGGAAAACAAATGCAATCTTAACTGCCTGGAATTTTGAACCTTTCAATTTGTTTCAACAAAAAATAAAAGATCTAAAAAAAAAAACCAAACAAAAAACAAATAAACTGAAAACTGAAAATGTAATTGCAACCTAGTCGCATCTACAAATATGGAATTTACACATATTCTATTATTGTCCCACAGCCTTGTTGTTGTTGTTGCTGTTGCTGTTGCAGTTGTAGGCAAACTTCCTGTGGCCAGCTAATTGGTAATTTTCTTTATTCGGAAGTATTAACTTAAAGTGTGTACACACCAAAGTTAACTGACAGAGATACTTTGAGCATTTGCGACAATTGCAGTGTATAAAGTATTGCAATTTGAATATTCCGCATTCCTTGACACTTTTTTTTTTATTATTCATTTTTAGTAAATTCTCAACAGTTTGAAATTGTTATGATCCTGGCAGATTCATAGTTAATTCTTAAATATGCTACTGTTAGGAATCGAGTCTCAAAAGGATCACAGTCACTATTTTGGATAGCTCATTTATTTTATTTATCTTTAATTAGAAACCCGTGTCTTTTGTTGTTGTAATTTTGAATAGAATTGCTGGCATATATATATATATACTTTTGCTATGATTTTTGCAATATTAAAAAAGTACAGATACTTATATAAGGTACGAGAAGCAATGTGCTTACATATATAGACTTCAATCTGTCAATATTTGCATAGCTTGGGAAAAGTACGCAGCAGCTACAGATGCCCTCTTTTAGAATTTTCCTTCAGACTAACATATATATGTATATATATATATATATATATGTATATTTATATTTTTTTTGTTTTTTATTTTAGAGCTAAAATAATTTCGAGTGTGAAATGTGTATTTCCAGCAGTTTCCAGAAGCTTTGACAAGTTGGGTTTCGCCCGATTTTCTTAGAGTATATTACCATTATGTGTGTGTATGTGCCTGGTTCAAAGAACAATTGAGTTTAGAACTTTGCATTTATTTGTTTGTTCATTTGTTTTTCGAATTTGCGCAACACTTTGTTTGTTTTGGCAAATTTATGTGAAAAAAACAAAAAAACGGGTAATGCATTAATTATATATGTACAACTGAAAAATCGTATTGACAAATCTCGTTTTTTAATGCACTCAAATTGAGATCAATTTTATTTTTAACAATGCCTCAACTCAAACTTTAAAATAATCTAGAAAAGGATTCTTTTCTTTTTTTTGAGTTTTAGCGAAATTTGAGCTAAAGTTCTGCCATCAAATGGATATGGCCAAGTTCGATTTTGAGAAGTTCGATGTATATATATATATATATATATATATATATTTGTTTGTATATTTGTTTTGTGTATTTTGTCATTAGAAGCGGAAGCTGCAGCTTGAGAAAGCTTTCAGGCAGCTGTGGCTGCAACAGGTTCAACCCTTAAAGAGCTTTTGCCGCTCA
>JBAMBA010000107.1:605000-892500 GCA_037043685.1 Drosophila hawaiiensis | reverse complement strand
CATCTCATCTTACCGTTCTCTCTTTGTGTTTAGCTTAATTTCTTTGCTTTCCTTTTTTTTTTTGTTTAGTTGTATGTTATGCATAAATAAAGGGGGTTTTTCTTTGTGTATTTGTTTATTTGTTGTTTATTTGTTTCAATTCAATTTTGCTAGCAATAGCGTAACGTGACGTAACGTTGAGAACTACGTAAACGTAATATCATTTCTGCCAAGTGTAACAAGCAGATAATGTAATTAATTGTATAACGTTACTTAAACGTAAATAATAATTACGTATGAGATGTAGGCATCTATGCTTCACACTATAATATATCTAATATATGCCGGCATTTAGCTGCGTTACGCAATAAAATTACGTAGTGAATGATTAGTGATAAACTTGGTGTTTACATTTATTCGGCGTAGTTAACGTTTTCAGTTTTCGGTTGCTCTACTTAAAAGAAAAGCAAAAATGAATTTAAATTAGGCGCCCCGTTGCAGTACCGTTACCTTAAGTTCACACACACATACACAGATACGCCAATAAATTGTAAGCTTTTAAGCTCAGCGCAAGCATATAAGAAATGCGGACCATAAAAAGCTTTTAACACCGATTTATCAATATATTTTGTAATCCGTGTTGCGATATTTGTACGAACTTGTCTTGTTCATTATGTTAAATTATTATGTGGCTTCGAAAGCATGACTTTCACTCTCGTCATTAAATCAATGTTTTAAATGCTACCAAAAATAGTCATCAATTATTATTGCATACGTTTTTGTGCCCTCTTCTTTGAGGAATGGTGAAAAAAGACCACATTAACTAATAAAAAGTGTTTCCATGAATAAATAAAATATAATAATTTATTGAGCTTACACTTCGAACACAACTTTGACTAGACTCTGTCATTAATAATCACAATTGTTTACTTAATAATCAAAAGCTTTAAGTTATAGCATCTGGAGAGGGCTTTAAGCTTTCGCAAACAGTTACTTTGTAGAATGGTAATTATTTGAGTGGATTAGCAACCAGCTAGTTATTAATTTAGACTCGACTTCCGCTTACATGTCGTATGAGCGATTCTATTTTTAATAGTTTCCGCAATTCGAAAAACCCCTAAAGAATTTCAGAGACCTCGTTATCATATTAAGCTTTTGCTCTATCTAAAAATGATGCAAATCGGATGTGCGGAGTTATGGCCTGAAAATTCTAAGATTACTTTTCAGTTTTATGCCGAGAGTCGAATGCCGAGATGTTTTTTTTTTTAATTATCAATTTTACATGTATGTATTACTGTAGGTATTTATGTTAAACAAGTATGTTGCACGACGCAGCTTATTCGACCTGAATGGGATGCACAACACAGAATGAGATATGCATCAAAAACCACAAAAGCTGCTTGATTTTGAAAAAAGTTTCTTTGACTTACGAAAAGTAAAGTAAAAAAGTCTTTAATTATTTCTACGTGTCAGAAATACCTTTTATGTCAATTAATGTATTTTTTTTTATAATTTCGTTCACAGGACGTATGAGCGATTTATTCACTAAAAGCTTCTTAAATTCTGCAGCTCTAAATGGGCCATTAAACAGAGCGCGCACAAGCCAAAATGTGATCATTTTTCGTTATGGGCTTTTTTTTTATTGTTGGTTGGTTCTCTCTTTTATTTATTTTTTTTTGTATTTTGTGTTTGTATTTTTGAAATGTGGATCAAAACGTGACACTGAAATCCAAACATAAATCTCATTCATAAGTATGCAGAACGCGAACGGCGCAGAGCAGAGCGAGCACACGAGCGAAGATGTTAAAGAAAGACAGAGGGAGAGAGAGAGAGAGAGAGAGAGAGGAGAAAGAGAGAGAGAGAGAGAACGAGAGACACAAAAAGAGATTGCAGCAGTGATAGCTGCCCACCCCCTCTACACACAAACACCAAAGCTCATTGCAGCAGCAGCAGCAGCGGCTGCATGCAGACAGCGCCAATAACAACAACAACAACAGCCGCAATAACAACAACCGTAATGTTCAACTCATTTGTTTCGTCTCGTTTGTGTTCGTTCGTGTCTCTCGTGCGCTCGGCTCGGGATTTGCCGTTTGCCTTTGTGCTTTTGTCGCCGCTTGTCTCTTCTTTTGACTATTTTTACACAGCAGCGGACTGCAGAGAATTTACAGTTTTCAATTTTAGTTTTCAGTTTATTTTGAACAGCCGCTGCGAGCGCATAGAACACCACGCGACGAGACAATAACACCAACAACAACTGCAACACATTTAAAATAAAACGCAACAAATTGAAAAATTACCAAAAAAAAAACACAACAAATTATATATATATATATCTTTATATATATGTATGTCCATCTAAAGAAAATAGTTTCTAGTTTGTAAATATAAATAGTGCGGTAAAAAAAATTGTTTCTCTCTTTTTTTTTGTTGTTTTTGAATGTGAAAATTGTGTTTAAGGATTAAGCCGATAAAGTTCGATATCCCACTTTGAGGAGCTTGAGCACTATAATCATGTATGTATGTGTTTTAAGTATAATATATATAGGCAATGTCCAATCACTATATAGCATGTGAATATTTTTAATGAAATTCTTACAATTAAACATTGTTTTTTTATTTTTTTATTTTATTATTGGGGATGAGCTTGGATGCATTGTATCCCATAGAGAACAATGTTTATGTGTCTGGCGATGTGTAAATAGTGTTGTGGTATTCCGAGTATTATGCACAACAATAACAAATCAACAGCTTGCGCAGTTTATTGACAGACGCAGCGACAACAACAACAACAACAAAAACAACAACAACAATAGCAGCAGCAGCAGCAGCAGCGGCAATAGTCAGCAAAAACCAGATTCCAAAACAACTTGAAGTAATTTGCAACTGAAAAGAAATGCCGCAAAAGGGGCAAGGGGTGATGGAGAGGGGGAGTGGGGGACGGGGGACGGGTCGTACAACTCCAAGCCGGATAGATGCATAGATTGGCCCCTTTAAACGTGTGCCCCCCTCCCACTGTTCCTGCCCCAAAAGACCAGACAGTCAGCGCAAAAAGAGAAAATTTTTTTGTTGTTGTTGTTATAAACGCGACACTTTGAGCAGCAACAACAACAACTTTGGCGGCTGGTCAAGCGTCAGTGAAAATGGTTTGCAGAATGCTGGCTCTGCTGCCAACTGACAACTGTTGCCCATGAAAATTGACAGCAGCAGCAACAGCAGCAGCAACAACAACCACAACGTTGACACTAAAAACAGCACTTGATTTAGTTTAGCTACACGCAGAGAAAAATCCTATTTTATCTGCAAGTACAACTGTGTTTTCATTGCTAAACTCTTGCTTGTCTCCGAAAGAAGCACTTAATTTTATATAAATAACAACCAACATGCTTGTATCAAGCACAATATGTCCACTAAAAAGTTCTCGAGTTCTAGATTAAGATTTAGTCGGTTTCAATTAATATAATCAAATCTGAAATATGTTAAATATCTTATTTCAAGACTTAAGATTTGAAAAGGGGAACAGTTGTACTTGGCTTATTCCAGAACAGTCTCAGCAGGATATCTAAACTTGCACTTAATTTGGGCATAGAATTCGCTATTTTATCTCTCTTTTTTTGTTGAGTGTATTCGCTTTATTAGAAGTCAGATATAACGTTTCAAAGCTATAAGGTTGATTTCACTTAAGTTTGCTTATAAAAACTCAGAATTATATAAAGAATCCAAATTATAGATATGATTATTTTTGAGAATATCTTTAATACTTTCAAGAAAATTGATTTCGCAAAGTAATTTTATATATTTTTCCTATGGATTATCGGCTATTTAGCAGTAGTAGCAAGATTAGCACCCCCTCTAAGCCCCTGGGCTAACCCTTTAGCTAGGCAGACCTTAGACCTTGTGAACTGTACGGAGCCATTTGGGCAAATGGGCAAATGGGCAATTTCCCTGTGTGCACATAAATCACTCTTGCACATCCGCACAAGACACACACACACACACACTGCACACACACACACACACACACACACACACATAAACACAGACTAGTGCTAGTTGAAGTGGGCGGTGGGCGTGTCAGCAAGTAAATCGCAAATTTCCAGCGCCAAATGGCATTAAGTCCGTTTCGTTATTGAGTTAAATTGGAAAATAAGCGAGCGACAGTTACAGTTATTGTTGTTGTTGCTGTTGTTGCAGTTGTTGTTGTTGCAGCTGTTGTTGCCGTTGTTGTTGCTGCGTTTGGGGCAGCAATTGTTCGCACTTGGGCTGTGTCCCCCAAAAGGCAGGCCTCGCATCATCTGCAACTATTTCATTATTATTTTAGTTGCGGCAACAAGAACAACAACAACATCATCATCATCATCATTATTGTGATCGTTATCGTTATCGTGATCAGGGTTAGGCTTGTCAACAGCGGTTGTTTCAATTGCTGCTCTTGTTGCATGCAACACTTTAGTTTAACACTTGTTGCTACTTCTTCTTCTACAATCAATTCTTCTTCTTCCAGTCTGCAATTGCTGGCGCGTGCTTACTGTTAAACACTCCTCCCACTACCCACCCGAACCCAGTTTGACTATAGAAAGCTTGTTTCAAAGCAACTCTGGCCAAAATTATCGATTATTTTTAACGACATTTTTTTTAACTTTCCCTGCCTATTTCTGTAAACTTTAATTCACTTCTTTTTAAACTATAAGACTAGCTTCCAATTAGTTGAACTCGATCGAATTCTTCTCTATTTGTTCTTTCTCATCAACAATTTTTAATTTTCTGTTTTTTTTTCAACTTATATTTAATATTTTATTAGTTAACCAGCATGTTTTTGTGCACTTTTAACTTAAGTTTTCATTTTCTTAAAGCTTGTTTGTAGCAAATTCATTTTTCTTGGTTTCTTTCTCCGACAAAAAGTGTTTCCTTTTTCCAAACTATTAAATTTAAAGACATACGATAAGAGTTTGTTAAACTGACTTTTGCTTAAACTATAATTTCCCAGCAACATTTAAATGCTGTCGTTTCGAGCAACCTGTTCTCGCTGAATTGTTTAATTGTTTAATTATATATGGTATATATGGATAATATAAGCTCACTTATCATTTCAACGGCTCAGCTCTTAGTTATGCTTAATGATATATCATCAGCCCGATTTCATCACTATAATTTCATTCATATCGCATTTCAGCGAAATAGCTGCTTTCAAATGGTATTTTTTCAATGGGTTCTACAAGTATGGAAACTACAATGAAAAGAACTTGTAAATTTGTTCGTGTGCAGATTGTTGATATATATATATATATATATATGTACAGAATTACAATGACAACCTGTTGACTGCAGATTTTTGTGTCGTGTTCACGGCATTCTTTTGTCATTTGCATATTTTCGAGACGCTTTTTTTTTTCTTTATCTGATGTGTGTGAGTTTGACAATGGGGTTTCGGAAATGAATATACCCTGTAGCCTAATTGTGCACAAGAGTCGTTGATATGTGTAGGTCATTCACAAAAAATTCGAACTTAGAAGCTGCAACTTACTGTGAATGAGACAATAACAATGACTCCCAGCGAGTCCATTAGCAACAAGTAGTAAACAAATGCAATTTAAAGTCATTTTGAAGAGTTCTGAAAAAGGAGCTGCAACTCATATGAAGAAGTCTGGCAAGCGGATTATCATACAGGGTATCTGAAAGTCGCATCTAGTGGCAACTTTAACGTTCTTCTTGCGAATATTTACGAATTAAAGTTCGCTTTACGGCAAATTCAATGAAAGCCAAACAAATCAATTGCATTGGGGTCAACTGTGCTTGGACTGACCTAGGCCAATTACAAAGGGAAAACCCAGTTGCAGCTACTGAAAATTAGGCAACGAGATTTCTGCTTTTTTTTGTTAGACCTATGCCATGCCCCAACCTGCCTGCGTCCCTTAAAAGAGCCGTTCTGTTTGCTTGTAATTTGAGCTGCTGGAGAATTTCATAATAATCGTGTTTGTTGTCGCGTTCGCTTGCTGCTTGTCATTGTTGCTTTTTGCAAGTCGTAAATTTATTAAGCTAAACAAAAAAAAAGAAAAATTATTGTTACATATATGCAACAGCTGCAATTTTTGCGGCTAACCAATTGCCTTACACACACACACACACACACACACACACTTTTACAGGCTCACATATCTATGTGTGTTTGTGTGTATGTATTTACACACACCCCGCTGACACAGACACTTATCCAGTTACATCGAGCAAGGGAAATAGTACAATGGAAAAAATAAAACAAGAAAATAATTTGTTCAAATTTATGAATTTGAATTTATTTATACATAAACACACTCACACACGCGTGGAAGTGTGTCGCTTTTGTGTGTGTGTTTGTGTGATTTCCGAAAAAGCGCGCATTTAATAGATACAAATGTATCTAATGAATGCAGCGCAGCGTTCGTCTCCCCAAACTCTGCCATAAAATTGAAATACCCAACAGCGCGTGATTTACGTATTATTTCTACACAGAGAGAAAATTCGAATCGAAAATGTAATTAAACGAAACTGGCACATTTTCAGCTTGAATCGAGACTTGGCAGTGCCTTCATTTAAACCTATATTTAAGAAATATTCAAAGGTAAATAAATATGCTTGAAATTAAATATTAAAGAAAAAATAAATAAATAATATTTAAATTTTTGTTAAATTGCGTTAATTTTTGTTAAGATGTGAGATGTGAGAAATCGCAAACATTTCTCTCTGTGTATACATCTTCCTAGCTCTTCCTTTCCTCTTCCTCTCCCTGTCTCTGTCTGGGTGTTGCCCTTCTCAATGTTATCTAACTCTTTATATTCTTGCAGTAAGCAGCTTCCCCGCCAGCCGGAAGAAGAAGAAGAAGATGGGCAACGCCGGCTACACATGCATCCGCCGCACCTTTTGCTGGCTCAACATAATACTGTGGGTGAGTTCTCTACAGATGCCGACAACTCTGCTCATGGGCAGATATGTTGCTCCAACAGCAGCAACAACAACAGCAACAACAACAATAAAAATCGATGTGGCACCGAGCAGAGTTCTCAGCCTCGTCTGCAGCGGAAGTGTCAAAGTTGCTCCATTGTCTCAGCACATTCGCCTCAGCCCATTGTTGTTGTTGTTGTTGCTGGTGTTGGTGCTGTTCAGCAACTCTCAAGACTCCCAAATATGAGCAAAGCGATTTGCAATCGCCTATCGATAATTGCTAATAGTAATTCCATGGTAGCAAAACGCCGGAAATGATTGTGCACTTAACAATTTGTGACTAAATACGAGAGCGAATTAAAATGGAGTTAGACAACTTGAGAAAAAAATAAAGATATGCTCGCAAAAATAAAGATATACTTACTAAAATACCAAGTGCATTGTGAAAGCTGAGTCACAGTGAAAAAACGAATTTTGATTAAAGAGTTAAATCACAAAATATAATCGGAAATTTAGTTTTACACTCTCAGCTAAAGAATTTATTTTGAAACTTAATTCAAATCTTCGGTTCTCCCTCTCTCTCTCACTCTCACTCACTCTTATTATTGTTATCGATAAAATATCGATTGGCGATTATTGTTACAGTTGTGCAGCTGCGCCTTCCTTGGCGCCGGCTTGTGGCTGCGCCTCAGCTATGAAGGATATGCCACGCTGTTGCCACAGCACGCCGGACTCAGCGCGGACACAATCTTCATGGGCATCGGTGGGGTTGGGTTTGTCGTTAGCTTCTTTGGCTGCTGTGGCGCCTGGGTGCAGTCCCGTTGCCTGCTAGTGTTGGTAAGTGTTTGCCATTAGATCACAGGGACGACTGCTTATCCATTCATTCCATTTCCGATACTTGACTGGACGGCAGTACTTTATGCTGATTGTGATGCTGTTCATGAGCGAGTTCCTGGTCGGTTCGATAGCGTTCCTCTTTCGCGGCGGACTCGGACGCACTTTGGCCAACGAGCTGCGCTTCGGCATCGAGCGTCATTATAATGCCAGCGATCGTGGCTCCCTCGTGGCACCATCCGTTGCCGCCATTTGGGACAGCGTACAGCAGTCGGTAAGTCCTTTTATCACCTTCAGTTCAGTTATTGAGCAGGTGTAGGGTGTATGGGAGACAGGAGATATCTCCAAGCACGTCCGTCCGTCCGTCTGTATTATATACCAGGCGCTGATCATACATTTAAATAAATAAATGCTACAATTTTAAAGGCAGAATCTTTTTATTTATACAGAATATATATATGCATATTATTGATCGACCTTCCAAATTGCATCAAGATCGGTCAAGAAACACTCAAGTTATAGTCGAAAATATATTCTCATATTGATCTCATTTCTATCAGATTGGGAAATTTGCCAATAGTTTTAGAATATATATATATGATATAACAGCTGGGTTCAGGGTAAATCGTAGTCGAGCTCACTCGACTACAGCACGCTTTTTTACACTTGTTTTAGTGTTAGTGTTATACAAATAGAAACAAAATTGAATTGAATCAAGTAAAATCATTTTTGTACTTCAAAAAGTGAAGAACTTTGTAATTCTTAAAATTGAACTTTAAATGCAACGCAAGTTGATTAGAGTCTTATTTCAAGACAATATCAGGATTAAACTATAAGAACTTAAGTGTCTTCAATTCTAAACAGCTTGCTCCAAGTAATTTAGAGCTTGGTTTAAGCACTAAATTCTCTTTTTGTGTATTCTGTGTTGCAGTTTGAATGCTGTGGCGTCTCGTCGTACGAGGATTGGTATGACATCCAGTCGTGGAGTGGCAAGCGATGGGTGCCAGACTCGTGCTGCCGCCAGCTGTATGATCAGCGCCAGCTGATCACCGAGGGATCTGGGGATGCTGGACTGATGCGTGTCGATTGCGGCAGATCGGAGAATCCGTCGCTGTGGTGGGACAAGGGATGTGCACACTCGCTGCAGGGCTGGTTCAACGGGCAGCTGAATGTGGTTGGGGCCATTGGATTGGGGATTGCATTTGTGCAGCTGTTCGGGCTGATCACGTCGATGCTGCTGTTCTGCACCGTGAAGCATAAGCGCGGATCGGACACATATAAATCGTATTCGCCATCGATCGATCCGCAGACGCGCACCAGCAGCTGGGAGGATTGAACTAGACTCTAGGCTGACCCTGGGTCGGTACAATTTCTAAAGCAAAAAACGATTTTGCACATTAATTGCTTATGTTTTTTTTGTTTTGATTTGATTTAATTTTATTTTCTAGGTTTTTCTTTTGCGAAATGTGCCAAAAATTAATTTAAATCTTAGTTTGTGTATCTTTTCTTTTTTCTTTTTGCTTTATACAAATAATACTCGTAACATATCTGAAAGAAAGATAGAAGGAAAAACAAGAAAACATTTATCAAGAAGCCCAAAAAGCTGAATTCACAACACCTGTTTTTAGTATTTAGTATTCTTATTCGTTTATTTGTTAACTTGTTTTTTTTTCTTTTTGTCCCAGTATTCACTAAAACAAGATTGTTGTTGTGAACTCAGCTTTCGTTTAGGGGTGCCTTACATATTATATATCTATTTATGCAGTTAGTTAGTGGTGTATCCATATTGTGATGTGCTCATCTAGTTTATATACTACAGACATACTTTGTACGATATTGAATGTGCAACTCTATGCCTATCCATATCTACCCACTATGTTACTGTACGGCGATTAAGTATTGGAACAACAACTGCCCGTAAAAAAAAAAACAAAAACAAAAACAATGAGATATATATATACATATATATATATATTTAATTTATATACATATTATATTATTATATCAAGCACATTCCTAAACAACTTCGATTATAAAACAAAAAACATTGTGTATAGGTTACAAAATAAATTAAACTATTTATTTAAATAAAAGTTATACAAAACAAAAAAACAAAAAAATACATCAAAATAAACTAATAAAATGAAGAAAAAAACGAAACAGAACAATTTGAGTTCCATTTTCCACTAGCAGCAGCTTGTTTCGTCAATGTGTTCCACTTCCGTTCTGTTCCGCCTTATAAGCCAACGAGCTTGCCCCCAATAATATCCAACTGGGCTGTGATCCCCTTGGAAACTGTGCGCGCGATTTCCTTGGGTTTCTAACACGTTCAGCAAAGAAAGAAACATTATTGCAACAGCGCTTCAATTAAGAAATACAATTAATTTAAGAGTCCGTCAAACGACAGAAGATGAGCCAACAGCATCCATTATTTTCATTTATTTTGATTTATAAGATTATTTTCCTGAGTGTAAGCTCGGGTAATTTAAAAGTTCAAATGTGCAAATGTCTTTTTTCATTTGGTTGAATCATTTTCACCAATTTATTCTGCACACAAACCAATTAAAGCAGAAATGTTCTTGTTTAGCATGAAAGTATCCAGAATACTTGAAAAAGTTGAACATTTTCACTTCGCTTGATTCAATTTGTACTTCGATTGTAGTTAAATTTACTCACTGCAAATCTATAAATTTTTAATGCTGATTGTAGAAATTGTCCAATATTGGAAATTATTTAAAAATCGAATCGAATGCACATTTTTTTCTGCAATTGAATGCATTGTTCTCATTGTTGATGGCGAGTGAAGGAAGTTGAGAAAGAGCATTTATACGTATACTTTACAGGCCGGGCCGTTTTTAATTTGTTTTTACAGTTGATAAGTTTGTTTAGGCCAACGACCTTCAGACTGTGTGTTTGTGTGTGTGGGGGGCGTGTGGCGGGGCAGAGGGTTGCAAAATTAATTGTCACCTGTTAGCCACAGCTGAAGCTGAAGTGTCTCTTGTGCAATGCAACGTGCGAACGAAACGAAGACAAACTAAGAGCGTCTAACACACACACACACAAACACACACACACGAGATATGCGGATGTATTTACACACTCACCTGTATAAAGCTGTTGAGTAGATTGGAAAACGCCTCGTAACCATTGACAAGTGAGCGCGAAATAGCGTCGAATTTGTCGCCATTGTTGCCATACTTCTCATGCTCGCTGATGCTATCCAAAATGGGCACAGGCTGTCGTCAAACATGGTGCCACAATTAACATACATATTTGAATTAATATCTGTTGTACATATTTGTTTCTGTACACATTGTTATATGTATTACTCACATGTGAAATATCCGCGATTTTCTTTTGCGAATTGTCATAGGTGCTGAGCACTTTGGATGGGATCCCCTCATGCTCCAGATTCACAGACTCCGCCGTTTTCGCCGGCGTTGGCAACAAAGAGATCTTGAAGTAAATATGTGTATATATATGTATATATATATCAAACATATATAGACTATGAACTGTTTACAACGAGAAAAACAAGCAAAATAATCTTTGCTTTGCAGAAGTTACGTTAAATTAAAAAAAAACAAAGAGTTTCATAATTATTTGGAGATAGAAATCTATAATTTAAATCTGATTTCTTGCTGACTCCCATATAAAATGATTTTTTACTTTGTATTCTTCTATAAAAAAAACGTAAATATAAAATTGATTCCTAATTCAATTATTATACCTAAGAAATAAGTTTCTTTGAAATCCAAAATATTCAGAGAAAGTATTAAAATGAAGCAGAACATTTTCTATTTAATTTCAAGTGCATTTAATGAGCGTAAATTGATTTATAAATATTTTAGGGCTTCGGATATATTTTCATATTTCATAATTTTTTTTTCGAGTGCATAGACGTGACTGGAACTCACCTTAAAGCCTGCTTCGCTGGCTGACTGTGATGACTCTGGGGAGCCCTCGGCGGCATCTTCGGCAAAGGCATCGAGTGCACCAAAATCGGCAGCCGAGACTTGTGCATCAATGGGCGTGGCCCCATCCAATGTTGTAGGTGCCAAGGGCTTGCCCAGCACTGATTGTTGCTGAGATCCAAGCAACAGCAAGAGCCACAAGAGCCACAAGAGCGAGAGCTTCATCATCATAATCAAATATATGCGGATTGCGAAACGTGTCTCGCTTATGCAACGAAAGCAACACTCAACTGAACCTCAGGTGAAAACTTTAATTGTGATTGCGATTGCGAGTTTTATGTCTGCTCGCGGCCAGTTTCAAATATCAACTGAGTCTGAGTCTGAGTCAACTGCGTCTGCGTCTGCGCAACGATTTTGGTTTCAGTTTCAGTTTCGAATTCAATTTCGATTTTATGTTTTCTTTAGTTTTTTTTTATGTTATGATTGCTATAACGGCTTGGCCATTGCCAAATGCACACGGATTAACTGTAAAACTCGACTTGGGGCTACTCTGTACCCAAAATTTGCATCCATCGAGTATAGCGTCATAACGCGCCTCTCGTCTCATTTTTAAATGGGATACAGGCCATGAATATGTATTTATATTAAATGGAGGGATACTTACTAGTGTAAACATTCAGTTGGTTAGTTGCAACAACTGCCGTAAAGGGCAAAAGTAAAAGGTGGCAACTCATTGCAAGTAACATAACAATGACCCAAAAACTTTTACTTCTCAATAATGCAGGTCAATAACTCTTAAGGGCAGTTCAGATACCGATACTAAAACTAAACAATCTCCGTGCAATAATAATAATAATAATGATAATACTTCAATTTACCATTCTAAATACAAAATTAATCATCATGCATCAAAGTTTAATTAAAACCTTAATCGAAAATATTGACGGAGCTTATGTTTAAGCAACTTGATCTAAACAATTTATCTATATGGGGTAAAAGACAACTACATACATATGTACATAACAAAAGACTTGTCTTGTCATCAGGGAACAAGATTTGCCAGTTGCCAAGTGGCCAAGTGGCCAAGTTGCAAAGCTGCTTATTGTGTAACTATGAAAATATCAAAGAGATTACAAGAAAAATATTAACCGATTGTCCTGAGTTGATAATTTTTTTTATTATTTTATGGGTAAGCAAAAAACGGATTTATCGGATTCGACTGTTGTTGCTAATCAGGAATATATATATATATATATATATATATATAGACATTTTCACACTCACAAGCATATTTTCATAAGGCAATAAAAAGTTAATTTGTTTTCACGTATGATAAACAAAAATCACTTTTAGACATAAAATAGACAACAAATGTTGTACTTAAATTAAGTTGAAACTATCTCAAATCGGATTAATTTATATGAGTTTCTGTTTATATTATCATAATCAGATAAATTAAAATCCCGATTTTACTCTCTTCGGGCTAAAAACAATTTTCACAGCTGAGGAAAGCAAAAGTTGTAAGGCATACTTTTAGGATAGCAATCACATCTATATCCAAAACAAGTTACGGATAACTGGAAGCCTTTAAGCATACTCTTAGGATGACAATAGCATTGTCATCATTCTGCCAGGAACTCTAACTTGGCCATATACTTACAAATTTTCGATGACGAGCCTAACCAAAGGGTCATCTAAAACCAAAAAAAATAAGAAATTAAAAAAAAAAGGAACATTTGTGTATGGGCTTTGATGGGCATAACCAATGTGGCTTATGTAAGTTTGGCATTAGTAAGTTTGTCAAGAAACCCACGGATTCTGGTTAACAATTTGTTAAAAAAGGTTGCGTGTGCATAAAGTTTTTAGATCCACGACGAGTACCACAATACAAGCTGACGCAAGCGTTTAAATATTTTCACAGCTTATCAAAGAGTTGTTGTCATTTTTTTGTCTGTCTGCTTTCGCTTTTTATTACAAATCGTTATTTATATATATATAGATTATATACTATATGCATAGGGTTAGGTATTAGGTTATAGTTTACGTATAGTTATTAAGTACATTAAATATTAGCAACTAAGCATTTGATTGTTAAATAATATTAACAAATATTCAACAAATTAATATATTAATACAAAAAAAAATATATATATATGTATGTAAATAGATATATATATATATATATACATATATATGCAATTATTTTTAAAATATGGTATAAAAAAATATAAATATAAAATAAACCGCTCGCATTTCGTGATTTTTTTGTTGTATTTTTTTTTTGTGTTTGTTTTTGTACTGTCAGCAAAGCATATTGCACAAATGATTTTACGGCTACGTTGCAATTGGCGCCCACCAGTTGTCAGTTGCCAAACTTAATGGTCTGCTGCTGGCGACTGCTGCTGCTGCTGTTGTTGTTGCTGCTGCTGTTGTTGAAGCTGGCGCTGCTGCGGTTGCCATTTTTGAGTATGCCGTTTGTTTGAGCGCCGCTTCCCTCCCGCTACCAATGGATGGCATTTTGCGAAGAGTTTCACGGCTGCCACCACGCTGCTGCTCGCCGTATTCTCCAATTGTAACGGTGCCCAGGCGCAATGTGCGTCGCTGCTGCTGCTGCTGCTGACTGCCATTTGTCGTTGCTGCTGCTGCTGCTGCAGCTGCAGATGATGTTGTTGGTGTGGTTGCTGCCATTGGCGCTGTTGCATTGCTGCGCAGCTGAACTGTCGCTGCGGCATCGTAGTCCGGCTGGGGCGTGGCTGGCGGACGTAAGCCGCCTCCAATATTGATGCCAGGACTGCGCACAGGCGACAACGCTTGCGTTCGCAGCGACGCCAACGTCGACGTCGTCGTCGTCGTCGTCATCTTGCTCTTTCCATTGCCATTGCCATTCGGAATGCTTAGCTTGAGCGGATTGGCAAATTGCGGCGGCTAGAGCGAGATAAAAATAGATGAGCATTTTTGTAAGATAGCCGAGTAATATTATTTAGATAAAAAGAACAGCTATCGTGGCGACAATAACTAACAAATTAATTAATAGCTAAAGAAGAGCAACCGCGAAACGAGTCTCAAAATAATATACATTAATAATATATATAAATAGAGTTGCCAGCGTGGCAACTCTATATACACAAATGAAGTTATTAAACGGTAAATTTCGCATGCATGCATTAATTAAACAAATAGTTTTACAATTTCCAGCTAAATGCATTTCAAATGAAATTGCTTCTTTTCTTAACTTTTTTTTATTATTTTTTTAAAATAAAATTGCCAAAAATTGTAAAACTGGGTTTGCAGGACGATTTGTGTGATTTTTAGGATGAAAGTTGCTTTTTCTTTGAGTGTATGCACCACAATTACACTTACCGGTGGCGGCAATTCCAGCGTTCCATTCATATTGTTGTTGCTGTTGTTGTTGTTGTTGCCGTTAAGCAGCGACATGCGATTGCTTCCGTTGCTGGTTTTGTTGCTCATTTTGTTGTTGCTGTTGTTGTTGGTGCTGTTGTTGTTGGTGCTGTTATTGTTGTTGCTGTTGTTGTTGGTGCTCTTGTTGTTGGTGCTGTTGTTGTTGGTGCTCTTGTTGTTGGTGCTGTTGCGATAGCAGCTATCATCGGGCATTATCGAAGTGCGTTTTAGTGTCTCGCCGCGTTCCTGCACAAATGAAAAGAAAAGAAAAACAATAAAAGCCATAATAAAAATCGAAAACGATTTAACAAATTGCGTTGGCCTTGAAAGACTTGAAAGATTCACTATTGACGATGATGATAATTGATGGATGGATGGATGGATGGATGGATAAATGGATGGACGTTGATGGGAATTGAATGCTGTTGTTAATAGTACCTCATAGGTGGACATGACAACCAAAGGGCGACCCATGCTAACGGGACGCATCGTTGGCATATCGCTGGCACGCCTATCGTCGCCGCCGGCAGCGCCACCATTTTTGGCACGTAGCAAACTCATTTCAAACAATTAAAAGCTCTCAACTATTAAGAGCAATACGACTTCTAATTGCCGTTAGTTGTTATTGATGTTCTTGCTGTTGTTGTCTATCACTGTTGTTAGCTGTTGACGCCGCTGAATAACTTGGTCGACTGGACGCCACCGAGCAAGCGAGAGAGCGTTTCAAGCAGCTCCAGAGTTTTGCTGGCAGCGGCAACAGCGGCAGCACTGTGTTGTGTTGTGTGATAAGATAAGAGCACACCTCATTGAGCAGCACACACACACATCCACATATCCACATACCCATCCACACCTACACACCTGTCTCTATTTGGTGTTTGTGTGTATGTGTGTGTGTTGTGAGTCATTTGCTGTGGTGCTGCTGACAACCACTTGTCATTGTTGCAATAAGATAATACTGTGTGCCCAAAATAAAGGGAAAGCCAACTAATTTGTATAAACGTCAAGCTTTCAGCTACGAAAACAATCAACAAGTAACCCAGTCAGACAAGGTCACTGGACAAACAATACACTGAGAAAAGACAACAACAACAACAACAACAACAGACATGTGTATATCATATTTCAAGTCAAAAATCTCAGGCAAAAGATATATTGGTCAATTGAGTTATTATTATTATTAAATATTGTGCATTGTGCAACCAGTGCTCAGATATAGGCATAATTTGTCGTAAATAATCAATATGTATTATGATGATGTTAAGCTAATCTATCTAGTACTTTCCTAAGGTAAATAATAATATGAGTACGTATACGTAATGCAATACTCTGGCGTTTGCTTGTAGGGTATGTGTTTGCTGAACAAACACCCTTAGATTAGGGTATATATTATTATTTTTCACTGGAAAAGCACTAAAATTGCATTGCACACGCAGTACTGCATGTGACTTACACATTTGTATACCCTGGAAGGGTAGGATAATAATAGGTATATAGGAATGTACATATCCATATTGACATATATAGCAATCCATTAATTATATATTATCTCGTGCTATGGTTGACCATTATATCTTTTGTATTTCTCATACATTAATTCAATTTGAAATGCATAATCGATTTAAGTAAACTTAGAGCCAAGCAAGTACAGGGTATCTACTCGCTCAGCGTCATCGAATAAAACACTATTTGAGCTCTGTTGCCAAGAGCAATATAATAGAATATTCCCCTGACTCACCAGATAATCCCTTTTACTTGTATGTTTTACTCTTGTAGAGGGTATTGTAATTGTGGATTATAAACAAACATTTCTACTTTTCATGAATTCAAGTCTGCTCAGCTTTATTTCTAAAAGAAAGCAACAATTATTTATTGTTTTTCAAAATCTGGGGAATATGAAATATGTATTCCATGAGTAAGTTTTAGTCGATCAATGCCAATTTGCAGCTGCAGCTGTTCAGTTATTCCTCTCTCCCCCAGTACACATTTCCTTCTCTGTCCTACTCGTTTAGTGTGCCCTCATTCAAGTGGCTACAACAAATACTTCACGTGGCTAACAATCAACTAACAGCCAACAACAATAATTGGCAACAAGTGCAACTCCGCAGCTCTCTTGACCTTTATAAGTAGCCAGCGCATTTGTTGTTGTTGCTGCAGCTGCTGCTACTCGATTGCATTTGTGTGTGTGCGTGTGTGTGTTGCAACAATGCAACAGTTATTCACAAAACAGTAAAGAGAAATAAAAACCAATACGGAAATTCGGAGAGTACAAAATGCTACATCCAGCTACGATTTGTTATCAATGCAAAATTACAACATTTTAAGACTCTTTTTAAAAAAAATTGCGAGATTTTGAGAATTATATACCATTTAATCGAAGAAAATCGAACGTGAATGAATAATGAACTGAAGCTTCTTCTGCCTTTTGTGTTAGCCAAGACAATTTACTTTGTTATTTGTGAACTTTGAATTTATTTGAAATATTATTTATTAACTTTTCTATGTACACTTCAATACTTACTTGATTCAAGTATACATTTTAATATAATTAATAATTTGCTGGGATTAAGAAATATATAAATATAAGCTTGCCACACTTGGCTCAAGAATTGTGCATAACATTGTGACAAAGACTTTGCCACAAATATAGTACAGAATACATAACGTTTTTATTTTCTCTCTGTGTAGCAATAACAACAATGAATGTGTGTGTGTGTGTGTGTGTGTGTGAGATGGGTTTTTGGCTGCTCACCTTGTGCTCGCTCTCATGGAACCCGTTCCTAAACATGCGCTGATGCGCCCGCTTAAATTCATCCATCAGCGCCGTGTGCTGATCGCCAGTTGCAGTTGCACCAACCGCTGCACCACTGTTGCCACCATTTGCGCCTCCACCAACACATCCAGCTCGGCCTGAGCTTGTGGTGCGTTCACGCTTATGCGACACTTGTGCAACGCTGCGGTTGCTGCTGCTGCTGCTGTTGTTGTTGTTGTTGTTGCTGTTCTGTTTGTTGTGCGAGCGATCATCAGTTCGCTCATCTCGATCTTTGCCTCGACTCAAGTGGCTGCTGCGTGGTTGCCCCACCTGTTGTTGTGGTTGCTGCTGCTGCTGCTGCTGCTGCTGCTGCTTCTGCAAACAATAATACAAACAATTAGAAACAATCAATTCTTTGATTTCTGTCTTGTTATTATTATTTCAAGCACAATAAACAGTCAACTAAAGATTCGTCAGTTTATTATCTACTTTTTAAATAAGCACATAAATGCTTGAATGAAGTAAAAATTAATATTTAGAAATTAAGTAGCTACTTCAGTAAAAGTAGTTCATAAGTTGCATGCTTCAATTCTGTTATAAGTTATATTTCTAGATCATTACAGGAACTTTTACTTTTACTATCAGTAAAAAGGGAAAGACAATCGAACTTGGCTTATTCCGCAACTGTTTTCAATTAAACATTTTTCAAGTTTGAATTTTAATCAAGTGGCAAAGAAAAACCAAAAATTTTTGCGACAAGAAACCAAATTTTATTTGGAGCGTTACAAGCTTAACGACAAAATTATGATTTCCCGTCTAAGCATTTTAAGCGTTATTTACAGGGTATATCAGCTCACCTCTTTGCGTTTCTTGAGCTCCTCGGTTATGGCACTGGAGAGACTGCTGCTGTTGCCGCCTCCGCCTCCGGCACTGCTGCTGCTGGCAGAGTTGGTCATGGCTGCTGGTGGGGGTGGTGCAGGCGCTGTCGCCGAGCAGCTGCGTCGCATTGTGGTGCTGCGGCTGACGGATAGGTGTTGTTCCACGGACTGTTGCTGCTGGTCATTGGCATTGGCTATGTAGGTGTTGTTGATGGAGGTGCCATTCTCTGTCAGCTTAATGATTGTCTTGTTGAGCTGCTTGTGCATTTGCACACCGCCGCCATTGGAGGATTGCTGCTGCTGCTGCTGCTGCTGGGTGGGTTCCTCGCGGACCGCTGTCAGTCGCTTGGATTTGGCGTCCGCCCAGCACGGACTCTGATCGCCCGTCACCGAGCTAGCGGAGCTGTTGTAGCCGCTGGATTCACCTGGGAACAGATCACAGCCGGCAGCGGTGCGCACCACCATATCCAGCTGGCTGGAGCCCTTCATCACGGCGACTGCCTCGCTGAAGAGCACATCGGAGAAATCGATGCTGTTCACGCTGAGGATTTGATCGCCCGGCCGCAAACCCGCCTCCCGCGCCACACTCCGCTCCTTGGTGAACTGCACAAAGATGCCGGGCTTCCACTCGGGTCCCTTGCAGATGCCAAGACCCAGTTTAGTGCGGGGTGCCACATGCAGCACCACATTTATCTCACGACTCGCAGTACGACGTTCTCCCGTTCCCGTTCCCATTCCCGTCCCCGTACCCGTACCCGTCCCTGTCGTCGTCGTCTTGAATGAACTCTCTGATGGTGTTCCGCTTACGCTGGGCAGCTTTACAACGTTCCAGGAGAGACGCTCATCCGGTTGCCTGAAAGTTGAAGTTTACGAAAATTCTCAATTAGTTGGCTGAAAGAAGTGTTGAAATCAATAGCAATATTATTGCCCTGCTATTGCTACTGCTTCGAACTTTAAAGGTTCGATGATTGATAATTGCTGATCAACAAAACAATGGAAAGGAGAACAGCTGACTACGAATCTACTAAATTTGTAAAATGTGTGTTGATGTGTTACGTACTCCTTGACTGGCAGCATTCCGACGCCGCGCACCTTGAGCGTGACACGATCCTGGCTGGCCACCAGCTGTATGAACTCCTTGTGCACCGCATCCTCCAGTCGATAGCCATTGATGCGCAAGATCTGATCGCCAATCTGTGAAAAGTGAACACCAAATTAAAACGGATGAAAGGAATTTAAGAGTGCGGACATTCCATTCAACATTCAAATCATATTCAGAAATATTTTAAGTGTAATAACTTTGGTTTTAGAAATTCATTTCATGAAAAATTGCACAATAAATAATAATAATTTAAAACTCTTCCACAAATGAAATATATTTTAGAAAAATAAGCTCTGATTTTAGAAATTCACTTGCTATAATATAATTTTGAAAAATTAACTTAAACCCTTCCAATAAATTAAGAAATATTTTTTTTATAGCTAAAACTCTCGCTTCAGAAATTCATTTGCTAAAAAATAGAATAACCAAATTGGAAAAAAAAAAGTGTTGGCGATTTTCTAAGTTCTGAGACCTATAATTTATTTGTGGGTGTTGTCGTCACGTAGACGGCTATGTGGTGCTGTATACGAGATACGTGACATGACTTGACCCACTGTGGCTGTGACCCACTTACGCGCAAGCCCTTCAGCTGTGCCTCGCCCCCATGCTCAACGTGCGAGACAAAGAAACCGATGCCATGCTCCTTGCCACCGCGAACCGCAAATCCAAAGGTGGCACTACGCTCCGGCGGCACCACCAGCAGCCGTCGCTGATGCGGCCGCACCAGTCGCACTACACGCAGACGCGTGCTCGACGGCATCGCACACCACGATGATGCCGCTGTGGTGGTTAGTGTCATCACATCGCTGGAGGCGCTACTCGTTGTCGATCCTTGCATGCTGCTGCTGCTGCAGTCAGTCATCGACGTCGACGTCGACATCATCATCATCATTGCCTCAGACCACAACTGCAAAGAGAATGGGAGGAGGGAGGGAGGGAGGGAGGGATCATTAACGTGGAAGTGGAAGTATACATAGAGAATAAATATGAAGACGTGTATTGCGTGCCAACATTGAGAAGTGAAAGAATGTGCTTTAAGCAAACAGCTTCAACAAAAACACACACATCGCAAACAGAACAACAAAAAACACAAATGAGAACATCACAGTCAGCCCGAACCGAATGAGGAATACGCTTTTTTGTTGGGCGTGACTTGGCCATTGAATAAACCTTTGGTTACGCTAGCTCTATAACTGTAGGAGATATGTAAATGAGAGTGCTTTAGTATGCGGGGAGGACAAGTCATGATAGTGATATTTGAATGTCGTTCTTTAAATGAATCAGCATTATGTACACCTTTAAGTTTACCGCACTCTAGCTTCAAAGTTGTGGCAGATATGTGTTGTTATCGATTTGTAATTTCAACACTTTATCTTACGACCCAAACTAAGATTAAAAATCTTAAATCAAGAATGTGTCTTCAAAAATGAGAGTGAAAATGACAGCAACAAAATGACTTGAGTATTCTTCCTTTCAAATTATGAATGCGTCTAAGAATAAATCGCTAACTTGAGATGGTAGTCACTATATTAACATTTGCTGTAGAATATATTCTAGGTTTTAAGTTTCTTTTTCATCTATATTAGAAAGAGCCGAAATATAGTCTCCAAAATACCAAATTCTTTTAGAAATCGTTCGAGCAGCTCTGAAAAAATATCAAGACAGTTTGGCTTAAGCTAAGTTGTCGCCTTTTCGGATATGTGTTTACAATCCCCTGATTATTGACCACAAGGTATATAAGAATTGTTCATCAAGAAAATACATACGTATTAGATTTCATAACAATATTTGAATACATTTAAATTTTAAGGAATTTAAATTATATAAGTTCCTCAACAAAGTTGGGCAAATTTAAAATTTTTAACAACCTATAACTTAAAAGACCCACTTCTCCACTCATCTCAAAGATGCCGTGAATCAGGTAATTTACCAACTTCCAACTACCACGATACGAATCTAAAACATAATTATATATCATTTAACCAATGGTCTAATAAACTGAAATCATATCAATAAGTTAGAGATTAAGTAAGATAGTCGGATTGCCTAAGCCCAAAACGAACGTAGCCCAAAGCTATTAATCAATTTGTCATACCAAGCGACTCGTTTAAAGGGTATATTACAAATGGAAGAAACTTGAACTTGCAATTGAGTTTCGAAATTGGGTCGCACGCATCGAATGAGGCGACTCTCAATGCTCAGCGTTTTGGCTGCTTTCACGCACCACACACACAGCCACCAGTAGCAGCACCAGCAGCAGCAGCAGAGATAGCAGCAGCAGCAACAGCAACAGCAACAGTAGCGGCAGCGGCAACAACAACAAGTGTAGCAACAACTTGTTGCTGCGATTGGCATTCGGTGCATAATTTCACTTTTCTTTCACGTAATTCTACGCTTCACTTGCAGCAAGGGGCAATAAAAATAACAGCGACAACAGCAACCGACGGCAAACAACAACAACAACAACAATAACAATAACAACCATCGACAAATCGACAGGCAACAAACAAGTTGAAAATTATAGAAATTTATTATTGAAATTATGCACAATTTTAGGTTTATCTTTTGAGATTCCGTTGGAATAATAATGTTGTTTGTTGTTGTTGTTGCTGTTGTTGCTGTTGTTGACTTACAACGTATTTATTAACTGTTTATGTGGCACTATAAATCATTTATACTCAAATCTTTCATAACGCCAAAATGGTAGCCCAGGCACAAAAGTTCAAGTCACTTACGACCCCAACGCAAAAGCAACAACAAAAATATAAACGAGCACAGCAAAACGAAAGACTTAGGCAACAAACTTGGTGTAATAGAAGGGCGTGCGAAACGAGTGGCTCGGTTGGGGACGCGGAGGGGGGGAGAGGCGGATAAATAAAAGAAAAGGGGCAGGGACGACACTAAACGATGGTAAATATGTGGCGGCAAATTGTCTTGGATTGTGCATAACATCGGTAATAATTATGGCAGCAAATAAATACAAATACATATAAAAATGTATGCAAAAATGTTGTCGGTCGAATTTCCGCTTTATGTTTGCAGAAAGTGTTTAGGCCGTCTTCTGTGTAATTTGGTCTATATGCAAATTCAAATCTCTTCCATGCTTCTCAGCCAATTTTAATCAATGATGTCAAACAATGCAGCAATGGGCGAAGTTGTCGATCAAATTGAATACCCTCTATCTGCATTTGGTATGCGAGAACTTGTATTCCAAATAAAAAGTTTGTAGAACTTAGAGATCGATTCGACTGTTGATCATGATCAAGAATATATATACTCCTACTGGCTGTCATAGACTGTTTGCATAACATTATTACTCACTCCTCAACAATTTTCAATGGGTTCAGCTTACAATAAACACTTAGAAATACCGACTAAGAATAATGGAGTCGAGGGAACCAAGAGGATGTCCAAAGAGATCCATTCCCAAGGGTTATTTTTTGTGACAGAATTCCAAGAACAAAACGTCTCTCAAAATATGCAGTATATTTGTTTATATATAGCTGCCAAATGGAATTTAGATGGACAATAAGACAGATGTGTACTTTATTGTTCTTTGTGCACTTATCAGATCCACAGCTGATAATTTAGTTTTGCTTTATCTGCACTTCAAGTGAAATTTTCGCAATTAAAGTCAATGGTTCGAGTCTTGCGACAATTTGAATTTGACACTAAAATCCAAGTAGTAAAGCACATGTCACGCACAACAGCAGAAACAATGAGAACCACTAGTTGAATGCTACGTGATGAACTGGAGATCATTCAAGTGAAGTGAAACACACTCAAGCTGGGGTTGGCTGGGGCACAGTTTTTGTTTTTTGTTTTTTATTATAATTTTCTCGGAGGCTGGACTTTTATAAGAGCTGTAAATGCGAGTGCATAAAAAGAGCAACAACAACAACAACAACTAAACACAGAAAAACATATATTATTTTGATGCCCGCATGTAGAGAAAGTCACGATTAAAAAAAGACCGGCAAAAATAATTACAGCTGCCTTTTTTTTGGTTGGTCTCAAAAAAGCAAAGAAAAAGCGGGAGAAGTAGCAGCAGAGCAGATTAAGAAAACAGAGGAGAAGAAGTAGAAGAAGAACGACAACAACGCAACAAGCTAACGAGAATTACTTGTAATAAAGTTTGGCTATTTTTGCTGTTGTTGTCCAACAAATTTCTTTCAAGCAGATGCCAGATGCAGAAGAGAAAAAAGAGCAGCTTTAACGACTTCTATGGAAATTTCGACTTGAATTTGTACACATAAATTAAAATCATCAGCCATGACAGTCATGCGGTCAAGGCAGCGACAACGTCAACAACAACAACAAAATCTACAACAACAATTGTTTTTTATTTTTTTCAATTGCAAAGCGAAGCGAAACAAATGTCAACAACGATATAAATAAAATGCCCACCGAGTGGCCAGTGGCGAGAGAAATGTAACGAGTGGGCGTGGCCGGAAATGGCGAGTCGTTAGAACTAATTGCACAGTAAGCAAGTTGAAACCCGGCTTAAAGTGCAGGTGAAAGGCCAATTACAGCAACAACAACAACAACAAACTGAAAAAACATCCAAGCATACACAGAGAGTAAACTAAAAGCATAATACTCGTATGTGCACTTTAATTTAAACTCAAATAATATTTGGTTGAAGTTAGCTAAAACTTAAACTTTAATTGCATTTTCTTTGCTATTTTTAGAGTATCTGATTTACCTAGTGATCTACTTCATCCCTTAAGTCAAACGTTATAATTGTTTTCTATTCCCATAAATATCTGAAACTTGTTTCTGAAATTAACTTTTCTCGAACTCAGACAAATTTGCTTGATGAATACATGCATGCAAGAAATACTTAGCACAAATTAGACTTGAAATTTAGTGGTAAAAGAAACATAATTTATGCAAGCACGTTTTAGTTATTGTTTTCTTTTTTTTTCTTTCTGTGTACAAGACTTTCCACAGATATCTCATTGCTTGTAATTGTAACTGCCAAATAATTTGTGGCAGACTCTGCTCTGCTGATTATCATCGTAATTATGATCAATGCGGTTGCAATTGCGGCTTTTGTGATTAGCTGGACGCATGACTCCAACTCCAACTTTGACTCCAACTCTCAACTCTGCATCTATCAAAGAAGCCGCCAACAACAACAACAGCAGCAACAGCAACAACAACAACGGATGTCAATGACGAACGACGAATGACGGACGTATGTTCGGTTGCTGATAATGATGAAAGGGGACTGTCTCTTGAGAGTCTCTTGCTCTCTCTCGTTGTCGATTGGAATGCTCCTTCAAGCTTTCAAGTGGCAATCAAGTGGATGACTATGATATCGGTGGTAGTCTATGATCTATGGAATACACAAAGGTTATCAATCATCATTGATGATGGTGCTCAACTCTGATTGATGTTTATTTCAGCTGCATGTCTTTTTGTTTTCCTGCCAGCCAAAAAAACTAAACACATTTTTAGAATAGCTGTTGAAAATTAAAAAAAAACGAAGTAAATTAAATTAAATTAATTAAGCGGAAGCCAAGAACTTGCAGAATTGGGTAACATCTTTTCATTAGTCAAAGCAATATTTATAATTAAATGCCTCTAGAGCCTAAGTGATATATATCAAATATAAATAATAGTAAGACCCAGTTGCAAGCAAAACAGAAAATAAATAAAAATCACTTTGCTTAAAGTGTGTTGTGGCAAGTCAATGAAAGCAATGAAAAAGCCAGCCACACAAGTGACGACTTTGCCATTGACAGCTCATTAAACTAGCTGACTACACCTGACACCGCTCCCCACCACACACACACACACACACACACACACACACAGACACAGACACACTCTGCCATCTTCGCCAGCGCAAGTTATGCGCTGCCTAATGAGGCAAGTGTTCTGCTTTGCAGCATCGCTTCGCCAGCAAGTTTATTGCCCAAGTCATTTGATTTGGCATGCAATGCAAAACGATAATAAAAAACAACACAAATAGAAAGAAAAACCACAGTGGAAAAAATAAAGTGCTGACAAAGGCAGCGCTTGCTTTAATTATGTGCAAAATTTAACAAAGCAGCGGACATGCATATATATATATATATATATGTATATATATATTTTAATTAACGCAAAAGAAGAAAAAAAGATATATATATATATATATGAAACCAAATACTAAAATATTTACACGTCATATTTGTTTAGCTGTTTTTTAGTTGTCGTTGTCGTTGTTGCTGTTGCTGTTGCTGTTGTTGCTGCTGTTGTTTTTGTGGGTTGTTATTCAATGTGCATTATTTTAATATTTGATTTTGTGTCGTGAGATTTAGACAAAAGAAATTTGCCATAAATAAAAGAGAAATTTGTGCGCGATGTGAGCAATTGTCGAATTAAACACAGACAGACAGACAGACAGACACACACACACACACAACACGTGACTGAGTGTGTGGTTGTGTGTTTAACTGTGGATGCGCACCTGCAGGCTTTAGCGGCTTTTACTTCCGCTGCTGCGGCGGCCCAATCAGCCAAGCAAATAAATAAACGCACGACTAACCAACAAAAACAGCAATAACAGCAACAACGTGACAAATTGTCGAATTTAACCCCCCTGCTCCCCGACCCACCCCACCCCTCGCCTCTCCTACCACAGCCTGCACTCAGCATGTAGCATTTTTCTGGTGAAATTGGCAAAACTTATCACCAGATTTATATATATATATATATGTGTGTGTGCAATGTCAACGTGGGTTATGCCACAACAAAAAAAAAGAAGAGAGAGATACAGAAAGACAGCCAGACAGACAGCGATGAGGAGGATGCTGCACATGGTATATATAATCGTGATGCTGCATTTGGGCAAGGAAGCAGAAGCAGCTGCATGCAACAACAACAACTACAACAACATCAACAACAACAACAACAGTAACAGCAGCAGCAACAACAAGAGCTTGTGGCAGTTGACAGGCAGGCGGCAGGCTGCTCCTTGGAGAAAGCTGTCTGCGACTTTTACTTGATATCGCAACGTCTGGCGTTGCCGTTGCCGTTGCCGTCGTCTGGTATCGTTGTCGTTGTTGTCTCGCGTCATGTTGCATGTGCCTCATTTTAATTGCAGAACATTGGCAGGCCAAGCGCGCTGAAGCGACAGCGGGGGTGGCGACACACAGACAGGCGGCAGCAGCTGGGTGCGTCCAACCAAAAAGGATGCTGGTTTGGCTACCTGACTGACTGACTCTTTGACTGACTGGCTGGCTGGCTGGCTGGCTGGCTGGCTGGCTGGCTGGCTGGCTGGCTGGCAGGCTGTCTTTCTGGTGCGCTTTCACCCACCAGCCGCAGCAGCAGCAGCAGCAACAATTAGGCGGAACCGTCAGAGCTTATGCAACGCTCATGTTGCCCAAATGGACAACAATACTTAAGCCCCAAAACGGATAAGCAGATACTATAGCCGACTAGCACTTACTCTGTCCCCGGGCGGAAGTCATTTTTATTTAGTTATCGCAATGAAAATCTTTATTTACTATCTCAACCAAAGGCTGAAGATTTATTCAACATATTTGTATTAAATAATAACACAATATCAATTTGAGATCATAAAGAAATACTCGTCTGAAAATAAGAACTTGTCAACTTTATAAATGGAAATCCTTTGCCAGCAATTCAAGTTTGAGAAATTGTCTTTTTTAAATAAAATAAAACAATGATTCTAATTGGTATTATTATTATGAATACTATTATTATTATATAAATATATCTTAATGATTTATACATAATTTTTGTGCAAATTTTTTTATTTCTAAATACAACAAATAATTGAAAATAAAAGAAAGGATTTTAGATTTTTGGAAAGACATTAGGAAAACAGTTATTACAATTTGTGGACAATTCGATACTAAACGATTTTCGGGGAATGTTGGTAGTCTGATCTAAATCAATTATATATTCTAAATTTTGAATTAAACTCCTTAACTTTGGTTATCTCTATCAAAAGGAGTTTCTTTCCGAAACAAACGAAAACATATTGGATTCAAGAAAACAATTTCGATATGTGTTGCTCTTCTAGTTATTAGTTGTTGGGCAGGGCACTGTGAAGGGAGAAAAGAGATCGGAGATGCCTCTATCAAAGCGTATTACATACACCCATTTTACACAACATCCCATATTATTTAATGGATAATGGGGGTGATTGGGTGGTGGGGACATGCACATTAAAATCGCGAGCAAATTGGGCGCTTGCGCCAGGCGTGCGATTAAAAGCGACTCATATATGGCAATGGGACAATAGCAATAGCAACAGCAACAATCACAGCAGCAATAACAATAATAACAGCAGCAGCAGTAACAAACACAGCAGCAACACTCGAGCGGCAGCAATAATTGCAATAATAAGAGGAATAGTGGTGAAGGGGGAGTCGAGGGAGGTGGTTGGGGTGGTGGTTGGTATCTGGTATTTGTTGGAAATGGATTTGCGTGCAATGCTGAGCGATGGGAGAGAAACAAGCCAAGAAATAAACGTCTTCATCGCTCTGTGCGAAGATTGCTGTGCTTGTCTGATTAATGCCACATTGAAGTCGCTTGCATCAGTCAATGGCCACACTCGGGTGACGGGTCAAAGGGGTGAGGTGGCGGAGGGGAGGCGAGGTGTACCCGCAGTAAAAATTGTTTATGCCATAGTAAAAGTGCGCTTACATCAATTAATCAAAATAATTGTGCACCTTTGGCACGAAATGTTTGATTCTTTTCTCGCTGTGCACAAATTGCCAAGCTGAAAACTTTTTGCGAGTGTATCTTGCAGCAAAAGTTGCTTGCAGCTGCTGTTGTTGTTAATGATGCTGGCTGCTGTGATGCGATGCTATTGAACTTTTGCTATTTGCCAAGATTCCCACACACCTGCAACAACAGCAGCAGCAGCAGCAACAGCAACAGCAACAGCTGCCTCCCACTTGCAGTATGCAGCATCCAGCATACAGCATGCAGCATGCCGCACAGGCAGCGTGTGAAACGATCGACGCGTCGATGCTTTTATTTATTTATTTTTGAGGCGTGACATGAAACTTTTGTTTCAAGTACGTTTGTTGTAGTTGCGGTTGTTGTTGTTGTTGTTGTTGCTGCTGCTGTTGTTGCGCCCTAATGCGATTGTGCGGGTAAATGACCGACGAGTGGTGGCAAAAATTGAATTGAATTGTTTTGCATAAATTGGTGGTTCGCAGCTGCCGCTGCCACTGCTCTTGATGCTGCTGCTGTTGTTGTTGTTGTTGCTATTATTATTATTATTTTAATTGAAGTGCGGCAAGTTTGTTGCCAGAGTCTTTCGTTTGCCCACGCGTTTTTATTTTCTGTGGGCAACACACACAGCAGTCGCAGGATTGACGGCGCATTGCGTTGCAAACAGCTGGCGGCGTGCAGCTGCCAGGCAATGTAATACAAAATCTCGATGTCTGCCCCACAAAACTGGATTGGAGATTGGGGCGTGACATTTCTTACGCCTCTGGTAACTCAGCTGCACAGTGAAGACAAAAAATAATACAAAAGAAGGCGAAGGCAAATATTCTCTAGCGAAAGTTGCCAGCAATCTCAGACAACCGTAGTGCCCTCCCACTCCAACTACTACCTTTCTCCCCACCTTTATCTTTCTCTCTCTCTCTCTTTGGGCCTGATTCTCCGCTGCTGCAATTGTCAAATTGCAGTGGCAAAAATGCCCGCATTTAATATGAAAAGTCGAAACTGGTTAGAACAAGACACGCTGCTACATTGTTGTACAGCTGAGACTAAGGGGAGCCAATACACTGGACGAAATAGTTGTTTAATTAGACCCATGTAGTGAAGAAAGAGAGAGACTTTTGCGATCATTTAAACTATATATGTATACTCTTGATAAGCATCATCCCAGCCTAGTCGATATAGACATGTTCGTCGGTTTGCGAATTGGCAGGGATTAATCTTGTTGCTGTTGGCATATAGACCGAGATACGAAGGTATCCCGACTGAACTCATTTCCTACAAGTTTCTGCAGGCTTTAAAATCAACATCAACTTCGGATTACTACATCATATATAGCTTTAATATTGACTATCTACAAGGGTATGCAATATTCGTTGTGTCTCAGATAACTGTTGCTTGTAGTTTTCCTTATTTTTGATGGTGCTTCGTATTAGATAACTTTAACTACATTTCCCGCAGATCTTCTTTTTATGCAGTGGCATGACACATCATTATGAGTTATGTATTTGTGTGTGTGTGAATGTATGTGTATGTGTGTGTGTGTGTGTGACTTCATTTCGCGTGTTTTTATACCTTACCTTTGCTTTTTGTTGCATGCATTATAATATTTACATGCACTTTGCGCATATCTTACGAACACCCTTGCTCCAAGGCATTAACAACAACAACAGCAAAAACAATTGAAATTGTTTAGTTAGTCGGCTGCTTTTGTCGTAGTGCTTGTTGTAAAACTGGCTCGCTTTGCATTGCTTTGGTTTGCTTTGGTCGGCTGCTTATCCTACAAATGCCAATTCGCCAGTCCGCCAACCAACTAACCAACCAGTCCGCAACTTAATCTGTCCGTCTGTCGGACTGTTAACAAAAATGCCGTCCAAAGCGGCCAACTGGCTGGGCAATTGGCACAGAGAGAGAAAAGTTCAAGTCAAATTCACAACAATTCCCATTTGTAAAGTTTGGCAAGATTAAAATATCTAAAGACAAAAACAATTATTTTATGTACGATTTGATTAGTCTGAAATTTGAATTAGTTTTACTTATTTAGTATTGCCGAGCAATCAAAAACGCACTTTAAATATGATATTTCAGCTTGCTTAATGTGTTCTTTCAACTTGAATTAAGATCGTTTGGAAAACAAAATGTTTCGAAGTTTCCCAAATTGATTTTTAGTCTTGTGACTTTGACTTGTATTGTAGATTTTTAATGTTTAATCTTGGTTGGGCTTATGTTGAGTAAATCGCTCTTAGATGAAGTATACTTGATTTAAATATCACAATTGTTCTCTGTGTAGGGCAACCAGGATTGGGGGACTGGGCGACTGGGCGACTGGGCCGCTGGGCGTTCAACTGGTTGCAGTTTTGTTGCTGCTTGTTTTTGTCAGTTTGCCGGCAGTTTTGAATTACAAAAGGAGCCTTTTGTGGGGCCGCCTGCAACAACAGCAAATAACAACAACAATAACAAAAACAGCAGCATTTTTATAATTTCAATTTTGTGTATCTGCGAGATACGCTTGCAAACACGAATTGGCATTTCGTATTATGCATTCTGATGTTATATTTATAACGCTTAAGACTTGCAGTATTTTTTGTGAAAATAGTCAACGCATAATAACGAATAACAGTTAATGAAGATATAATTTAAGCTTAATCTCTTAACTTTTGTTTGTTTTTTCTTTTTTGATAAGCATTTCGAACTGAAATTTTCTGGTATTATTGCAAAATGTATCTGCAGGCTATAAAAGATAAATGCGCGATGGGTAATCAATCAATAATGCGGACAGCACACAAGGTATCCGCTAGTCGGTTAGTTGGCTACTTGGCGTATTTTGCATTTGTTGCATTTTGCAATACGGTTTTGCCACAATTTGCAGGTATGCAGTGTGACCAGCTTGAATAACGCCTGATAATTAAAACACAATTAACGTCAGCATAATGATGATGATGACAAACTGATGAGATGATGATGATGATGACGACTGGCCAGGAAATGCAATTATTCGATTGGCCCACAACAGCCACAACAATATCAACAACAACAACAACAACAACAACAGGTGGCCAAAACGACGCCATTCGAAAGTCTTTTGCTGTTGCACAAATTTTGTATTTTGGCTAACATTGATTGAAAAAATGGCCAAAATTGCATAAGCGAAAAGCGGCCGCAAGGCACCAATCCGTCAATACAGCAATACATCAATCGGGGCAAAGGCAATCATAATCATAATCAATTTTGTGTGGCTGAATTAGAACTTTCTAGTTGCATTGAGCGCTACAGAAAACGTAGTTAGTAAATGTGGAGCAAATAAATAAATTATTTATGATGACGGCTACAACATGTTTGTGTTAAGCCACATATAATTGAAGGCCGCACGCAATTAACGCACTTTTGTGTCTGTTGCTCAAAAGTCCAAAATCAAAATAACATAAGACGACAACAGAAGCATAGAAAAATACAATACAGAAAATGACACAAAAAAAACGATGTCATTCCGTTAGGCGGCTTAACAATCTGGCAACTTCAGACTTAAGCAGAAATTAACAAGCAACAACAACAATAAGAAAATGGGCTTCAAATTACAAGTGTTGTAAAATTGCGATGGGCGTTGGAGTTGAGTATTTAATGCAGGCTGTGAAGTGTGTGTGTGTGTGTTTGTTAGTGTGTCTGTTTACTTACCTCATTTGTGTTGGTTGCTTAGCAGAAGAAGACAAACACACCCAACAACAACAATAACAACAACAATAGCTCTTCTGTAATTGGAGCGCAAAAATTCTCGAGTTGCAAATTTGTTGTTGTTGTTGTTGTTGCTTTCCGCCTTTTTGTTTTGTTTTCGTTTTTGTATTGGTTGTTTTTCAAAAGCTTTGCTGGCGAGTGCACTTTACACTTTTGTGGCTTGGCTCTTCAGGCTTCACTGACTGCTGGCAGACAGGTGCATATTTTATATTATTATTACTCCGCATGCGGCATGGCAACAATATTCACAATTCATAAATATTTTATATTTTTCACACATACACAAAAATACAGACAGCAGAATAAGCAAAAAAAATTGAACAAAAAGTGCGCTTGAATTTTGCAAAATAAATGTCTTGCTTTTTTGGCGATCGATTGATATTTAAACAGCCGGCGCGCTTAACAAACAAAAAATAAAAAGAAAACAACTTAGGCAATAAGCGGCGGTAAAGGGCGACGCAGAACTTTAGCGCTTGAATGTCAGCAACAAATTGAACGGCTGGCTAACCGGTGTGACCGTAGTTGGCCAGTTGCAGAATACCAGCTTCACTGTTCGCATATAATATCGAATACGATGTTATCGAACTATCATATTCGTTTTTGTCTATGAGCAAACTGATGTACTTTTGAATTCATCAAAATTGTAGCTGTCGTTAGTTGCCCTCCTCATTTGGTGCCTAATTAATGTCAAACGTGCAATATATGTCCAATCTATTGTGGGCCTTATGGCAAAATACCTATTATTACATGTACTTTGTCACTTAACATTTAAAAAGTTTCGGACATATTTCAAAATAACGGTCAGCTTTTGAATATTTTTATGTAGTTGGACAACAGAGATTTGTTATGTTAACGCGATCTGCGCAATCTGGTGCACTTAGCGATATATATCGATGAATTGTGTGAAATAACAGCGACTTATGTTGCATTGAGACAACAGCTGTTCGCTGCTGTTACCGCCGTTGACTGCGACCGATTTATTATTATTTCATAATAATTTCTGTAGTACATTTGAGAATTGATAAATTACATTGTAAACTGAATTAAATAACAATGCAAACTACACGCAAATTATTGAATCTGGCCCGGCTTACGCTTAGCCGCACGGCGGCAACTGCATCAGAACAGACTACACATTTCGGCTACCAAACGGTAAAGGAATCCGAAAAGGAGCAAAAAGGTGAGCGATATAAACAAAATAATAGTGATTAAAACCGAAACTGAAACCATCATATTTGCTGGCAATCCAGTGCATCAGGTGTTTGAGCAGGTAGCCCAGTCCTACGATACAATGAACGATGCAATGTCGCTGGGCATCCATCGTGTGTGGAAGGACATCTTCATTGAGCGACTTGGTCCGACGCATGGCATGCGTCTCTTAGATATGGCCGGCGGCACGGGCGACATTAGTTTTCGATATCTGAAGTACCTCGAGAAACAGCCCAATCACCAGGGGCGGAAAAGTCACGTCACCATATCCGACATCAATCAGCATATGCTCAACGTGGGCGAGGAGCGAGCACGCCAGCAAGGATTGACTGCTGAGCGGTTGTCCAATGCCAGCATCGATTGGCAGTGTGCCGATGCCGAGAAGCTGCCCTTCCAAAGCGATAGCTTCACAGCCTACACAATTGCCTTTGGCATACGCAATTGCACTCACGTGGATAAGGTAGGTTATAATAGATAAAGCCAAAGATTAAAAATGTTAAGTAAAATCTTGTATATACATACTAATAAATAAATTTGTAGGTGCTCAGCGAGGCATATCGGGTGCTGCAGCCAGGTGGTCGCTTCATGTGCTTGGAGTTCAGTCATCTGACAAATGAGACGATGCAGTGGCTGTACGATCAGTACTCATTTCAGGTGATACCACCGATGGGTCAACTGCTGGCTGGGCAATGGCAGGCATATCAATACCTTGTGGAGAGCATACGACGATTTCCGCGCCAGGATCAGTTCAAGAGCATGATCGAGAACGCGGGCTTTGTCCATGCGACCTATGAGAATCTAACGTTTGGCGTGGTCAGCATACACTCTGGCTTTAAGCTGTAGTTGTACTGAACCACACTGAATTCCTATTAGAGTTTAATATTATTATTATTATTTACTACGCTGCGAGTCCAGCTGTCATCTTGTTAAACATGCTAAACACGTTTTTTAACTGGTTTTTTTGTTCACCCTTTTTTTTATTGTTTCCTTGCTTGTTAAAATTAAAGTTTTTTGGATAAACATGGTCAACATATTACATGTGCCAAGCAATTTATGGGTTTATAAGCTTTTGGCAAGCTTGGGAAAGACCTTGACGGAACGTATTTATATATATATATATATATATAAATAGATGTATATATATATATGTGTATTTCTTTTTTGGGGCTTACATTTTAAGAAATTATATTTGCAGATATCCAAAAGTTCCCAAAGTGAAAATGTGGACTAATTGAAAATTCATTTGTGATATAATGCGAATTACTCATTCCCCTTGAACCACACCCTCGCAAGAGTTTGTTCGCCCTCCTCTCCTCTTCTCTCCCCTCCCATCCTCTTCCTTCCACACCGCTGTCAATCATCAAATTTAGTGCAAGTGAAATTTATGCGTGTGAATGTTGAATTTTAATCTAAGGTAAACGAAACGAAATAAAATCAAAATCGAATCGCTTGAAAAAATGCCATAAAAATCAATTGGAGTTCCATACACATAATCACATACACACACACACACACACACTCATACACACTAAACCTAATTGATAGTTTATCAAAGTATTTTAAGTAAATTTTTTTTGCCCCCATCCTGCACTTTGTTAGTTTTAATTGTTGGCCCAGTTTTTGGTGGCCAACAATTTTGATGGGTATGCATTTTGGTGATGTAACCGAGTCATAAAAGGCTATACATGAACATAAACTATCAAGAGTTACCTTTTTGGGCACCACTCCCCCGCACCACGCACCCGCTCACCAATCACCACTCCCCACCCCCTCCTTTATTTATTGTCTAGCGCCTAAAAGTGAAATGTGCCATTACAAGAATAACAACACCAACAAATGCGGAACATGCAAAATGAAAACAAAATCTTTTTTTTTTTCAATTTTTGTTCGCAGTACGTGAAGAAACGTGCGATGCATGCATACCTGTACGGGGGGACACACAGACCGACAGACAGACAGACAGACAGGCAAGCAACAGTGGGACACAACCACAGTCAGATAGCCCAGCTTTGCTGTACTCCACTGTCAGACGCACAATGCTTATGATTTGTTCAATATTCCTATAGGTGATATCAAAAGTTACGGAGAGAGAAGAGTTACAGAGTGGGATATATATATATATATATATATATATATATATATGAGAGAGAGAGAGAGAGAGGGAGATATAGATAGATAGAAAAAAACAAATATTGGAATTAAAATATTCTTAAAATTACAAATGTGTAATTAGTATCGTATTTGTTTCAATCAGTTCTTATATATCTTCTGTTGCTAATTACAACAACGAAAACTTATTAGAATTATTACATATATCAAATATTCGATTCTCTCATATATGTATATATTTTTGTTGTAAACCAGATAATTATAAACATTTTTCTCATTTTTCAATAATAATGATAAAATATCGAGATTAAACATATGTTCTTTACCTGATTTCTATAATTAGATTGTTCTCTAATACATATGTGCTCTTCAAATGCTATCTGATGCATTTCGATCCACTGTGCATTAGATAGGGTGGGGGTAGGTATGGTGGCATGGGGCGTGGAGAGGGAGGGGTTGGTAATGCTGCTTGGCGATAGCATAATCCATCGTTGGGTCAGGTGAAATGGCCGCGTAAAAGTCATAAACTGCCCAATTGCCGCTGGTCATGTCGATGAGAGTGGTGTGCGTAAGAGTGTGGTGCGTGCTGTACAGTGCACCACTTGGTATGCAGTGGCAGTCATCGGCAGCGGGGCACCGTTGATATCCGCTTTATAAATACAAGAAACACCAAGGAAGTTCATTTCATTTTCTTGGCAACAATCGCCGCGTTGACATAATCCACCAACAGCTACAACGAAATCGAAAGTAAATCGAAGCTAAAAAGAAGAAGAAACTAAAACGGATTACTAAATAGAAGCACTACCAATCATGATGGGTCGCAGTTACGGTATTATGGCCAGGATGCTGCTGCTGTTCGCATTATTTAGTTGCCACAGCAATAATGCTCAAGCCGCTCTCCGTTTGCGTCAATCGAGTCGTCTGCTGAGCACCACGCCCAGCACAGTGGCCACAACCAGCAGCGGCAGCAGTGAAACCACTATCATCACTGAGCAGCAGCAGCAACCGCTGCCAGAAACGGAGACATCTACTGTCGATCAGATTGGCATCAAGGAGGAGGAGCAGACGGGCAAACACAAGCGTGGAATACTTCATGGTGGTGGTGCACTTGGACCGCATTGGCCCGCCCGCACCTATGCCGCCCAGTATGGCTATAGTTTGCAGCTGCCCGCTGGTGCGAGCTTCTTTGCAGCTGCCCCACCTCACGCTCATTATCGTCATCACGGTTTTGTCAAGTATCCGGCCGGGTTGGCGGGCTATCACATCAAACCGTATGCACCTGCCGCAGCAGCGGATTTCTGCCCACGGCTACTGCACTGGCACCAGCAGTGTCTGGTGTACTACCAGGTGTAACTGGTGCACTACCAGCTGTGACTGGTGCACTACCAGCACTACCGGCTCTGCAGGGTCTGCCTGCGGTGGGCGGCATTGCAACGGCTGTCACTGGAACACCTTCGTATGTGCTGCGTCCCGGCAATGCTCTCGTCTCCACCTACAGTGTCAACTATCCGCATCAGCATCTGCATCGACCTGTGAGGCCCCTACACTTTCATCAGGCGGTTCAGGTGAACTATCAATACTTTTATTAGCTGCTGCTGCTTTCTCTAATACCCAAAATGTATCGCTTGCAGCCCACTTATGTCCAGGCCATCGCACCTGGTCCACCACCGGTACCCGTCCAGCCAGTGCATCCCGTACAACCGGTACAGCCTTTGCCTGCTTTGCAGCCGAGCATTAGTTTTGCCGCTGCCAGTCCGCCGGTCGCCGAGTTTCCCGTTTTCCAGCCATATCCGACACCTCCATTTGCTGTGCAGCCCACGCCAGATGTGCCTGTAGTACCACAAGTGCCACAGGTGCCACAAGTGCCACAGATACCAGATATTCCGCAGATTCCTCAGATTCCACAGATTCCTCAGATACCGCAAATTCCACAGTTTCCGCAGTTTAGTTTTCCACAGTTCCCGTTTATACAGGTGTCACAGTTACCACAGGTGCCCAGCATTCCTAGCACTCCCTCCGTTCCAGTTCTGCCCGCTGTTCCACCTGTGCCCACTAGTCCCGCTGTGCCCGCTGTTCCAGTTGTGCCCGCTACACCTGCTGTTCCAGTTATTCCCACGGTTCCTGCTGTAGCAGCTAGTCCCGCTTTTCCCGATATTCCCGCTTTTCCCGCTAGTCCCGTTAGTCCCGCTTTTCCAGCAAATCCTGCTTTCCCCGCCCGTCCCGCTTTCCCCTCCCGTCCCGCCTTCCCAGTCAATCCCGCTTTTCCCGCTGCACCGCCCAACACTCAATTCTTCCCGGCCGCCGTCCAGCCACCGCTGCCCCAGCAGCCGCCCACTTTTGTGCAGCCTGAAGCGCAATTTCCGGGTGGCATTGTGCCACTACCCGGATCGCAACCCGTCCGGCCAGAGACGGGCACAGCGATCGCCTCACCACAGATACCCAACACGCCACGGCCGGAATCGGAGCAGCCCGAGCAGCCCGCTTTCCCGCACCGCAACCCGCACAACCCGGACAATCCGGACAACCGCAGCAGCCCTGGAAGCCCATTTTCTATCAGCCACCAGCGACACACAGTCGCCCATCCGTAACCCTTTTGCCACCCTACGGAAGTGCACCAGCTGAGGGTAAATGCTAAATTTAGCTGTACCATCTTGACTTTATTCTAAGAGCATCCTTCTTTCTCTGCTCTCCTTAGGCTATCTACCACCAGCTGGTACCCAAGTGGCACAGCTGACTGCCGCCGGAAACAGTTTTCAGGGCATCTTCGATCAGCTGAGCGATGCTGAAATCGAGCACATTTTCGCCCAAGCCAATATCGCACAAAAGCAACAACAACAGCAGCAGCAACAACAACAGCAGCAACAACAACAACAACAGCACAATGGCTATCAGCTCTACTGATTCCAAGGTGCTCCACGGTCTCCATCTTGTCCATATTATCAACATTCCTTTTTTTGTTTTTTTTTTTACTGTATCGCATTCATCTAATTTTATGATATTCTTTCCATGTATATTAAATGATTACTTTTAAGTTATTTATCAAACAATATAACAGAGTTTTTCTTAATCAAATTGAACGTAGAAAGTTAAAGAAGTTGGAATAGAAGAATGTATTCTATATTGACATAAGAGAACACCAGGGGAAAAAATTAATAGAGACAGTAAAGACAGATACATCAAATATTTAGAACATATATATTTGTACTGGATTTATACATACCACAAAAAATAAACGACTTGTTTGAGAAAAGTTGCGCAAAAAAGAGAAACTTTACAATGAATCATTATTATAATTTGATTGATAATAAACAATTATTAATTCTCATATTGATAAGCTTTTCAAATGTGGGGAAAGTGAAACCGTTGAAATTCGTTGCAAAATATAGCAAAAAGAGCTTTTAGTCGCTTTAGCTTTTTACCTTGAACTTGACGCAGCTTTTCATTCATTCATAAATTCTGCCAGCTGTTCATTCATGGAATGTTGTTGGCTACTTTTCGCCATCGGCTATTGGGAATCGGGCGTCGCGCATTGGGAATCATCGGGTGCCGGCATCGACATCGTCTTTACACACATGCCACATGTTGCAAGCGCTCGCTTGATTCAGTTGCTACCGTTAGCTTCGCAAGCGCGCTGCCAACGTCTGCGCGCAAAAACACTTAAAACTTACGAAAATTCGAAGCACTACGAATTTATTTTATTATTTTTTTTGTTGCGGAAATTAAAAATAATATAAGTAAAGAAAATTATCATTATATAAATCGAAAGTCAACTCGTGCTGATCTCAGTTTTAAGTCCTATCCAAAAGGTGCAAGTGTTGTTGTTCACAGAGATCGTCTTGATGTTTTCATTATTTTTTGTCGCTGTGCGGTGTTCCAAAATAGTTTTTAGATCTGCATTGATTGTACATTGTATTTGAGTAGCTAAACAAACAAACAACAATAAAATAAGACAAAACAATCAGTTTCATTTTCCACATCTGTCGTGACGATAAAGATAACAATGCGTAAGTCTTGCACAAATAAACAATTTTAATTCGATTTCGATTTTGACGCTGATGTCGATTTCGATTTCGGCCCATCTTCAGTTATTTCTGTGCACAGACACAATTAATTTATATAGTCGTTATTTTGGCAGCATTCGATGTTCAATAACAACATTAAAAACAAAACCAAAGAAACCCCAACCCACACAGACATTTTTGGCATGTGTCTCTATAATCTGGAAACCTACGATGCCTCACCTTTTTGAATATAATATATGCGAACACTGTTTAGAATATTGAGATTTGGTAACAGAGCTGCCAACAAATTTGAGTGGTAAAAATTGACTTAGGAACAGAATAGATTTTCAACTCGAGCTGTCAACAGAGCTTATAAAATTGAATTGGGAATTACAGTAGAAGTGCGATCAAATTGAAAATACTTTGCCATAAGAAAAGTTACTTGTAGTTCTTTAATCTAAAACTCATAAACTAAAATTGGAACATTTCCAAATTTAAATGAAATTCACCTTTGGAAAGTGACCCAATTTTATTTATATGAAGACTATTTTTACAATTCATTTCTCAAAAGATGCTGAAATGGCATTTTATATAAATAGAAGTTTATAAAATGTCAAAGTAAGCTGAAAACAAATTTAGCTCATTGATGGATGGGCCTAACAAGCCTTCCATTGAGCAATTTATCAGTATTCAGCGAGAATTAAAATTGCAAATTTTATTAAATTGATTAACTTGATGGGTAAATGGATGTCTATAGAGCGAAGACATCTTAAACGGCGTTAATTTTATGAGCGCTGTTGAAATTCATAGAATCGCAGTAGACTCAATAACTGATATCATTAAAGTCACAGCTCGAACACGAAATTCGCGCAATAAGCCAGCTGTGTTTATGCTTTCAATTTCTTTGTTATTGGTTTAAATGAAAATTGTAATTTACATATTAATTTATGGTATTAAACGGACGATGACCAAAAATATCACATTGACTGGGTTAAGTGGAAGGGCGCAGTGGGAGGGGATGCAAGGGGTTGACGGTAGAGAGTGGAGAGTGTAGCAATCTCGTCAATATCCGTTGTTTCAAGTTCCGATTTAGCGTAACCCCATTAAATTGTTGTAATAAAATGTCATTAAGCGCGAATGCGATGCGGTGGAGTCGCTTAAATTTATGGCGGGGCCAAATCAAAACGACGACGAGAAGCCGCAAATTGTGTGTGTGTGGAGGTGTGTGTGTGTGTTCGAAGAGAACATTCAAGTATTTCGCAATATGGAGCATGCTAGTCTACTAAGATTAAAATTATTAAACATATTAGGCGGCATTTTTAGGTATTCATATTTTCCCCCTCTCTGCGAGAGACACCTACTTTCAGTGAGTAGAAAACGATCTTCAAGCATAAATGTATTTAAAAACCAGAAGATTGCACTCCCTTTTTAGGGCGTAGTATTTTGCTGACATCTGAATTTTGCCATGCCAATGCCTATCTCGATGCCACAACTTAAAACTCATCTGTCGACTGAATGTTCCAATGATGGTTCAATATTTTAATATAACTTTAGCGATGTGTGTTGCATTTGCTGCGGTTGTGGTCTGTGGACAGTTCTACATTACTTCCCTCAACTAGCCATAGTTCAAGTCGCAATATCGAATGGCAAAAAAAAAAAAACGGGTTGGGTTCAGCAGCACATGCGACGCCATACAATTCCACACAGGGTTCCAGTTAATACGGCTATCGTTTTGTGCAATGCCGTCTGAGGATTACATATAGATATGGACATAAGCAGCTGTTGGATGTTTGGGGCTTATGAACTCCAATGGTGATCCCCAAAGGGCGACCAAATGAAAAAAATCCATTCTGCGAAAGCCTAAATAAAGGTGAAAAGCAAAGGCCAAAGAGATGCTCCCAAAAGTGGTGTGGTTTCCTCTTGACATTTAAATTTGAATTTTAATTATGAAATGTATCTAAAGTAAGTCCGATTTGGGTAACATCAAAGTTGCGGATGGGAATGAGGAGCCAGTTCAATGCAAATATTTGTTTATTACTTGTTAAGCCCAAAATGGAAAAAGGTTATAGCCAAATCAAATGTATGCTTTAAAAGAAAGCTAAGAACCTACCATTTTATTGGGTATGGTTTAGGTTAGTGCTTTAATAAGTGTAAGTCCCTTTTGATATCTTGCTTAATACAAGTTGGAAAAACTCAACTATCAACTACAAAACTATCGTTCAAATAAAAACTGCCTTTGAACTCGACAACATTCTATGACATTTGTCAAAACTGAACGGAATTTTAGGCTGATTAGATTAACTCTGCATCTAATATTTATTATTACTGGGGATGTGCATGCACTGCCAACCAGTTAGATCTAGTTTGCCCCTTTCTGAGCCTCTAGCTCGTCCATTAACTTCAATTGCTGCACGATTGGTTTTCATGTCCCTAGAATTTAAAACATGTTTCCCTAGGATACCACATCTTTTCCTGGCTCTGGCCACACAATCTGATATAATATGTTTTGAGATGTTTTGAGCCTTCTTTCATAATCATAGTTTAGTTGGGTTACTTCTTATTCTATAATGTTTTTGCAAGAGACCGGTTAGTATTCATCCTGTTCTTCTTTTACTTATATATTAATTAGAAATTACTCTTCCCCATCAGCGATAAGATATTTACAAAAAGCACGTTTAACGCATTACATAATCTCAAAAATTCGAGCAGGACATAAGCTGGTTCCCTTCTCTTGTTCCCCATCTCAGCTGTATTTATTTAGACACTTTGCTGATTTTCTACCACTTGAGCAGGAACACTCCTTTTCGCTTGGGCCAGGAAAAAACAAATAAATGTTACTCAGGCGTTTACCCATAATAATAACAACTTTATTCATACACACACACACACAGGTGGTTCAGGTGCAGGTCACTTGGACTCAAGTTCAGTTCCTGCCGCATAGCCAAATGTTCCGATTTTCCATTTAAGCGCGTGTCGCCCGCAGCTGATATGATGACGTCGGATGGCAGGGTTGGGAATGGGATTGGAGATGTGGATGCGGATGCGGATGCGGATGGAGAGCGAGAGGGAGAGGGAAAAATGCGTGAAAATGAGTTGGGTTAGTTGGGTGCGCATAAGTCCATTGGAGCAATCCAAAAACATACTTGTTGTAATTTGAGTATGGCAATCATTATTTATTGCCGCACTTCTCACATTCTGCACCCAGATGATGTGCACCTAATGACGTACCCGCAGCTATCCCCACGAGTCCCCTCTTGGCACATTTTTCGGGGGTTGTTTGCTAATCGATGGAAAAAACTAAACCCAATATCAAGTGACAAGTTTATAGAATGGGTCTAGCCCTTAAGCGAAGACGTGTGTTTTATACACTCTGTGACCGACAAAATGAACTGCAAGACTAAAAGAGTTTGGTAGCTTAAATTTGCAATGCACACAGAGGAAGAAAAGCAAACCAGAGATTGGAATAAATTCTTGGTTGAAGTACAACAAGTCTGGCAAAAATCTTAACAGAAAATGAATAACTTATGTTGACTTCTTTTAATGGGTAATCTGTAATCATGCTTTTTGTCTTCTTATTGAAAATGTTCATTCTCTTTTAATATAAAAAAAAATTTTGGATTTATGATAAAATCTGCAATTGCAATTCGATGTTTACTCTGCAGAATGCAATAAAAATCATATAATTTTATACATTCAAATACAGGGAAACTTCTGATTATTTTTGTATTTTAATTTTCTTCGTTTGTTTTTTCTGTTTTGGTTCTACAAAGACCCAATTGAATTGTCAGGCAGATATAATGACAGGCAAAAAGGTTACGCAACATTAGGCCACAACGATGAGTGTCGTCTGAATTGATAGTGAAATTTCGAATGTATTCGTTTTCGGGATTACCTCTCAATGGGAGGACACTTTGAGTGTGTAATTGAGCTAAGTGATGAGAAAAAGGGCATTTCAACGCAGATGCCTCCACAACGAATCCCCATTGAGTGATTGTCTATCCAAAATTGACGCCAAATGTTTATGACCCTGTGACAGCCGGAAATTCAGCTTCGTCAGCACTTAAGACCAATGCAAGGAGCGGTTACCGTTACAGCCAATAACTATTGCCTCGAATACACTTCTTCAACGGGTCTCAACGGATTGTCCGAAATCGATGTGATTATTGGGATCTGAAAACGAAGAAAACTTATTACAATTTTGTGGCTTAAGCCGTGTCCTTTACGACGCATTCGCAAGTAGTTTTGATTATTTAAATTGATGGTAGCAAATTTATTAGAACTTTTCCTATGACTGGAATTTAAACAGAATTCTGTGATAAATTCGCTGTGGGCTTCGGTGATTCGTCAATAACAAATAAACTTTAAAAAAAAAGAAGCCAAATTTACAAGAATTTATGATTAGAAATAATTGCTGCCAAAGTAATTGAAAAAGTGTTTACGAACAAATTTATAACAGGCAATTGTATCGAATAATGATTCAATTTCTTTCCCTAATCCAGAAATGATGTACATGTTCAATTGTTATTATGAAGGGTTAGACGGTTGTTGGCCAATAATTTTGGCCAGAATTGGCCAGTCGTGTTTTTAAATTATAAAAAAATGTAATTAAACTGCAGGGCTCCGTGTTATAATAATGCTTGTTTCACACTTATGATAGAGTGAGCGATACTGTTCTGACATAAAAATGAATAATGTAGTATCGGTTATGTAGATCTTGGATTTGACCTTTCAGGGTTTTGGCCGGTTGGGCATACTGACATGTGCATATCAAGCTTGCCGCAAGTAATTAACATGTGGTGGCTGACCACTTCGTGTCACTGTCAAACTCGGACTTCTAGATAAACACACATCAAAAATCGTAAACCATCCCAACCCAAAAAAACAAACAAAAAAAAAAACAAAATTACTTTGGAGCAGGCCATAAAATGAAATATTTGCACAGTGGGAAATCCAATGTGTGCATGTGAATATTTGTGTGTGTGTTGGTGTGTGTGTGTGTGTGTGTGTGTGTGTGTTCCGGCACCCAATATAAATGTCAAGTGTAATTTCTTGATTGGAGTGTAAGGGCCGCAGCAATGGCCAGCTTAAGCCAATGCTTTGAATGGCTCAAGTTTAATCGTCCTATCAGCAAACCATTTTATTTAACGGATTGGGAATGCAAATGCGAAAGTGGGTGTGGAAGTGGAAGTCAACTTGAATGGAGATGACGAGCTTGGCGTGAGTCGTGCTCACACTGCTCATTTAGATGACTCAAATAGATTGTCAAAGCGACCTAATCACAAACAAGCCTAACGCAACTTTAGACAACAAACGGCAATTTGTGCGAATGTTTTAGTTAATGATTGTTTGTTTGTTTGTTTGGATTGTAAGGATTGTTTTTAATATTTAATAATTTTTCTAAAACACGTTTATATTTAGTGTCGTACTCATACTAAGACTTCATTCATTTGTAAGATTTGCGTTTGAAGTCTGTACACGAGTCCATCTCTAGCTGGAAGGAAGCTTATCACATGTCCTCACAGGCCTTTTGGGCAAATAGCATTTATTTTCATTTGTGCTTTGGTTTTTGCCACTTATTGACTTTGTGCCCCCCCTCACTGACCATGATTAATGCCCTCTCTCTCAGGCAGGGAGGGATCGGATCTCAAGTGTGTTGTCGCTGTGGAGAATTGAGGCTCATGATGTAATTAAATGGTTGTATAGCAAATAAGATTCCGTGGTAAACAGAGCAATTGTTTGGCTTTAATGGGTTAACAATTAACCCATTGGTATGCGGGGTATCTGCATTCCCAAGTGGTCCACTTTTAGACCAAAAGAGTATGTAGCAATGTTTTAGCATTTAAATATTCGACGATTTACTTTTAAAAATAAATTTGCGCCACCACAACATGAACAATGGCATTTGCAGGGGGTCGCAGGTGGTCTCTATGCTGAGGGTATACTTTCAGCTGCCCCATTTGTGTTTAAAATGTTTTAGTTTTATTTGTATTTGTGTTTTTTGTATTTTTTTATTGGTTACTTAAGCAGCTTGTTTACAAAACTCGAATTGTATTTAAAATGTTTGCATTGATTGTATTGTTGCCTTTGTAGACTATGATCTCTGTTTGTATTCCACGCATTCACTGAGAATAATCATTTCAAAACTTCTTGAAACTTCTTCTACAAAATAGTTACAATTCAAGAAAATTTGCACTTGAAGCAAATTTAATACTTTCCAGTTCTTAGTTTAGAAACTTAAATTTTGTGGTTCAAACTTATTTAGTTTTATTAAAAATTGATATAAGTACTGATTTAAGAATACTTGTACATAAAATGGGACCTAAATATTGTATTTCAAGAAATCTAGTTCTTTAGAATTATTTCTATATGGTCTAAGAAACCATTTTTTTTGTATCTAAAAACAATAGTAGTTAATTCATTCCGAATAAGTATTACACATATGAAATTGAAGCGTTTTGAAATCATTTTCAATAAATTTCAATACAAACTTCGCAATTTTTTCAGAGTGTATTCAGCATAGCCAAAAAACAGCAACCTGAAATGAACATAACAAGAAAGTTCAAAAAGATAAAGAGAAAAAATTTGGAATCTAAACAGTAGCACGAAGTGAATAAAACCTTTGGAATTTCTCAGTCGTTTTTCCAACACAACAATTTTCACTAATGATTTGCTTATTGTTTGGGTTAAGTATATACTCGCATACTGACACATGTACGTCTGTATGTACATATGTATGTGTATATGACAAATCACCTATTGGCGCTTACCTCATCGTAGAACAAACAAATGTCTTAATCTAAAATATTTTATTTTTGATAATTATATTTTTTTCTATAAATTGTCTATATAACAAAAAATGTAATTTAATTTCTTTTGATTTGTTTCGTCGGTCAATTAGGACAAGTAATTAACATTTTTCCTTAATGTTCAAATGGATTCTTTATTCTAAGTTCAGTTTTTCATTCATTCATTCATTCCTCAAAATTCTTCAAAAATTCGATATTATAATTTGCCTTTGTGAAGATCTACTCCCTTTGGTCCATTCTGTGCGCCTTTCAAGGGTTCTCGTTTAGTACCAATTGGCAGCCAATAGGTGTGCTTAATCGCCTTACGATTGCCAATAAGAAGAAAGAAACAAACTGAACTCAATCAACCCAAAAAAAAAGTGGAGAAAGAACAGAAGCAGACGAAGCAATGTCTCAATACAGTGAGCACTTATTTACGGCGAGCAGTCGACCTATAAACAGCGATTTGACAATTTGTTTACACGTCCTAAAACCCCACTAAAATAAAACACAACTCGACCCAAAAAAACGCATCGATTCACCCTCTTTTTACCCGATAACACTTGCCTCAGCCATTACATTGTGTGTGTGTGTGTGTTTTGGCATAAGTCGATCGGTTGCGTTGGTCTTTATGGCTTTAGTTTCTATTTTGGTGGCAAGCAACCGCCTCTCACACCCCCTCTGGGTAACAGACTGTTGCTTAGTTGCATGCGAAGGCATTTGCTTTAATTATTTCAAATGGACATAAACAAAAGCGGGCAACTGACCGGGCTGATTGTGTTTGCTTTAGACACGAATGATAATTTTAACCAGACGGTAAGAGGTAATGGGCTGCGTGATACACTCAGAAAAACGAACATTCGCAGAGACGAGCGAGAACTTTTCTTCTCAAAATTCAGCGTTATCATTTATCAAATAGAATCAACCTTTTTTTTAGCGAATGAAAGTTTGTTAATCATCAGCTCAGAAAGAAAGAGTTAATAAATAAGACAAGTTTTCGAAAATGTTCAAGTTTTTAGATATTTAATAGAAGGTTTGTGGTGAAAAACAAATTCAGACTTATGCGGGATTGAAGATAATCTTTGTAGCGTTTCCATAATAATATCTGTGTTACAGCATTTGTTGCTTAACACTTGAACTTCTAGGGCCTATTTTTGTCTAAGTGTAGCATGTTGCAAGTGGGCCCGTTCAAGACACTGCGAGACGATGCGGATTATGGCTGATGCCAGTGCATATTTATGTGGTTAAAGCTGGTGAAAGTTGAAGGTCAACAATTTTGATCAAGGCCAAGGCCATGTTGTACGTTCGAAGATGATGGTTTGTGCCCCAATGCGAATTCACGTTATTTAGATGTCATCAATCACAGCATCGCCAGTGCCGCAAACATTTCAATTTGCTGGCAAATGTGTTGACAAACGGCAGCAGCAACAACCCTGAAATGGGAACATGATATTTGTATATACAATCTGGGACGGAGGACCACGTCTGCTACTAGTACTGCTTCTTCTTCTTCTTCTTCTTCCTCATCTTCTTGTGCTTATTGACCCCCTCGGAACACATACATTAACAACACGTGTCAAGCGCCTCCTTCGCCCACATCGTGCTCTTTCCTCTGCGGTCGCACTTAATTACACTTTTATGGAGGCAGGCTCGTGCTGGTCTTCTTCTTCAACTGATTTTCTTTTGCTGCTTGTTGGCAACAACAATCGCGACTGCCAGCTGCATTTGTAGTTGCAACACGCCGACTTTAATTTTCATTGCTGCCACTGAGAGTTATGAGCTGTTGACATTTACCCAGACTCTCATTGTTCGCATCTCTGCCTCTCATCCTTTGCATCCTTTATTAATGCAGTTCCTGTTGCCAGTTAAACTTGTGCTTGGCTATTGTGCATAATCACACAGCGACTCTTGCAAATTAATCCTGTTGTTTTGGCTACTTGTCATTTTTTTTTCATTGTTTTAACCTAATTAACAAGACATGTTTTTTTTTTTGTTGACTTGCAAATAAATTATATATCTATACTTTGCTTTCATTTATCATGTTTTTTGTGGCATATTTTAAATATGCTTTTTTATTTTGTTTACTATGGAAAGTATTTAAACAAATCCCAGTGAAATTCTTGTAGTATTTATAATTAAAATACTTACTTGTTGCGACCCTGCTTTTCACTAGAGAACATTTATTTCGTATTTGTTCTTTTGTTAAGAAATATGTGTGCTAAATATTAAGTTTTTTATAAAATATAATACCATATTGAAATACATTGAAATGCCAAATTTGATTAATCATCTGCAAATATTCTCTCAAAAATCTGCATATGCAGGGTATATAAAATTCATGGTCCTTATGAAACCGCGTTGCATCCTCTGTAAATAGTTTAATCTTTTGTTGATTTTAGTTGTGTTTTTAACAACTAACTTTTCCTTTGTTTACCTGTAGGAAGCTGTTGTTTTGTTTTTCAAACCAAAATTCCTTAGCACTTTTGAAAAGTTGAAAATGTAGTTCTTTTTATATATGTATGTTGATACATATGTGCATGTGCAGGTGTATTTATATTCAGGGTTTCACAGTTACTCGTTGATGACATTGTATGTTAATACATATGTTGTCATATTATCCATAATTTAACTTGATTAATTTTTGCATATTTATGCAATTTGAATTTTTCTTCGTTATTGCTGATGTTGCTGTTACCTGTTATTGCCTTTTGTCTGATTTACATTTATTTGTTTACATTTCGTTGTTATATTTTTTCTTATTTTGTTTTTTTTTTTTCATTTTTATAACCGAACGAGTGGAATTCTCATTTGCTTGAGCAGCTGTCGACGCGGCTATCAAAAAGTCAACCACATCGATGGCTTATCGATGATGCGGAAACTGACACACCTACCCAACTCCCCTACACACACACACACACACACACACATATCCATCTACCAGTTTTCTCTCTCTCCCTCTCTGTACCTCTAGCGCTCAAGGACCCCTTACAGAATTTTACGGGCCATTGAGCCATATCCCAAATGTACTGTACGTAATTTTTATTACAAACAATTTAATTGCATATTTTGCACATTCGCATATTCGAAATACGAAATTTGCTGTTTACCCCCAATCCCAATCTAAAATCCTCCATCTGGCGATTGCATCGTAAAAAGTGCACTGCATTAAATGCAATCGTTAAAAATGATAAATGATTAATCGCCAAAGTGCTGCGAACCATTCAATAACATCGTTGAATATCACTATTTAACATGCCAAAACCTTCTCTCATATATATAGTTTGCTGATCCAGTGACTTTATTATTCCAATTTAGTAAATTAAAAATATATATGATATTCCAGGCTATACGCTTCCCCTTTCAAATCAGCCGACAAATGCTGTCAGCCATCCACTTGTTTTGGCCTACTTGAGAACAAGATTTATTGGAGCCAAAAAAAAAAAAAATCCAAATACAAATACAAATAAAAAAAATTGAAAGAAGGAAAATGTTTTGCGCTGTGGTGTTTTCAATTTGTAATCAAATCGAGGGCGTTCACAGCTCATAGAGCTGCTGATCTATATATCTACATATGGGAGCAGCATTTTCCAATTTGCCAAATCAATAGAATTCATAATTTACTACTCACGTTATAATTATTTGGCCTTCAGTCAGACAGCTTTTTCGTTCCAAATATTCTGCGAGTTGTGTATTTAAAATACCAATTTAATTAATAAATACGAATTGTTTCCCATTGACCTTTGTTTGCTTGTTTCATTTTCATTATAAAAAACTGAAATATAATAAATATTAGCTTATTCAAAAATATTTTTGAAGGAAGGATTCCGATAAAAAAATACTTACAAGTTATCCCCTTTTTATGGCTCTGTAAAATTAGAAATCCTTTTTGAAGCTATAATTTGAATATGAATTCGAGCTGGAATCGCATTTCAGACTTTAAATGTAGTATTTAAATTGCTGTTGAAAAATTAGAAAGTTTTAACAATACTAATAAATGAATGTATAAAAATGTGAAGAAAAAATAGAACAACTTCTAAGATACTAAAATACCATTGACAACATTGCTTATGCAAGTGGAGCTATTATTTTATTCGCAGCTGCAGGAGTACATATTTATATATATTTAATATGATTGTATTTATATTATGATATGATTGTATTTATTTAAGATATGTATTTGTTTAACTCTTGGTTTTCTTTTTTTTTGTACAGCATTTGTCAACCTATGCACTCTTTCCATCCTCCTCGCGGTGACGACATTGACCTTGGCGGGTGTAACGAGTGGCGTCTCGCAGATAAGGTTCGGTGTTGCACGAGACAATGGAGTTTTGGCGCTTAGAAACAGCGTGGTCGCGGAACACAGAGATAAAGAGTCACCTCCCAAGTTGGGACTGCTGAAAGTTGAGGTGAATGGGATGGATGCAATTGGCTCAGAAATACTGCTGCCCGACGAGAAGGATGCTTGCCCGCCTGGATATTTTCACTGCAACACTACCGCACAGTGTGTGCCGCAGCGTGCGAACTGCGATGGGAGCGTCGACTGCGATGATGATTCGGACGAGTGGAACTGCGATAATGAGGCGGTCGCCAAGTACTGGGATCATTTGTATCGTAAAAACTCGTTCGGACGTCAGGGCATGGATGACAAACATATTGGCGATTGTTGTGAGTATGCTCCCCCTTCCCCCTTGAGGGGGGTGGCCCCTCACCATTCAGCCCCACATGATTGGCGTAGCAACAAGGTCGAAGTAATTAAGCGTTCCATTATGAGTGCCGACCCTGTAGTAAGTGGCGCCAACTAGTGAAGGATAGCTCCGTTCGAGTTATGTCCCTCCGCTCCACACCTCGCTCCCATGTTCTTATTATCTTCATAGAATTATCATACGTTCCACTAAATGGAATCCCTGATGGGAATATCAAGTGTTATGATAGCAAATACTTATTAACGTGAACCCGTTTTGTTTTGCTTCAATTTTTATTATTCTTTTTTTGTTTCGTAGCCTGGACGAATACGAACTTCAGTTGTCCTTGCCGCGGCGATGAGATTTTGTGTCGTTTTCAGAAACTGACGTCGCTGCCAACTCATCTGCCCACCGACAGTCTGACAACGCTGTAAGTACTGAACAAATATCAAGGTCAGCTTTCGAATGATTCCTGTTAAATTTACATTGCTTTTATCCCTTGTTTATCAAAATATTGCCAAGTGTGATTTGAAAAAAAAATTCGAATAATATTTACCATCTTACATGAATCTTGACAAGAACATAAGAAATCGGATCTGTCAATATTCAATATTAAACAAACTAAAAAATTGAACAAAATTCTAAGGAAACTAATTGATTTTTCAGTTATAAAAGTAAATGCTTAGACTCAACATGAAAGCTTAACTATACCTTTTATAACAATTGTTAAATGGTTATTTAATTGTTCAAATCAACCAATTTCTTTTATTTTGTGAAGCTCTTTTGATTGGAATAACTATTAGACTTCCAATATTTTTTCAGTATGCTAAATTATTGCCATAGATTGATCAATTGATTAATTGTCTGAAAACTTTTTTGTAAGACTTTATTTGACTTATGCTATGTTGTATTTGTTTTTAGTGACCTTACTGGCAACCATTTTGACGTCATCAACGAAACCTTCTTCAGCGCCCTGCCCGATGTGGAGAGCTTGTGAGTAAAGAGACCCTCAAATCCCACACAAATGTTGGTAAAAATAGAAATTCAAGCATTCGCTTAGCTGTTGAAATTTCGAAGATACAGCCCTCGATATTACCGTCCTGCTGTGTCGATTAAGCAGCCAAACGTTGTCGCACATACAAATTACACACAGACTTGACTAGAGTTATGGCCATGGGGTATCTAGAGGTACATAGGAGAAGGAGGAGGGGGCGGTGCTGCTGGCATGGGCAGATAGAGTTCGTATCGTGTTTTGCAGGCGGTTGCAGTTTATGTGCCACTATGTTAAAGGACCCCGAGGACGACGAACAGACTAAAGCCCTTAAACCGCTTCAACATACTGTGACAAAATGGGAGACGCTTTATTAACACTGTGAGAACCGAAAATGTTGCCACAAAACAGAATATGATAAGCTGTATTTGAAATTTGTTGTCTTAGCCTATTTGTGCGAAAAGCCGTCAGCAAGACTTTAAGTTAGAGTATTCAGTTTTATTTTAATGAAGCAATTCAAACTGTTGTGGTCAAATGTAATAGAGAATAAGACCACAGGATATTCCAACACGCAAAAAAATAAACTTAGTAAGCATTAAGTCTGAGCATTTTGTAAGAGAAAAACATAGGGAGGGACAGAGACAGAGACACAGACAGAGACAGAGACAGAGAAAGAGAAAGCGAGAAAGGGCAAGTGGCAATGTTAAGGTTGTAATCAGTGTGTTTAAGACATTAGACAGGAGAAAAGGAGAAAGGAAAACAGCAATCAAACATCATCGAATCAGCACACAAAATCAGCATTTACATATAGACATATATTAAATATATGTAGTTCATTAAGTCATTAAGTCGAGCTAATCCGTTTTTAGTTTCTCTCAGCGTAAGTGCAGCTAATTCATAGCTATGGGGCCAGAATTAGTATGCAATGGTTTGTCTGTGTGTTCGTTGGAGAACATATTGCCCATTCGCCACATTACTTATGCCTAAGCACTTGGAAATCCACCAGTGGGGAGCATCGTCGCCACATATGGAACTCGACTTCCTATCTCCCAGTTAGGAACTCCGTTCTCAACTGCTGTCAACTGTTCTGACAGACGTGGAGCAACGTCCTAATGATATAGGAATCACCAAGGAATCCAGAGGCTGCACGGGGCCCGCATGGGGGGGGGTCTGAGACATCTGTTGTGCGTAGGCAACGGACATCTGTGGAAATTAATTTGACCGCAGGCTGTCAGTTGAGCCAAAAACGAAGAATATATGTGGGAGTTAGCTGACCAAATGAGATCTCAATCCGAAAATATCCTGAAGCCAGTTTTTGAATTTTTGTAATAATTCCTTTAAATGTTTTCCAACAGTGCGGAATCTTTATAATTGTGTTGAGTTTGGCTAAGACTTTATTGAGTCGACAATATGTAAAGAAAAACATAAATTTAAAAAAAAAGGGAAACTTTTCACATTCAGTAAACAAACAAAAACAAACAAAATGAAAGTTTCCTGTTTCGAGAACTGAATAAGTACACATATCTGAATTTCGATGAGTTTTCTTTCCTTTTGCTTTCACGCCTCGGCTAAAGGCCATGGAGTAAAGATAACTTCTGATTCTTAACTTGGCAGTTTGTTTTTGTTGTTGCGTTTTACAATTTTACGCAGACGCATTTTCTTCGTGCGGAAAAAAAAACTTAACAATTGAATTGAAGTTTTATTCAGTTTAATTCAATGCTCCTGTTTGCATACAATAAGTCTATCTGTAACTGTAACTGAGCGCGTATCTGTATCTTATCCCACACATTCAGGGTGCTGAAGTTTTGCTCAATCCGTGAGGTACTTCCGCATGCATTCGATAGACCGGCCGCCACTCCACTAAAGACACTGTAAGTATTGCGCTCTTCTCAGGGATGAGGGGGAGGAGGAGGAGGAGGAGGAGATGGGCTGGAGCCTATATTGTATGGTTGGGGGCATAACTCATAATTAACTTTTGTTATTTATGTGCACTTAATTTATTTGTTGCTGCTGTGGATGCTACTGGAAATGGACCGCATCCTGAATTGTTTTCGCCTCCATTTTTCTTCTCTTTCGATTTTTCAGTTATATGGATGATAATAAATTATCGCGTTTACCAGAGCATTTCTTTGCCCCAGGCAATCAATTGAGAATTTTGTAAGTATTATAACTGATTATTATATAATTAAGTGAGCTCAGCAGCATCGCATAAAAGAAACCGTTAATTGTGCATATACAACAGATATGGGGATTTACGCCTGTAGACAAATTTAATGCTTCACTAAGGACATATTACCTAAATCACACACATAATTATGTATATACATATCTGAAGGAAAGGTTTTAAATAAAAGGTTAACATTTAATTTAATGGGAATCTTGTCGTCAAGTAAAGTCGGTATAGTTTAATTAACCAAGCTGCATTGACTGGAACACATAAGCAAATATGACTTTGTATCAACTCAGTTTAAATTCCTGATCAAAATCAGGTTTCTATGTGTTACACACTCTCCAATTAAATTAACAAACCTTGCACGAAATCCAAATTATATTAAAACTGTTGCCTATCAAAAGGCGCAGGGAAAATTAAGCATACGTCCCATTGACGTCGTTGTCAGTTGTTGTTAAGGTCGTTAATGTGCTGTTATTTACGTGTAACAAATTTATTTGCCAGCAAAAATAATAACAGAAGGCATTAAAAGATTATAGTTTGGGACTCCGCAAAGAGCTGTTCATAAATAATAAACAATGTATTAAAATTACAATAAATTGAATTGTCTGCGATAGCAATTAAAATCGACAGTTAAGGTAACCAATTCAAATTGAAATTTACAACAAATGCAATAGTTAATTTTAAGCCACGGTTTTTTTTATTTATTTATTTTTTTTAACTTATGCACATCGAAAATCGGTCGATTTTTTCGAAAATTATGGCATTGGTAACGGCTTATTGACTTAAATATAGTAACAGTTTAGAGAAGAAATCAACATCTTATTTTACACCTGATAATTAGTTTGATATGTAATTTTTTATGCATTTTGGGAATTTAAAATTTCGCATGTATTTTCAATATCAAAATACATCTGGGAATCGTTTGCAAATTAAGCATATTAAACGATAATGCTGTCAACTACTATAAATATATATATATATATATATATCTATTTAGTGCTTGCCATCCCGCTCCGCTGCAAATCATTACATTACATTAAATTTTGTGTAGTGCCTTTTGTGCACAACTGTACTTTTGCAAATTGGGTTTAATAAATAAAAAGAAAAAAAAAATAAGAAAAACAAAGAGACAAAATAAACTGGGCTGTCAAATTTTGGGCATGGAATTATTATGATGTCGAGCCCGAAGGGGGATTCAAACGCAAAAAATGCTGTAATTGCCAATAACCATAGATAGAAATGCACACACGCCCATGCATTAAACGAGGAGATTGCATATAAAAGCCGAGACAGTTATGTGCACTAGCAATTGTTGATGGTATCATCATGTGTGTGTGTGTGTGTGTGTGAATATGCGCACGTGGGAGTAAATTTATATATCCCAGCTGATAGTCAGTGTGTTTGTGTCTGCAGCTATTGTTGCGTATACGCATCGTATGCCAGTTGGGGCCATAAAGTGGCCCATTGTTGTGGCCTCTGTGCTTTTGTGCTTGACTCGCTCGACTCTAAGTTTATTTATTTTGATTTTTTGTTTTGTTTTTTTTTTTTCTTTTTGGTGCTCAATCGACTCGGTGTGTTGAGGTGGTGTATAATAAAAATATTAGCACTCGCCAAAACTAAAAGTTTGTGTGCAACCGCACTGAAAGCAGAACCAAGGGAATACTGCTTGTTGTTATTGTTCGTCATCTTCTTCGGAAGCCAAAAAGACAACACAGTAGACGGCGACAACAGAAACTAAAACATAAAATAGAAAACAAAACAAAAACACATAAACAACTCAGTTACACTTTGCGCCAAAAGCGAGAAAGGTTAGTTACGACCAGTTATCCAGTTATCCAGCTATACAGTTGAGGCATACCGATAGTAATTAGAGTTGAGCACAATAGTAAAAATTAGCCCAGTAACGTACAAACTGGCCAATCATAACGTAAAAGGTAATTCTCGTATGGGTGTTAGTAAATTGTACGATAATCACTATAAATAGATGCTAACCTATTCTAGCCGAAAGCCTAAAGATTATCTGTCTGGAAATGAATTTGAATAAAGAGAAAAGAAAGTATGGGCATCATCAATAAAAAGGAAGACTAAACAAATCAACATACAAATGAAATGTTGTTTAAATGGGCGAGCTAAGAACAGATTGTTGTTCAAGCACCATTTCAGCGAAAACGAACAATGATCGCTTATTCAGGCTATTTGTGGAGTTACTACTTCAAGATGATTCCAGCTTTATTTATATCAGACTTTGCTATGCTCAAGCTCACTTTCCAGTAAGAAATTAAAATGTAGAAAAGGGCATAATGCTCATCTGCTCATCTGCTCATCTCTAGTTTTGTGAGTAAATCAGGAAAAGTGGCCGGAGGCACAGCTGCTGGTGGCATTGGCGTTGGTTGGTTGGTTTTCAACTTTTCAGCAGCCGGCGCGTTGACATTTAGCCGGACAGCCAAAATTGGTGCAAGAGGATGGCAGTGGGGGAGAGGGAAATGCAGGCGGGTGTTTTGCATGCAGGCATGCAGATGACACTTAATAGGTTTATTAAAATGCTTTGTTTATCCAGTTGTTTCTCTGCCTGTCTAGTCTTGTATATTGTTTACTTTGGTACATTAAAATCACATTAGAACTAATGCGACAAGTTAAACATTTTTTTGTCCATATTACCTGCAGAATTTTGGCACGCAATCTTCTGGACAGCCTTAGCACTGACGATTTTCGTTATCTGCAGCAATTGGAGGAGCTGTAAGTACTTATGGAAACATCTAATACATTAAGCAATATGTCCTAGAATTTGTTCTCCGACTGCCAGATATTTCTCAAATCTATTTTTCTATATATATAAAAGCACATCGAACGTGTTCAATCTAAAAGTATCGGACTCATTCTTGGTTTAAGTTTACTGTACTCACTTAATCCTGTTAATCCTTCCAGCGATCTGCGCGGTAATCTCATTGGGCATTTTGAGGCACCGGTTTTTGCTGAACTTCAGAACTTGGAGAGGCTGTAAGTGGTCCAAACTATTTGCCCCTAGTCGTATTATGTATCTTATTAGTCAATTCACAACCACTTTAGCTACTTAAATGAGAATCGCTTGAGCCAGCTGCATCCAGGCATGTTTCCCAGCAGTTTGTTCCATCTGCACACGTTGTCCTTGGCGCAAAACCAAATCGCCAGCATTGCGGCGAAAACATTCACATTTCCTCGACTGCGACACTTGTAAGTATTCAGCAGGAGGTGGGTGAAGGGATGGTAATTCGAAACTACCTCCATACCATAACTGAGGGGCAACAGCTGCTTTAAAGTCCTGCAAAGTTCTGCACAATGTACAAATTTTTGTCTACATTTCCGTTTACAGATTTCTGGCCGGCAATCAATTGTCTTACATACGCGACGGAACCTTCTGTAACCTTAGCTATCTGCAAGGATTGTAAGTTGTAACCAAAATACAAAATAACCGCAAAGAGATTTAAAACAAGAGACACAACACATGTGTACGACTATGCAAATACCCTTTAGATTATGCCGAAAAGGCACTTTCATACGCCATAATTACATAATTAATCACAAAAGTAATTACATTTTTTTGCAAACTCACTTAAGCGTATAATTAGATAACAAAGAAAAAGGTCTCACTACATGGGTAACTAAGTCTGAAAAATGTGCATGCCCTTTTATTTTATTTTATTTTATTTTTGTTGGAAATTCGAAGGAAATATGTTGTGGGGAGAGCGTGACAAAAGGCGAAGCGTTTGATGGGCATGTATAAAAATCTGTCGCGGCTTAGCTGTCCTGGGAGTTTTTCAATTTGCTTAGGCTTAGCCTGACGCACAAAACAGGACTAAAGGACCAGCACAAGGACAATGGCAGCCATGCCATGGGATGTCTGTGTCGTGGTTTGGCAACATCAGCGCTCTTTTGTGTTTGTGAAACTTTCGTTTTGCGGAATTTCATTTCTCGATAATGACGACCGAAAAGGACAAACCCAAACGCTCTCGCTGGAATGTGAGCGCAAAAAAAAATGAATAGATAAGAAGAAATATTAGCTAATAAAAAAAAGAGATAAATTGGATAGTTTTGTTTGCATAGGCCACAAAACACAAAACTCAAATAATCATTGGCCAGTTGGTATCTAATGCATATTGAGCAGCTCCGATTTGATTTGCATGCTGTGGCATGCATAAAATGGTTGTGCCACATTACGTGCTACAACTTTAATGATAAAACTTGAACGGCAAACTGACAACTACCATTTTTAACTCACACACACACATACATTACAAATAATAAACATTTCTCTTATTCGCAGACATTTGAATGAGAACCAAATCGAGAAATTCGATTTGCATGCCTTCGACTGCTTGGAGAATCTGAGCTCCTTGCTGCTGACGGGTAATCGCTTTAAGACCCTCGATCCGGCTGTGCTGCAAAATCTGAGCAGTCTTCACTTTATGTAAGTATCAGCCGACAAATCTCTGAAAGGATTCTGTTCGTAATTGCCAACCTTCGCGCTTTTGTTTTCTCACAAAATACCCTGTACACATCAAAATAAAAGTGTTATGAAATTGTCATCAATTCGTGATTAGTATCAAAAGTCCAATATTGCTCCAATATTTTGCCAATATTTTGCCAATATTTTGACAATTGAAGTGAGAGTATTCTAATTTGAAAACAGCAGTATAAGCTTAAAGGCACGAATATAAGTTTGATGGAGTTGGTTGTAGCACAAATAAGACTAAATCAAGTCTTGCTATTCTCAACTCTGTTCTCATTTCAAGATTGATTTTCTCTGTGCACTGTTAGTGCTGTGTACAGGGTATCTTTGTAGTCGGGCACTCTCGACAAATGCACTTTAACTTGCTGGTTTCATCACTCTCTCAATGTGTACCTCTCTGCTTGTCTGCAGCTACTTCTCGTGGTTCCATTTGTGCCGCGCCGCGTTGCATGTGCGTGTTTGTGATCCCCGTGGCGATGGAATCAGCAGCACTTATCACCTGCTCGACAATCAGCTACTGCGCGGCAGGTAAGTACAACTCCACGTTAACGTTAACCCTCATTGCCATCTGTGTGTCTCAGAAGGGGCTTTCCTTATTTCTGCTTTTATGCTTATTTCTTATGTTAATGCATATTGTTTTGTAAGCTCAGCCACGGCCTCTTAGCTGTGCATAACGGTTATGTGGGCAACCAGGAATCGCTGTCGAAAACATTTATTGCCCATGGTCATGTAACTTTCATCACTTAGTAGTTTTCAATAGGAAACGCTAAGTCGAAAATAATTATTTGTATTAAGCCCTTTCCCTTTCCATTTTCATTTCCATTTCCTTTTCAATTCAATTGAATCGAGGAAAAGATAACAACATTTTCAGTTTCTTTTTTGTTTTCTATTCAAATAGACTTTCTAGTTTAGAATTATTTCCCAATAAGAGATTTTCACAATTTCGAAAGTAAGTTCTGGGAACGATTAGACTATGTTTAGCACATTAGTTGAGAAATTGAATCAACTGAAATGCACATTGTTAGCGAAAAGGAATACCTTTATATTAATAAAGCGCAGCTGTATTATTTGTTGACTTAATCTTTTCAATTTTATCTGAGAATGTTTTATTCGGCTTTTATATTCTGGCGATCTAATTTATGAGTGCATCAGTTGTAGAGGGCACGACGAAGACGCTCCCGCAGCACAAGCATTCGCATCTGATGCTGATGATCCGTACTGCCCAAAGGGGCTGACGATGGTCGCCCGAAGACAAGACCATTACGGCCGGAGCATGGCACACCACCACCACGATTACGTGCAGCAACCAGATCCAAGTCAACGGCAGCGGAGCTGATGTCGGCATTGGACTCCAGAACTTGACGCTGATATTCAAAATGCATACTGACCACTTTCAACGTGTCTGTTCTGCTTCTTTTTTTTTGTTTTTTTTTTTAATTTTGTCTATTCTGGATGCAATTTAAAATTTCGACAATTTTTCGATGTTGAGTGCTAGACAGTGTGTACAAATAATTTATGTGACTGAAACTGAACCTACAGTTTGACACACTAATAAGCAAAGCTACTGCGTTACCAAATTTAGATTTGTTATTTATGACAATAAATAATATTTGGATAATATATCTTAATGCTTACTTCAGAACCCAAGCTCAAAAGATAAATATTGAGTGAGTCTTAGAAAGTTGTTAAACTTTTCAAAACATTTTTTACTACAGTGCTAAATAGAATTGTTGCCAAATTTAGAAAACTGAAAAAATAAAAAACAAATTAATTTTTCTATTTTTGAGAAATTCATTTCTTTTGATTACAAAAAATTGTTTGTGAAATTCCAAAAATAGTAATGAAATTTACTCTGTCGTCTGCTATGTTAGAGTTTACCTGCTGTCTTCTTTAGATAGATCACCTATCAATTCAATTTTAGTTTAATGTGCAAGGGTATGAAAAGGTTATTGCATACACCCCTGTGTATGCCAAAACTTGGCGAACGCCTTTTCCACTTGGCAATTTCATTTACTGGGTAAACCGACTGTGGCAGCCAGTCAGAAATTGAGCCAGCCAGCACTTGTCATCCGCTAACTTGGCTGAGTGATTATCTGGTTGTCTCTGTCCGCCACTGTGAGTCTTGTGTAACTAATGTGCCAGAAGTGTTTCATCCCCCGAAAGCACCCTTCTCTTTTCTCTGGCATCTGCATGAGCAAATGAAAATTACATTTTTCCTTCAGTTTCCTTTCGTCGATTGTTTGTTTGCTTACAATTTACACGCTCAGCGTGCTGCCTGAGTTTTGAATTTTGTTTTCATTTCACTTTTCATTTACCACTCCTTTTTTCACACTGTGAAAGTGCCTAATGGGAGTCTGACTGTATCTTTCAGGATACTCAAACGTCCAGCTTTTATACACTGAGAGAAAATAGAACTATGTACAGCTCAATTTATTATAGTTTTTCTCAAGTTCTTAAATTTAATCCGAATTCACTTTTGACAAAAAATAAAAATTTCGGTATTTAGTCCAACAACGTTTGTATTTGTTTTGAGTACAAAACTCAATATATTTTTCTGAGTGTTGAAGCGTCTAAGCAAATATGAACACTGTACTTTAGAAGTCTGTGTGTGGGTGTGTGTGTGTGTGTGTGTGTGTACATACGTTTGGTAACATGGCTGAAAATACCGACACGTTGTGGTTCCGTGGAATGCCTGCTGCTATATTTTATTATTTTTACTTGAAGCTTTCATAAAAATTAAATACTTTTCTACATTTCTTTATTTGTTTTCAGCCTCCTTTCAGCCTCCTCTTCAGTCATCTTGTATTTGATCTACCGAATTTAATACGATATTTAAGCTAGACTACGAATACACACAACTCTTCCGTTTTCTTATGTAAATTATATACATATGTCATAAGGAATCAACATCTCCGCGTTAGACTTGTCAAACTTTATAGTAAATGCTGTCTAAACATCATCTTTATATCATCCTTCTCAAATTTGTTTGAACGTGGCTCTCAACTTCTAATCAGAAACTATTAAAAAACTTGAACAATTTGTTAGAGTTGAATTCGTTTTACCTGCTCAAAATGAAAACTGAAAGTAAGCCGCGTTATGTAGATGAACATCTGCTTACTTACTATTGAGGTACTTCCAACAAATTAGAAAGTAGTCATAGAAATGATAACTCATGCATTTGCTTACAGTTTTTTATTTGTTGTAATCTAATCAATCTGAATTGACATAGTTTGCTTCCGCATCTCATTTCATTGCTTTGTCATTAGTGTTATTATATTTGATATTTACACATTCACATAAGCATGTAGTAAGTAGTAGCAAATACTAGTAAAGCAAATTAATGAATAGTGGCAAGCTTGAAGCTGAAATAAATTATAGTTATTTTTGGAAGTGGATAAGCAGCCGTTTTCCCCTTTCCCTCCACCCCTTAGATGGGCACAGGCACTCATCATCATAAGAAGAGTGACAGCGTTCGCAATTGCTCCACCAGCTTGTGCCAGGACACTGAGGATGCGTCGTGTCTTGGCAACTGAATCATAATTCCAATGACAATACTACAGTAATGAGCACCCAGACAATTGACATTTGTGACAATCAAGCACACACACACACACACATACGCAAACCCGGAACAAGAACAAAGGCTATTGCACCTAATTGGCCAGTAACATCGAGTAGCATTGAATAGTTAGCAAATGGGTTTTTGGTTTGTGCGAGGACCTTCCTAACATTTAGCTTTAATAGCCCAAATTTATGTCTTTTGATATTCGATGTGCATAGATAATCAACACCTCTTTATCCTTCTAGATGACCAATCATTGATAAAAAAAAAATGATTAGAAAAAAGAAGAAAAAATCCAGTGTGGATCGAATTCTGAATGAAATGGCATTGCTTTTGAAAATCGGTTCACTTTGTAGAATTGCAGCAATATTTACCAAAGTAACCTGATTTTATGAAAGCTAATATTTGGTGCTCTAATTCTTATTGCAGTGTTTGGGTGATGGCCTCAATTGCAGTGGTTGGCAATTTACTTGTGTTGGCTGGTCGCTATTTTTACAAGTCACGCAGCAATGTGGAGCATTCGCTTTATTTGCGCCACCTGGCGGCCAGTGACTTCCTGATGGGCATCTACCTGACGCTCATCGCCTGCGCCGACATCAGTTTTCGCGGCGAGTATATTCAGCACGAGGAAACCTGGCGACACAGCGAACTCTGCGCCTTCGCTGGTCTGTTAACTGATGTCTGATGTTATAGACCCAATTTAATTGGACTCATTTCAGGCTTTCTGAGCACCTTCAGCTGCGAGTCTTCAACACTGCTGCTCACATTGGTTACCTGGGATCGTCTTATGTCCGTTACGCGGCCCCTCAAGCCACGCGATACGGAAAAAATTCGGTAAATTTAAGCATTAAAGAAGAAATTCTTCAAATTCAGCTTTTACAGCTTTTTGGTTAAAACTTACACCGGATCCGTTCATTTGCTTACATCTGATTTGTGTGAATCTATGAATGATGAGTTTAACATGAAGTATGCATTCCAAATTTCAGCATTGTATTGCGCCTGCTGTTGGTGTGGGGCATCAGCTTTGGACTCGCTGCAGCCCCTCTGCTGCCCAACGATTACTTTGGAGCACACTTCTATGGCAACAACGGAGTCTGCCTCTCGTTGCACATTCACGATCCCTATGCCAAGGTCAGCAACAGATTGGCTCCAACGAACATAGAGCGAGAAAGATTGCTTAATTTTGTGGTTTATTTCACAGGGCTGGGAGTACTCGGCGCTACTGTTCATCTGCATCAACACAATCTCGTTGGTCTTCATACTGTTCTCGTATGTGCGCATGTTGCAGGCGATACGCGACTCTGGCGGCGGCATGAGGAGCACGCACAGCGGGCGCGAGAATGTGGTTGCCACACGGTGAGTCTGTTGTTGGATGATGGTACTAGATGATCATACTAGGCGAAGCGGTTTACTTTCAGTAAGAAAGTTGAATTGTGGAACAGCAGGCTTGTGGGAAATATCGCCAAAGGCGTAATCACGATTTATGCTTATTTATTTACAGTTTTGCCATCATTGTGACGACAGATTGCGCCTGCTGGCTACCCATAATAGTGGTCAAAATAGCCGCACTATCAGGTAGCTATCTCACTCTTTCTCTATCTCGCTCTCTCTCTCTCTATTAGGCTCATGCTGTGCTGTTTCAGGTTGTGTCATCTCACCGAACTTATATGCCTGGCTGGCGGTGATGGTACTGCCGGTTAACTCGGCTTTGAATCCAGTGCTCTACACGCTGACGACGGCCGCCTTTAAGCAGCAGCTGCGTCGCTATTGCCACACGCTTCCCACCTGCTCGCTGGGCAACAATGAGACGCGATCCCAGACGCAAACGGGTTATGAGTCCGGGTTGAGTGTGAGCTTGGCGCATTTGGGCAACGCTGGCATTGGTGGATCGGGACGCAAGCGTATGTCGCACAGGCACATGAGCTACCTTTAGGCTGGGGGTAGGTGGTTGGTGTGTACGGAGGTGGGGGCGGGGATGGTGGGATGGGTTCTAATCAGTTGATTGTACATGTGATCTATAGTTTAAATTTTTATTATACATAAATATGTAATTCTAAAAAATATACATTCGGTATATGTTAAATATACATGTATTTGGAATTTTTCACGCAGTTTACAACTGCAATTACATTTTACAATTTCACTTGTTTTGTTTCGAAAAAAAAATTGACTTGTGTTGAAACGTTAAGTCAAAAATGTATATCAATTTATTGTTCGTCGATTTTTGGTGTGCCAGCAAAATGATAAGTTCTATTACCCAGAAAAGCCACAATTGAAAAAATCGCAGCTCAAAATTGACGTGAATTAAGTATTGTAATGGTGGCTACAGATATGTTTCACTTGCAATGTTTTAGTGTGTTAAGTGTTCATTGAGTGGTAGATAGAAAGAGATTCCATCCAAATGCGAATCTTAAAATTTAAATGAAATGAATCAAGAATTGATATGGGTTAATTACAGTTTGTATTTGGCTTGCAGCATAATCGCAATCGATGACTCCAAATACAAAAGTTATTACATATTCCAAAGATCCGTTATGTGAGTGTTTTCAGTTATGTATTCCCTATGGTCAGGCCAAATTTAAATCTACTGCGGCTCGGTGGCAATGTTGACCTTACTCTGGACATGATAGGGTCCCTCATTGACATAGGTGGTAAAACGAACAGTTTCAACGGCAGTGAATTCACTGCTTGCGGACAGCAGCTGCATAATCTCCCACTTCAGGTACTTCACATCCTTGTGCAGATCAGCGTGTCGGGAAAGCAGAAACTCAATGGCACCAGCGGTGTGTTGCACAGCCTGAATGCCCCACACGTATCCGCACAGCGTTTTAAGTAGACTCAAAGCGGCCAGTTGTAGATCCGGGAAGGGGGTTTTTAGCATCTCCATAATATTATTCACTTGCTGGCCACCAGCGAAGCTCTCGTACCACATTTTCAAAATGGAGCTGCAAGAAAGTATTTAATAACAAATAAGAAATAAGATCTTATTGAGTTGCGCACCTGATCTCAGCGCTGGCTGGCGACTCCTGTGCATAGATCACATCCAGGGAGTTGAGCAGTCGAATCTTTAAGGCCGCCGATAGGTTTTTAATGAAGTCAGAATATTTTGACATAATTTTCTTCATAGTTGGCATGTGATGGAGCTGTAGCAGCGTCTTTCCATGCACACTGCTGGCCAGATTGGCCAGCGCGTCCATGGCGGTGGGAAGGCAATCCACATCTTCGGACAGTAGCAGATCGAAGAGGGAGGCCACCATACGCGGATAGCCGGTGATGATCTTCTGCGGCTGCACTGCGGCAACTTTGCTAAAGAATTTCATAATGCTTGGTATGAGCAGCGTGTCCATTGGATTCTCGTCGATGCGCTCCACGCGACTGCTGATGATATCGAAGATGCGCATTCGCTCCATATAGTTTAGACAGTGATTTTGCTCGGCAAGCGGCACCAAGATCTCCATGACGCTCGCCTGCAGCAGGACATCGTCGTTGTCCAGCTCACTCAGCGCCGCATTTAGTATGAACTCAACATTGTCCAAGGCGGCCGAGTTGCGCTTGGCCAGCACCACGCCCAACTCGTAGGCGCGACAGCGGATGATCTCGTTCTCTGTACACATCGTCATCAGTTTCGAATGCACAGACAAATCCACTGGCCACTGGCCCAACATAATTTCCAGAATTTGTATGGCAGTCGTGCTACACTGCGACTCTGGTTGCAGCAGTTCGTCTAGAACATGGAGGATCAACCCGTTATTGGGCAGTGTGAGGACATTAGCACCGCTCGTCTGCCGGCTCAGCGCCTTTAGCAGAAGGCTGAGGACGAGGGCGCGCAGTGCGGGATTGGAGTGTTGCAGTGCTTGACTCAACAGATTCGGCAGCTGAGCATCACTTGTATCCAGCTGCAGTTGCTCGAGGCAAGTGCGTATCAAATCTATGGATATATTCACCATCGGCTCCTTCGCTGCATCCCCGACGGCGGCGCATTCGTAGAGCGCCGGCGAGCGCAGCAGCGATTCAATTGCACCGCGCGACATCGTCGATTGTTTGTTGATATGTGTGTATAAGGTCGTCAGTGTTTCCATGCGGTCTCCCTGCGCACTTAGCTTATCCACATTTGCCTGCCACGATTCCTCCTCCATTTTTGGGAGCTTTGGGTTTGCACAGCAAGCAAACTTCAACAAAATTGAAATAATAAGAGCCAAGCAGCTGTGTGTGTTTATCGATAAGTGGCAGGCCGAAAGCTGCTTGTCACTGTCCAGTGATGGGCTGCGAAAACCTTGACCAAATATATATGGATGCTTAGTAATGCATATATCGATATTTGCTTGCCCACCACCAATCACAAAATGTAAATAAAATTAATACGATATGGTTAGTGCTAAGACTTAAGATGTAATACGTAAATTGATAGAAAATAAAAGAAGAAAGAACGGGGTTATCTTGGAAACGCCGAAAATTATATACCCTTGTTGGCCGGAGTTCATCTGCTGACATTTAAATTGTCATCGATATTTTCTTGATATATTAATCGATGTTTATACGATCCTAGTGTGGCCGTTTCTTGCCTATTGTTATCGGTGCTGCTTTCTACTTATCGATGTCGACTTTGTTTTATATTGCAACCCTAATTACGACGCCATTTTACAGAGACACAAAAAAAATTTTTGTGACGAAGCGTTGTTGTAATTAAACCGAAGAAAAGTGGTGTAATTTAGGAGAACTAACAACTAAATAGAAGTGAAGATGTCGCAACGCTTTGCGCCTGGCCAAGCGCCGGTGCAGTCGCGCTACCAGCCACCGCCACAAGCGCCTGGCATGCGTCCCTATCCCGGGCCCGGAACCGGCGCCAGTTTCCCGGTAAGCCAAGACTCAAAATCGATTAATTGCATTTTCTGGACTGACAAGTCGAAAGTGTTTGCAGCCACGCGGTTTTCCGCTGCACCCGAACACAACGCAGCCTGTGCCTGGGAGTGTGGTGGGCGCTGCTCCCGTCGGTGTTGGGGTCGGTCCCGGACCCTCGCTCCTCCAAAGGAGCACCCAGCCCAGTTTTCAGACCGGACTGCGCGGCAGCGGATCCGCTGGCGTTGGCGGCGGTGGTGGCGGCAGCAAACGTTCTGCGGAATCGCGCAACATGAACAGCGGCCCCAACAAGGGTGAGTTTGCCGGTGGCGGTGGCGCCAAAAAGAAGAAGAAACTGGCCGACAAAATCCTGCCGCAAAAGGTGCGAGACCTGGTTCCCGAATCGCAAGCGTATATGGATCTGCTGACATTCGAGCGCAAATTGGATGCGACCATAATGCGCAAACGTCTGGACATACAGGAGGCGCTCAAGCGACCGATGAAACAGAAGCGCAAGCTGCGCATCTTCATATCGAATACATTCTATCCGAGCAAGGAGCCGAGTAATGATGGCGATGAGGGCGCTGTCGCATCCTGGGAGCTGCGTGTCGAGGGACGACTGCTCGAAGACGGCAAAGGTGATCCGAATACGAAGATCAAGCGCAAGTTCTCATCGTTCTTCAAGTCGCTGGTCATTGAGCTGGACAAGGAGCTGTATGGGCCGGATAATCATCTGGTTGAATGGCATCGTACACACACCACCCAGGAGACGGATGGGTTTCAGGTGAAGAGGCCGGGTGATCGCAACGTGCGCTGCACCATCCTCCTGCTGCTCGACTATCAGCCGCTGCAGTTTAAGCTCGATCCACGACTGGCCCGATTGCTGGGCGTGCACACCCAGACGCGGCCCGTCATCATCTCGGCCCTGTGGCAGTATATTAAGACGCATAAACTGCAGGACGCCCATGAGCGCGAGTATATCAATTGTGACAAGTATCTGGAGCAGATATTTAGCTGCCAGCGCATGAAATTCGCTGAGATACCGCAACGTTTGAATCCGCTCCTACATCCACCCGATCCAATTGTCATCAATCATTTCATTGAGAGCGGGGCGGAGAATAAACAGACCGCCTGCTACGACATCGATGTCGAAGTAGATGACACGCTCAAGAACCAAATGAACAACTTTCTGATGAGCACTGCCAGCCAGCAGGAAATCCAGGGCCTCGACACGAAGATCCATGAGACCGTCGATACCATCAATCAAATGAAAACAAATCGCGAATTCTTTCTCAGCTTTGCCAAGGATCCGCAAATGTTCATCCATCGCTGGATCATCAGCCAGACGAGGGATCTCAAGGTGAGTGTGCATCATTACCATCAAGTAGAGTTTTCTTGGTGACCAGATAAATGCAGTTAACTCCTAAGCAGAATGATAAGAATTAAGAGACCAGAAATGCGACAGTCAGGCAGATATACATGCGACTTGGCTAAACATAACTGGTCAATCATCTAATAATACTTTAATCTGCTGGAAAATTCTCCAATTGTCGCCCAATTTTCCGACTAATTTTCTCTTTGTTTGCAGCTAATGACCGATGTGGTTGGTAATCCGGAGGAGGAGCGTCGCGCCGAGTTCTACTATCAGCCGTGGACGCATGAGGCCGTATCGCGCTACTTCTTCACCAAGGTCAATCAGAAGCGGGCCGAATTGGAGCAGGCGCTGGGCATACGCAACGGCTAAGCCTGTTAGGTCCTTCTAGCTGTGTGTGCTTTAAATTGTGCACAGTGCGAAACTCTTTTTTCCTTCGACAGTTTAATTTAAGCTCTAAATGCTACTATATATGTATACTATATATAATTATGTATGTCATTTTTTTTTTGCCAACAACAAAAACTGGCTTCAGCTGCAACAATTAAAAACATCCATATAAAATAGACTCAAAACTACACACTGTAATCTGTCAGTTGAAGTTGCGCCAGAAACTGATCTAGATTACAGCCATTCTTTGTCGTACAATCAATGATCAGAAAGTGATTGATTAGTAATCATGTATTCTGGGATTGAATAGGCAACAGACTTTTAGTAACTTTCCGAGTTAGCCTAATGGATGAAACTGAATCCCACGTTCGTATTTGAGATATTGAAGTAAGCATATTATTTTTTTAGGCAGTATATATCTGTCAGATTATTGAAATTCGACTACAAAACATGAAGGTTATATTTGATAGTTGAATCCATTTATAAAATATTCCCTAGGTTGCAGTTTAATTAAAACTTGTTCATTCATAGCAATCCACACGATGAGTATACAATAATAATTTAAAATGAACAGCAATCAACATAAGTACATAAAGACAGTTATAGAACAATAGTTATTTGTAGTGATTAAAGAACACGTTTTATGTGGAACTAAAGTGTAAAATAGACAATGAAATTGACAATATTTGTATTTGTGGGATTATATGAATTTCGATTATAGAATTTAATTGATCGTGTCGCATTGCTTTGATTGTTAGCCTATTCTAAAATCTTAAATCGTAAAATCATTTGTATTTGTTTTTGTAAAGATAAAACAGTTTTCGTGTGGAGAGCGCTATTTAGTTACGGGTGGAATTGTTATTATTAACAGCCTATGGTTGCGACTAATTGCTAATTGCTAAAGAAATCGACGGAATGTGCAACTACTCCTAGCTAAGCCATGTGATGATCCTACTAATCTAGTCACGCTTCTTGCTGCGTGTAACAGCTGCTGTTGCTGTTGTTGCGCCGCCAGCCGCTGCTTGCGAAGGCGTCTCACTGATCGCTGCGCCCGTGTCGAGGCGCGTCTTATCAACAGGATATAACCAGCGCTGATACAAATAGATAAGGAAGACAATATCGTCACGCAAACAGGCAACCCGATGAGCCGTCGGCATGGTGATGATGAATGCAAAGAAGTCATCGATGAACGTATTGAATGCCTTGTACATAAAGGCGCGCCACGGCAAAGCAGCAACCGACTTGAGTTTATAGTTCACAAATAGTTGAGGCAGCATGAAGAGGAAGCCAAAGGCATAGACGCCGTTCACCATTGAGTTTAGTGTCCACGAGTACCAGGAACGATGCGGCTGATAGAGCAGAGAATAGATTGCACCACCAAGACAAAGCGGATACAGCAGATAGCTCAGATAACGCATCCCCTCTCGATCAAACTGCTGTGTCTGCTGCTCGGCCAGTTGGCCTTTGGTTTTGGCATTGGCATTCGGATTGGCATTCGGATTGGTATTGATATTGGTGTTGCCATTGCCATTACGCTGATCCACTTCCTCCAGTTTGCGATTGATCAACGAGCTAAAGCTCAACTCTAGTCGAAGTATTTTTTTGCACTTCCAAAGCTCGATGAGGGTGCCGAGGCCAACGGGCACCAGCACCAGATACGATGTCTCCTCATCCAGCAGATACAGAAAGATGACAAACTGCGAAAAGGCGCGCCAGACTGTTGTTCGTGTCGAGAGTCCCTCGTACGATTGCTTCTTGCGCCAAAAGGATACATCGTTCTTGAAGCTCAAGAAGTCGAAGAGCATCTGCAATGGAATCGAATTAATAATACAATCAACTGATCTTAACTCAACTGAAACGATTATTTCGAGAGAGAGAGAGAGAGAAAGAGAGTGAGTGGGACGAGGGATGCTCATCCCTGGCTAACTACTCACATGGACGCTGGATATGAAGATGGTGCCACAGAGCAGATATACATTTGTATCGGAGAATATGCCCTTGACCTCATCGATGTCCTTGGTGGCGAAGCCAATCGTGAGCAGTGCCTGAGTCGCATGTTCCATGAGCAGCATCAGTCGCAGTTTTCCCACGCCAACCGGTTTGTAATGGAAGCTGACGGTGAATTCGGTTAGATTACTCCTCACGGGCACCAGATCCTTGAGTCGCGTATTAAAGCTGTCTGTCTGGAGTATGGGCAGTATCTGTTGCCCGCGATTCACGCGTATCAATTGCGCCATCTCGGGCGGCACATCCGCTTGCGACAGCGAGAACAGATCGGTCAACAGTGTTACATACACATTGGAGCGTATATGTGTAATGGGTTTGGAGGAGGAGGAGGAGGCAGATGTAGTTGTAGAAGATGCTGCTGCTGCCTTTTTGGTTTTTTTCGTCAGTGGCGCCGACTGCTTCTCGGTGTCGCCAAGGAGATTGAATGCCTCCGCCCGTGGCACCATATAATCACAAAGTTTGAGCGTGTGCAGCACCGTTGGTCCATCGCGACGAAGTGTGCGCCACTCGAGGGGTTCCCCCTCCAGCGCGAGCACTACATGCAAATAGAGTGAGCCATTGCGGCGCGTCTTCAACGGCACATCCAGCTGAAAGTCGTGATCGAACTGACGCCAATAATCGAAGCGTTTCTCCTTGTAAATATCGTGCACCTCGGACGCGATGGGATTGCGATTGATCGAGCTGAACAGGGCCAATTGCATGCGTGGACGATCCGCCAGGAAGGATGTGTAGCAGGGGGAGTCACTGCACTGGAGTGTCGTGAAGAGCTGCGACATTTGATAGATGGAATGCAGGATGTAGGCTAAAAATGCCACGCCCACCAGCGTTGAGATCGACGGCATTGCCATGATGGTGACGGACGGTGCTGATGGCAATGATGGATTTACCGAACGCCTGAAAAATTAACTAAGGATTGTGTGAGTGGCGTTGGCAGCTAAATGATTTGCAATGCAAGCAACTACGAAAACGTATAATTAATGCACATCGTTGTGCGCTAAATGCCGGCGTATCTCAGTTTGTGTGTGTTGGCATGGGCGAGCAGTGCTGTAAAATGCTGGAGACATTATGCTGCGCATCGACCACTCATCGATAACAGCTTCATAACAGTGCAGCGTTGAGAGAATTCAATTAAATTAACATAACATAAGGTAAGTACACGTAATTAACCAATTTTAGAATTATTTTTAAATGTGAGACGAATTAATTCATGATGCATTCGCAATGCGAACCGAAGTATTTTGATTTTTGTTTGAGTTTGCAGTGCGATAACAGCGGTACTCTTAACAGAGTTGAGCGGCTTTCATATTCATTTAATTTATGCAGTAGCTTTAAAAATTTGAACATTTCGAATGACAATATTCCGATTTTTGGTTGTATGGAATACAATATATGATAAATTAAGACAGGTTGCGATATAATTATATGATATATAACGCAAACAAAATACACTCCCATCGACTGCATACCTGCATTTGCCTGTCTTGTTATAATGGAGATGCGAATATGGTCACATTGTATCGATTTACTTTCTGGTTGCGGTATAGGATGATAGCATGTGCACGCACCAACGATACAAATTGGATTACTGCATTAGCTAAATTGCCACCCAGCAAATAAATGAAGCATGCTCTTAGGCGCGACAAGAAAGAAAGAAAATTTGTCGAATTCATAAAAGGATTTTCGCAATTTTCGTTGCTTTATTCGAATCGGCAGGCCAAGGACAATTTAAACTTAAAGTTCTTATTTTTATTTGGTAGCTGTTTTATTTAAAGGTTTATACATATTACATATATAGTATATATACAACATGAACTTGTAAAATTAGGTACTAGAGTTGTGATTTTTTTTTAACATATGTATATTATGCTTATAATTATAGCTATTAAGTACTATTACTTTTCGTCACGCACAAAATTTCCAAACCTTTGGAATAAATTAAACGACTAAAATGTACACATTATGAAACAAAAAAAATAATTAAGAAGAAAAGATAGAGGCAAATACAAGTCTGTGGAATGTGAAATGAATTAATAAAAATCGACTAAGCAGAGATGGAGTTAGTTAAAGATAGAGAAAGAGATAGATATATATGTATATATATATGGGTATGTATGTATGTATGAACAATCGATGCTATAAATATGTGGACAATTGGGAATGTGCTAAACGAAAGGAATAGATAAGTTTCCAATAGAATATTAGGTATATATATATATTTATATATATATTTGCATAGAGTGGGGTATGTTTGAATGGGAAAGGTTGTCTATATGGTATATGTTTATATAGTATGTACTCGTTTATAGTATAGTATAACGCATAAATAGAGTGATTGGACGCCGGCTTAGGCGATACGTTTTTTTCGACTAGGTGACAAGATTTTCAGCATTGTGACCACCGGCGCCTCGAAGGACATCGAGACGACAAAGGACAGGAAATAGGAGGCGACCGATAGACCAAAGAACATGACGACCTGTAAATACAGAAGAACATCAGAATTATAATAATCCAAAAAGAGAGAGAGAGAGAGAGAGAGAGAGAGATTTTGAAGTTACCATCAAATCGCCGCCAAGGTGCAGTGGCGCATCCGAGTTGAGGGCCATCGAGCGTATGACGATGGGATGCACCAGATAGGCACAGTAGGTGACACGGGAGAAGGGATAGAGAAAGGGGGCGGAGAGCAACGAATTGATATAGCCGCCATAGCCCGTCGAGCAGGCGATGGTGATCCAGGCCAGGGATAGCGCCCACGCCGAATGACTCAGCGAACTGTAAGCAGCGGCCATAAACTGAGAGAGATCCGTCCGATACAGCCCGAAGACTAGGACGAACAGATTCAGCATGGCCAGAGTCCAGGCAGTGGCCACAGTCAGCTTAGGCAAACGGATTTTACAATTGGTGCGGAACAGTATCCATCCGACGGCCATGCCAATTAGATAGGGGCCCAGTCTGGTCCAGGGCTTATCGTAGATCTTGTCGAAGAGGGCGAGGGGGTCATCGGTGTTGGGTCGATGGTTGTTCGTAAAGGCAATCACTGCCGTCGTTATCCACGACAGCACCAGAAACACCAGAGTCGTTATCGCAGACAGTTTGAAGTGGCGCACGCCCACAATCAGAATAATTGCGCCGATCATATAAAATTGTGTATCATTAGCCAGATACCAGCTCCACAACATGCACTGCAGAGAGAAAGAGAGAGAGAGAGAGAGAGAGAGAGATAGAGAGAGATAGGGTTGATTAATTGCGAAATGTATCCAGCATCTTTGATAATTTCTTATTAGCTCAGCTAGATTTTTTGATCTGATAAGAATTGTAAGTTGAATTATATATAAATATATATATATATATATATATATATGAATAAGTTAGCTTTCTACCATCTCATCAACTGGAAACAGGGTGTTGATGTAGAGTATGTTGCGCCACCAGTAATCCGGGCAGGTGATGTGATCCATTGTGGGCGGATCGAATATAGAGTAGGCAGCCAGATAGCGCATTGTCACCTGAACGACGCCAAGGACGAACAGATAGGGGGCGGTGAGGCGCATAAACCGATAGGCGACCAGTCCAAAAAAGTGAGCGGTACCAGCTGTAAACTCATTGGCGCCCTTGCTCAGCTTGTTCAGCTTTCCCTTCGCATTCGTGCGGAAGTACAGATACGAGATGAGGAAGCCGGAGATGAAGAAGAACGTGTCGACACTGAATGGCCCATTGGTGATCGCCTGAAAGAAGAAGTTCTGCTCGACCTCCTTGCGCATCTCCATGTTGTCGGAGTACTTGAACACCACAATGCACGTATGCCCCAAGATGACCCAAGCCATGCTGAAGGCGCGCAGTCCATGAATACAGGGTATCGTGTCGGCGCCCACATTTCGATCACAGATCGCATTGAAGTTCGTGATGGCCGAGAAGGATAATAGCAGTTCCGAGTAGATGCTCAGTTTCTCCGGCTCATGCAGATGACCCTCCAAGTGCTCATCGGAGTTGCTGTTGTTCTTGTTGTTATTTTTGGTGATGCTGCCGCTGCTGCTGCCGCTGGCACTAACGCTCTGCAGTTGCGTCATCCGCTCATGGTCATGATGATGTGCTAGCTCCAGCTCGTGATCATGATCATGATCATGATGATGATGATGATGATGATGATCCTCGAGCTCCAGCTCGTGATGATGATGCAGACCCAGTCCATTGCCGCTATCATTGTCAGCATTGGGTGGCAGATTGAGCACCAGCTGATCGAGCTGTTTAAGCGAATCCGATTGACCCGACTGCTTTAGGGCCTCATCGTGGGCGGTCATCGTGTCACTGTAGTCGGAGGAGGCACACCCAATGCCCGAGCTCGTCTCACTGTTGTTCATCATCTCCTTGTCCTGCAGACGCAGTGCCTCCTGCAGCTGGCGTGTCAAATAGATCTCGTAGAGGGTGCCGCAGCAAATCAAACCCAGCACAATGCATGAGACAACACTAAAGACGACAGAGAATACACATAGAGAAAGAGGGAGAGAGAGAGAGAGAAAAGAGAGGGTAGAGGAGATCGGTAGAGCTTTGTTAATTAGCTACACAAACAAGAAAATAAATAAAAAAAAGGGAGGGCCAGGTTGGCACCCGAATGGATAGTTTTGCTTTTTTTATGTGTATACATATTTGGGAGCCGCTAATGCTTAAAGCCAAGTTAAAAACTCACACTGTGTTTGTGCTCAGCATTAGCGCCATTTATTTTTGAAAGTGAGTTTTGTTTGGCTATCGAAATAGCGATTGAAGCGATTGCGTTACTTACAGCAACAAGCAGAAGGTCTTGTCTGACCAAATGTTAAACTCCTTGTCCGTCGGCACCCGTATGTCCAGAACCCTCAGCTCCCGACTGGGTAAATCCTTACGGGCATAGCCACTCATCTGATGCACGTCGGCAATGCTGCAACTCGATGGCAGACACATGCCCATATAAAGGGTGCGCAGCTACGAAAGACACAGATACGTTAACAATTGATATTATAACAAATATATAAATCTATAGTTCCAATCTTAACAGCCTAGTTGCGACAAGTAAAGTAAACGGAAGAAGATGGTTTAGGATAGAGTTATTGATAAGTTAAAGAGTTGATGAGCAAATACAATTACTTGAGATCAAAAGGCCCGAAGAAACATTGTTTCTATTAATAACTACAAAAAGGGATCGGAATTTGAAGTATTTGCATAGTATTAGCATGAGCCCAACAAGATTGATAAGTAATTTATTTTTCATTTGAACACAAATCGCAATTAAGAAGCTTTTCGATTGACATCAATTAGTTGCTGGCTTAATCACTACTCTGATAACCTTATTGAATTGATTAATTATCGCTTCGATCGGCGAATAATTAGATAAGTTCGCTTACCATCTGCGTTGGCATCGTCTCATTCAACTGCATCTTGAGCACATAGAACCCGGGCACAAATGGAGGCGGCGCATTGTAGACGCTGCTGTAGGCCTCGGCATAGGCCTCGGCAAAGGGCAGACCGTTGTTGCGATTATCCTTGGTGTCCTTGCTATCACTTTTGTTGCTGCTGTCGGTGCTGGAGTCGCCGGAGAGGGTGCTGCTGCCATCGTAAATAGCATCGCAAAGGGCCAACGAACCCATCCAGTAGTTGTTGCCATAGAAGAAACCGGATGTATAATGGCCGGAAGCATCGTCCACTGAAACGGACAAAAAATCAAAGAAAAAAAAAAGAAAAACAAAATAAAAAATTGTTTAAAGAGAAGGGCATGTTTTATTCATGTAAGCCCCGCTGTGCCAATCCCTACGTCAGCTTCTTTCACTTTTGGCTCTCCTTCTTCTATACCCTGTAACCATTCAAATATGTCTATTTATGGTTTTTAACCTGCAGTTTTTCGTAATTTTCTATTATATCGCATCAGTGCCTTGTGATATTAATATGAAAAAGTTCAGAAGTTAAATTACAGCGTTGTGTGTAAGTTTTTTCTGCGCCAGACAGGGTAGCTGCTAGTCGGGCTCACTCCTACTTGTTTACTTATTTTTCTTGGTTTCTTTTCGTTTGGTGTGTGTGAAAAGTTGCTTTTGCTGCTGCGGTGAGTGCAGTTTATTATATAATGTTGCTTGCCTCAGTTTCGCCTCCGCATCCCCTCCCCCGCACTGCACTCTCCCGGCTTGCAACATGTTGCGCGCACAGCCTGTGGATTTCCAGATTTTTATTTTTTTTCATGCGATCTTCCCCTGCATTATTTGCACAGTGATTTTGCTGTTTATTGTTGTTGTTTGATGTTGTTGTTTAATGGTGTTTTTTTTTATCTTGTAACCAGTTGGCTGGTTGGCCAGCAACTGTTGTTGCAGTTGTTGTTGCTGTTGTTGTAGTAACCAGTTTGCTGAATTCGTAACTGAAAACATAACAAAATCTGAAGCTGCAACTGTGAGGCAACAACTTGTTGTTGTTGTTTTTGCACACTTTTTGGCATTTCAGTTGACAACTTTTTGGAGTGTTTATTTATTGTACTTCTCCTCTCGTCAAAAACATACGCAACATCTATTTTGAATGTGGGGCGAAGCTGCAAAGGGGCTGCAAGTGGCCGGTGGTGGCAAAAGGTGTGATCGGCCAGTAGGCTGATTTAGTGTGCCAATGGCCATGACCATGAAGTAGTCAGTAGCCTTTTGCCCAGTGTGCAGCAAATGCAGTTTGGGTTTGCCGACGAGCACGAGGAGCGGGGAAAGATTGGGATATAGTTTGGCAATAAGCTACACTAAATGCTAAATACAAGGAAAATTACTTAACTCGAGGCAGTGTTAATTGATGAAGCCATATATCACGTATCGTTTTCATTAGCCTCCATTTAATAAAATCAATTCTCGGGCAGCTGTTAAAAAATGTGCCAAAAAATCGTTGACCTATTTTTGCTTGCATCTAAAACCTTTTTTCCCTATAGCAGCCCAACCCAATCTCCCTCTCCTTGTCTATACCTTTTTAATTTTTGTAATGTGTATATTTTTATTTTTATTACTATTTTTTTTGCTTTTGTTTTTTTTTTTTTTTTGCTTTTCAGTTTAATTTGCGATTGAGGTCATTTGATTTCGGCTGGTCGGTGTTGTTGCTTTGGCTTTTATGTAATTGTTAGGCCAGTCTTTTATATAGTTTTTTGGTGGTAACAGCTGAAGACCTCAGCTCGAATCTGTGGTGGGACCTCTAACTAGTCAGATTTCGGTTTTTATTTGTCTATTTGCTTGTTTGTTTGTTGATGTAGTTGTGTTTTTATTTTTTACATTTATTTTTTTTTTATGTCTCATATTCAATTGAACGTGTCATTCAAGCGTTTAACAAAAATGATCAACCGATGAAACAGCAGCAGTGACCAAAAAACAGACTCCAATGCGACAGACACGGACGGGCTCTTCATCAAGGTGATAGCGTACATGACTTAATACCAAAGCGAATGCTGGAAAATGTCAGCCAGACCCAACCAGGTGGTCTATGGTCTATGGACCACACACTCTTAGGTCTCTTCGTGACTACCTTTTAACCCCAGCTGCAATACATTAAGTAAAACATATGAAAAACACTCTGGTTTTTTGCCTCATGTAATCGCATGTACTCGCTGCTTTACCCATATCAATTCTTGTCTAGTGACAAGGTCTTTGTTCGCTGCACTCTCAAACAAAACAAAAACCAAAAAAAAATACAAAAAAAAACTTGTCCAATTGGAATGGTAGTTACGGTAGTTAATCAGTGGCCGAGCAGTTAACAGCTGCGAGGTTAATTGAATGTTACTTTGATATATCTATTAATAAAACCTGACTTAAATCATTTTTGAGATAATACCAAAAACTCACAAAATCATGATCATACCACATTTCTTGTAAATTAACTGTACACATAAAGCACATTGATTTAATCACGAACCCCATTTAAATCGCTTAAAAATATATTACTAAACGCTTAGGTCAATGTTGACTTTGGCTTACAGCGGAAATAGCTGAGTGAAAACGTGATAGTCTAGCAAAAGCGAAGTTTCTCAAGTTCAATTTCCCCCAAATTACCACTCACGTAATATACTTGAGTTACTCTATTAATTCATAATATATTAAATCTTATAAAAGTTATCATTCACTTTGTTGGAAGTAATAAACAAATATTAATTAAAATGTATTTCTGCAGTCACAATAAAATAGACAAGTGCAAGCATTTATAAGTTTAGGAAATGTATAACTTATATTTGGCATTCATGCTTCAGCATATCAACTAGAAGTGAAGTTAGCTAACAATTTAAACAATATGATTTTGTTGATAAACAATTAGAAGCAAACAAATCCATGAGTTGTTCACAAATGTGCTGACAATGATTTCTGTTTTTAGTGAACAGCTATGCAGACAGCGGCTAGCGGCTATCAAATACCCTATCTGAACTGACCACACACGCTACGTGTTGCAAGTGTGGCATATTTGGTGGCATACATAACATACTCACACCTTGAGAGAGTAAAAGAAGACTCGTGTTGAATATGTGGCTAAATAATTGTCGACCAACTGAGAATCAGTATTGTCTATAGGAAGCTAAACATGCATTAGGCGTCAGGTTTCATAGCTGTCAGCTACTTGTTATGCTCAATTATTGGGTATTTCTCTTTCTCTTCTTCTACTGGCTGATTTTTTTTTTTTATTTTTTGGTTTTTTTTGTGGCAACATTTTCAGTGCTATTTGGCTGTCAATGAAATCGCCAATTGAAAACAATCAGCAAATTGTCATAATTAGGCGGAAGAAGGGGCGGGGGAGGAGTTAGGGGTAAGAGGGCACATAGGAGAAGGCGTTTGGGCAAAACTTGGAGGTTAAGGCATAGTCTGTGGAGGTTGGAGAGAAAAATAAATCCAAGAAAAAAATTGTTATCGCATTGGGGTTTATCTGAATCGGGTCGACGGCGCCTGCGCAACAAAGGTGTTAACACTAAAACCGATTACAGCACAAACCGACAGCAATAACTACAACAACAACAACAACAGCAACAAAGGATGGGGGGAAGAGTGTGTACCACGCCCCGAGGGCGCAATAAAATGACAGCGACAAAAAAAAGAGCTGTTGAAATTTTTGGTGTGTTTGATTGATGAAACGTTGTACAAAAAAATAATAATAAATAATGTGCTTAACACACGAACAGCAACAACAGCAACAACAACAATAGCAACCACAACCGAAATAACAGCAACAAATAAGTAGTTGTAGAGTCGTCTGACACTTATTATTATTACTATTATTATAAAACTGCCGCCCATTGCGAAAGGTTTGCAAAAAAAAGTTACAAAAATGAAACAAAAACAAAAATGAGAGAAGAAAAAAAAATGCAAAACAATAAAAATAAAAACGTTTTGTGTTCATTTCTTGTTATATTTTTTTATTTGCTACGCGTCTCAAATTTAAAGCATGTAATTAATGCAACAGCAAACGTGCGTCAGAACCATTTGCAGTACCATAAACAAATATGATTATTGTTATTTTGTTTATGTTTTATTTTTTATGTTTTGAAATCGTATTTGCAATCGTTTTTCCGAGCAATTAATACATTTTTTTGCATGCCCAAAAACAGCTCAGCTGACGTATTTCAGTTTTTGAATTTGATTAATGGTTTTTACGTGGGATTTGCCTTTTAGGCGGGATACAATCCAGCCAATCCAAAAATTATAATGCTTATGCCAAAGAAGCCAAAGAACTTTTCCGATTTTTGCCACTTGTGGTGTCAAATTTATTAAAGTCAATACAAATACTAAGCAAATCTCTAGTCGATTGTCAACCAAATGATTGGACAATATCAATACGATGCCCATGTTCCAACAAAACTGTCAAACTGTCCGACTTAGTCAATAAATAGGTGTGAAAAGATCTTTGTACACAATATTGTAATTCGTAAAGCTCAAGACCTAAGTAAATAGTCAAGAAATTCTTTGGTAGCTTAAGGTTCTTAACAATTCCGAACTGAATTGCATAAATTAAAAAGAAAAAATTCGATGGAATTTCGAAAAATTTTGTCAGAAGCGTACTTGGTAATCATATTAAATTATTTTAAGATTTCTTCAGATATAGAATCAATATAATTAAGTTTCTCAAAAACTTCTCAACGAATCTGTAAAAGTTTTTCTACTGATATATCTTTTAGCCTAGCAGCCAATTAGTATTTAAGTATCTAAGTATTTTGTAAATGTTTAATGTAGCCTACGAACAACGCCCTGGAAAACTCAGCTTGAGCTCAATATCATTGGTAAATATACTCAGAATTATCTTATAGACGCAGTATCATGAAGATAATCATTATGATCACGATTGTGATTGTGGATTTTCCGTGTTAAATGCGTTCCAAGCGAACTCTTGGCTAAGATCTCGATGTATATAACTAAACAGATATATTAGTTCCATTCGATTGGTTAGCTACGAATGTTGATTATCTTTAGAAACAGGCTGTATATATAGATAAATGGTCTGCTGAATGTTCGTATTTTTTAAATTTCATATTCTTGTTATTGTCCAGATCTCTCTGATTGTCTGTATAAACAAACTCAAAAGCAAAATATCGCTGTGCCAGCAGGTAAACGGTTTCAAGACTTCTGTCCAAGCACTTGTGCAACTGAGATCATATAAACAATCTGTGCCTTAGATCACTGATACTCAGATATAGTCAGATAGATATAATAAACATATCTACTATAAACAGTTTCGCAATCTTGCCAACCGATTCTCGACAATATCTCTACGCATTACTGAACTTGTGGAATTTGTTATGGAATTTCAGTCATCAATTCGATTACCTAACTACTTTTCAAGGTGTACTGTTTTCATTTTCATTTTCCTTTTCATTTTAATTTCCATTTTAATTTTCATTTTACTTTTCATTTTAATTTCTTCTTTTTGTTTTACTACTTCAAATAATGGCCAACAACTTAGGGTTTATTGTGAAGCATTAAAAACGTGAACTTTGACTGCAATTTTGGGCATAACGACAATTTAAGAACTTTGAGTCAGTAAACTTACGGATGGGTAATCAGAGGCGTGTGTTGCACATTTAGTTGGAGGTCTGTAGCGAGGTTGGAACAGTTCATCTTTGATATTATAACAACACTTGCTTAATCATATGTTTTACTTTACTATAGACTTTGTTATATACTTTGCAGGTACTGATAATGAATCAAACTGAGTACTATAATCGAAGGGTGGTTTCTAATCGAAGCGTAAAGTGATCTGTAACTGATCAGAAATAAAGGCTAATCAACTTTATGGAAGTAAACCTAAGAGACACAATTTCACACTAATGAATGGTGATCGTTGTTGTTGTTGCTGTGTTGTTTTTGTCTAATTGAGTCACATCAAAGTTAAAGCACGCACTTTGATAATTGTCAAGCTTGAAGACGCGTCTACAAAGACTATCTAAGCGCCTTCGCGCCTGGCTAACTGGCTGGTTGGCTGGCTGGTTGGCTGTCTGGCTGGTTGGTTGGCTGGTTGGCTGTCTGTCTGGCTGGTTGGCTGGCTGTCTGATGCTCCAATCTGTCAATCTTCCCGTCGGGCAATCATCAGATATTAAACTTCCTGCTTAACAGCAAACAATTGCTACGATGCCTGAGCAACGATTGTTATTCAGGTCTTGAATTGGAGACATCGTTGAGTTGTTGAGATGTTGTTGTCATTGTTGTTGTTATTGCTGTTGCTGTTGCTGCTGCTGTTTCGATTTGTATTGCAGAGTTTCAATGTCAATGTTGTTGTTAGTGCTGATTTTGTTGGAGTTGCTGTTGCTGTTGCTGGAGTTCAAGTGCAATAGTTGGTGCTGTGGGCGACATTGCCAAACTGTTGACAATTGCGTCTGAAACTGTCATCATCTCTAAAGCACAAACAACAACAACATCAACAACAACAACACCAACAACAACAACACCAACAACAACAACTTTATTATGAGTAAGAGATTTTGCCGCTGGCGAAAGCTTCGCGAACATTGACAGCAAATTTGTGCTCCACTTTAAGCGAAAGGGAGAGCGAGAGAGAGTGACAGAGTGACAGAGAGAGAGCGCGAGAGCGCGAGAGGCAGGGGAGGAAGGGAGTGTGTCTGTGTGTGTGTGTATCTGTGTATGTTACGTGTATCTTTTTTTCATTTTCTGTTTGGTTTAGTTTCTTTTTAATTTGAGTTCCATTTCATATATATGTGTACACATACACACATACACATACAAATACACACACACGTTTTCGGCTCGCAGCATTTTGTTTTTTTTTTTTTTTTGGAGATTCAGCACAAGGTCAGCTGCATCTTCAGCTTCAGTTTTGAGCTACAGCTACAGCGCCATTGCCATTGTCGACCCGTTTATATTTTTTTCGGTTGATGACTAACTGGTATTTCACTTGATCAGACCCCACCTCCACTTCCACGTCCACCTCCACCTCCACCGGCAACTTCACTTCCCCCTCTCTCCCGCCCCGTCCGCAACATTCAGCTGCTGCTGCGCTCTGTCTTCGGACTGTCTTCGGACACGTGGCAATGGACAGTATTTTGTTTTGTTGGTGTGCTTTGCGTAATGTGCGTGCCAGATTGAATCAATATGGCATCTATATACATATACATACACACACACACACACACACACATATATATATATATATATATATATATATATGTATTTAAAGTAGTTAAGCGCATTTTCAGGGCTGCATTTCTTGGTGCCATTAACAGCACTTCGAATCGCGTTCGCTGCCTCAGTCATTTGCACTGGCTTTATAATTAGCCAAAGCAATAATCTTGTGATGAACTTGTTAACGATCGCAAATGCCAAAAGTCATCATGAAAATGCACAAAACACTGATAGTAATAATGGAAAATTTATTTTTACAATATAAAATAGCTATATTATCTTCAAAGTTCTTCAAGAATGCCTCAGCTAGTTTTTGAGTATTCTCTTAAGCGATTCATTGTTGAAACTAAAAAGGTAAAAAAAGCATTCTTGATAACTGAACTATGCCGAACCCTTGTTAGGCTATGATTGGAAGCCTCAAAGTCATAAATGTAAGAAATCATAAACTTCTGAGATAGTAAATATACTGTCAGGCTAAACACCCTTTGAAAGCATAATCTACGACACAGAACCATACATTTTTTAAATTAGATTTTGGCACGTAATAACCCATTACGAAAACCTTTCTCTCTGTCTCTTTCTGAAGTTAAATTTTGTAATTTTTGTGCACATAATCAGTTATATAATCAGTCACGCCCACTTTAAATGGACGTCTTAAGTGCGCAATTAAGCCGAATAGAAATAGAAAGAAAAAATGCGATTATGGTCAATAACCCCAAAAATAGAGCGGTATGCAAAATTGCATTTAGCAAATTTCATAAGTGTTTGTTTTCCAAATGCAAAACACGTCTCGCAAATGCTTTGCCTAACGGAAGTGCTTTTTACTCTGCGATAGTTTTACCTCGACCGCTCAGTGTCAAAGTATCCAAAAACGGGGCAAACATTCGTCTGGGAATGCACTTGAAGACAACTAACTAAAACTCTAGCCGAGAGTATACACTATATATAAACGGTATATATATATATATATATATATATACTACAGTATATAGTCTAAAGTCTAAAGGTCTATTGACCTTCAATTGAATGCAACGAGTGCGACATAGAAATCGCTTGATTAAAAAACGAAGACCAATTTGCGTATTAAACTTGAAAACCGATTCGATTAACGATTGCAATTACGATAACAATAGCGATAAACGCTGGCCATTCCGAATGCCCTAAGCAGACACACACACACATTGTTTGTATATATATATATATATATATACAACAAATGGATTATGTGAGCATCTACGATACTACATAATGAAGCTGACGATGATTAAGGTGATCATCATGATGATGGTGATGGGAACGTCTCTTTGGCCATCATAAGTTTACACAACGCACTCGTAACTCGTAACTCTTAATTCGTAACTCTTAGCTCGTAGCTCGTAGCTCGTAACTTTTAACTCACAATTCGCAATTCGTAATTCCATTTCAGGCGAGACATCGTCGATCTGACGATCTGACGGTATCTCGAAATTGGTGCCGTCATTTACGCAGTTTTGTATTCGCCAGCCAAACTCACATTAGTCAACCAGCTCTTTTGGCCAGGCCCAAAGTGCAACTCAAGTGCAAATATTGTGTCTGTTTGCCAAAAAACCAAAATGATAAAACCAAATTCATAGAGTGAACTTATGTAAACTGATTCATGCAGAAACTGGTTCACATCCTTAGCCGCAAAATCTGTGTTAGTCACAAAAGTACTTTAATAATATTATGCAAACATCTCCGCTGCTTGAATTTTATTATTTAAGTTTATAAGCAAGATGAATAGTTGTTGTAGGCCTACAAAATGCATTCGCTGAAAATGATGCTGTACAAATTGCAAAATAAAAGCTTTGTTTTTAGCAAAATAATTAATTGCATTTGATCTATTTATTCTTTCCTGCTTGCACATATTTAACACTTGGCTAAAGCGTGTTAACAGGGCAGAAGCTAACTGGTTTCTTAAGACGCCAATTGCCACAGAGTTTTAGGCCATAATTCATGATCAAATGCCAAGTTGAATTGCGGTAATTGAGCGCTTACAAACAGTGTTGCCTGAGCTCCGTTAAGCCGTGGCAAGTTCGTTGCAAGTTTGTTGCCTAAGTCTTTAGTGTGTGTGTGGGGCAGGCTGAACAAAAAAAAAAAAAAACTAAACAAAACAAAACAAACAACAACAACTGATAAACTGAAAACATAAATGAAAATAAAACGCAGAAACGCAGGCGGAAAAACTCGGTCAAAGTTGAAAGTGTTCCAAACACACACACACACACACACACACACACACACACACACACACACACATACAGATGCCACACATTGACCGTTATTGCTGCTAATAAAAATAACAAAAACAACAGCAGCAACAAGGCAAACGCACATTTGCCTGCTTTGGGCCATAATTTCATTTTTGCCAACAACAATAATAAAAAAAAAACGAAAAAAAAAACTGCAAGACATTGCAACAATCAAACAAAATTAAAGTTAAATTACATAAGCTTTGGCGTCGGCGCTTATCTGCAGTGGTTGTTTTTGTTGTTATTGTTGTTATTGTTATTGCTGTTGATTTTAATGTTAATGTTGCTGTTGTCTTTACATTCCAGCCAGAGCAACAACAATAACAACATGCGCTGACTTGCCGTGTTTATTTGTTGTGCAATTTGTGTGTGCCGCTGTGTGTGTGTGTGTGTGTGTGTGTGTGTTTGTGCCTGTCTGTCTGCTTCTTCATTTTCATATTGCTTTATTGTTGATATTTACAACGGACAGCAACAACAATGGGAAAGCAGTAGAAATTATGTTGCGTGACGTTTCATTTTGCACAAAGACTGTAATTGGTAACTGCAAGTTTCCCGCTCCCTCCTTAAGCCACCCCCCGCCTCAGCCTCCCCACAAAGCCGCTTCGAACAGCCCCTTTTCAGCTAAAAGTCGGCTAAGTATATTGGCCTAAAAATGCGGCTATTGTGTCTAAGCTAATGACCAACAACAAAAACAATACAAGCAACATCGAAAACAGGCCAGGCACGAGTCGCGCATATTGCAAGAAGTCGCTTTGCCAATTTTGGTAGCTGGCCAATAAGACGGACAAGTTGGCCAACGACAATTTTGGCTTTTCATTATGATTTGTGTGTGTGTGTGTGTGTTTATTGTTTGGTTTGCTTAACATTGCCTTTTTTTTTGTGAAATGCAAGACGAGGTCAACTATTGGGATTTGCTAATGGCCAATTGCAATTGTGGCCAAAAAAGCTGGTGCGTCATGTTTCCTGGAAAGTCAAAAAGGCCAGATAAGCTGTGAAAGCCACGAGTAGGAAGTTTGCACAACACACCAACACACACACACACACACACACATTAATGATCATTAGCATTGGGCCTAATGCTGTTAATAATTGTTAAAACAAACATTTACACTTCCTCTTTAAGCCTCAAAACTCTTTTGTTTGACAAAAGCTAGAATCGAAAAAAGTGCCAAAGACTTGCAGAAAGCAGCCATCAAAAAGCAAAAGTGCTTAGAATAAGAAAGTCAACAACAATTTCTTAGGAATTAAAATAAGCCCAAAAATGTTGTTTCTTAAAAAACTTTTCGTTTGCCCGAATTCCCAATAAAAAATGTATTAATATTGCTGGATTTAGGTAATTTCTGCGCTCATTCAACTGTACAAAAAATATGGAAAAATTCCGATTTTATATTTCGATATATGCAATTTTAGAAAAATCGACCTTGTAGAATGAAAAATCATGTCTGCTCTATTTGATGTATATGGAATGGGTTTTTTTTTATGGTATTGTGCTCTTAGAGGTATTTCATTGCCAGGATTTCCACATATGCCGTGGCCCAGAACCAGCCAAGCCGAGCCAAGCCAGCCATGGCTAAAACGTTTGGCCTTCAACTAAGTCGCCAAGCTGCAAAAGCGCTAACTAAACAAAGACAGCTATTAACAAAGATATGGGGAGAGGTGGCGAGGGGCAGCGGAAGCAACAGTTGGTGGCAATTGTCGGCCGGCAGCAGCAGCAGCAGCAAGCAATCGATTGCACCAATCAGACAAAGCAACCAAGCGTAGTTGCAACTAAAAAAAAACAATAAGAACAACAACAAAATAAACAGCAACAACAACAACAAGTCAGAACGCACGTAGAGCCTAAAAGTGAAGCTGGCCCGACTTGTCTTATACCCGAACCCGATGAACAAGTTATCAACTGCAAGCTCGCAGTTAGAATTTGCTTTAAAGAAGTTAATCAAATTCTTTTTTATCTAATCCAAGAATCGTTTAATATCTGGCAAAAAAATGCATAAAAAACTACATTCAATTTCACTTTAATTCTAATAATTCTCTAATTTGAAAACGTCTTGTCAGATACAATAATAATCAGGACTTGTGGGAGGACTTTATTCAGAACGTTTCCAAACAAAAAAAAAAATACAAGTTAATCAATTTGAATGCAATTTTTACTTTGCGAATTCATTTTGTATTAAATATTTTGTAAGAAATTGGAAATTATTGTATTATATTATATTTTATAGCTATAGTATAAACGAAATATCAAACATCAAATTAAATATTTAATCAAAACTTTATATTAAAGATATCACAATTTTAAGACAAGCCAAAAGTCCCATTTGGCTGTGTGGTTCGGGTATTTAAAGTCAATTGCCAAAAAGAAAACTCAACCACATTGTTTGGCCATTGATCTTGGCCATTAAAGTGGCTGGTCAGATCTTAGAGAACGATGTGGTCAGCGGCAAAAGCGCTTGTATCACAATTATAAGCGAGTTATAAATGAATGAATAGATGCCAAACCAAATACTTGTGGAATAAAAGCTAGAATAATATTTAAACTGGGCGTAAGCTTTGAACGCAATCTATTTTGTTGTTGTTGGTCATTTTCAGTTACACTTAGTGAAACTTTGGAAAGAAACTAAGCGAATGAAAGACTTCAATTTTGGCCGTTGCCTTCTTTCGCTTTTTCTTTTTCTTTCGCTTTGTCTTTGACGGCGTTTTGTGTTAATTGATTGCATAACCGTCGCAAAGAGTGTGGACAGCAGACACTCACTCATTCATTCACTTATTCAGTCAGGCAGATCAGTCGGTCGGTCAGTCAGTCTACCAGTTGGTTAGCTGGTCAGCTGGTCAGCTGCTCACTCACTTGGTCAGTGGTCGGTGTGAGGCGGCCAAGGGGGCGTGCCATCTACAACGTGGAGCAACACAACAACACTGCAAAAGCCAAATCAAATCAAACCAAAAACTAGTCGTACAACATATATTCATAATATTTTTGATTGCAGCTGCTGCAACGTTGAATTGCCACTGAAGTACAAGCAGTGCAAGCGGCGCAACTAACAAGCAAGCAGTGCAAAACTTGCAGCTTGCAGTTCCTATCAGAGGCAGAAGACAAACAGTATTTTTGCTTTTTTTTTCCACCGAATCTGCATTTTAAAACTTGCCTTTAGACGCAACTAGATGTTGAAGTTGCTTGTTAATGTGGCTATGTTGGCAGCGCCTTAATGCCATTCATTTGACAGGGTGATTAATGCTGTTTTTGATTTAAAGAAAGAAAAATAAGGGTCAGTATTGCGAGATATATTGTGATTGTTCAAATACTCAGCAATTAGATGCAGTACTTAGTCAAATTTTGAAAGATAGACAGTTAGCATGAGTAGACGAAATTAAATTGGGCAGTATGTTGTTGTTGTTGTTGTTGTTGTTGTTAAGCCGTTGTTGGCCAACAAATTTGGTCAGGAGTGAACGGTGCCTTAACTCAGTATTGTATTGCATTATGTGCAATATCCAATTACAGTTAGGGGCCATTGTTCAAAACTGACACGGGGTGCTGACATAATGACCAAACAATTTGCCAAAAACCTGAACACACTGCACGCAAAACTCAAAACTCAAACTCAAACTGAGCTGGGCAAGAAATCAAAATCAAAAAGAAGAAATAAAACTGCACACAATTGAGTTGAGCTGTTGTTGTTGTTGTTGCAGCAAATTGCCGCCGCAGTCGGCAAGAACTAATTGCGACCTTGGCGTCTGCAGCGGCGCATGCATATCTCAACAACTATATAGATAAATCCGAAATCTCGACTCAAAATGTTGAGAATGCGGAGCAGCCAAAACGCGGCCCACGGCAGAAATCAACACGTTCACCAGTGCAACAACAGCGGCTCAATTCATAATCAAACCAAACCAAAACCAGCGAGAAATCTGAATATGCAATACACACGTATGTATCTATCTGTGTGTGTGTGTGTGTGTGCTATTTGAGTAGCTATCAATGAAAAGCGTATATTAATCTAAATGCAAAGTGATTTGCCAGTTGCTGCCTGATCACTCAATAAGCGACAACGAAATATATTTATTTTATATACATATAGATAGATATATGGATAACTAATAGAAACGATGCAATATTTGCTGTATATCAAATCGAATTGTACTCGGAATATATCTGCATTAACAAAATGATTTTACTTGGCACAATTGCATTTCGTATCCAGATTCGCATTTGTAGCTAGATTTATCGATTGGTTTTGCACTTACTTTTAACTGCCCACATTTTGGCGTCCGTCAGGCCGTGCAGATAACGGCGCATGTCCTTTGTGCAGTTGACGCTCAGCATGCGTGTCGTTTCGAGGCGTGGCCACTGCGATGCCAGCAGCGACAGATCGAACACATTTAGAGCATCGCGCAGACGCAGATTTCGCGTCAGATCGAAGCTGACGTCGCTGTTGCTGCTGCTGCTGTTGTTATTGTTGTTGTTGTTGCTGTTGTTGTTGGTGCTGTTGTTGGTGTTGTCTGTGTGTAGTCTCAAATTGATGACATTGTGCTGATCGGGGTTAATGATGACCGGCAAGGACTTGTTGTCCTGGCTACTGATGGCCGCCTCTGTGAGAGTCGCTGCCAGCGTCAGCGTCAGTGCCACCGTCAGCAGCACGCGTAAGCGCATCATTTAAAGAATAATGCACGACAAATCCAAATAGGAAAAAAAAAGAAAATAAAAAAAAGAAGCAAATATCCCACAATTGATGGGGGCACGTTTGACGCGCGTCGCTTGCCCTGTGTGCTTCACTTTCACTCAACAGGAAATCACAAGAAAAAATGTTGAAAAAACCAAAAGAAAAAAATGATTAACACTCCAAAAATATCCCAAAATATATATCGGTTTCGATTTCGTGTGTTTCTTATTTTTGATTATTGTGACTAAATATTTCTGTAAGATTTCTTTGAGCACACTTTGTTTAAATCATTATCACAGCAAAGCAAAGCGTTGACAAAAACAACAAAAAAAATATGTATGGATTTTTTAATTATAACACATTATACAAAGAAAACAAAAACAAAAAAAAAACTCTTCTTTTCGTCTTCACTTTTGGGGCGCCAGTTGTGTAATAAGCGCTGCTCAAGCGACGCTTGGCTCTTTTAACCGTTAGAATTTCTCAGTTTTGTGGTTTGTTTTTTGTTGTGTTTTTTTTTTGCTTTTTTGCTGTCGTATTTTTCGTATTTTTATTCTTTTTTTTTTTAAATTTATTTATTTATTTTTTGGCACTTTTACTTTTGTTGCGTTGCACACGCGTCGAAGGGGCAGGAAGGGGTTAATTAAAGGTTTAAGGTTTCGGGAGCTGCGACAAGCGACGACCGCTTGGCATGAACGCACGTTAACGAATTGCGGCTGCGCGTCTTGGACAGCTGTAAAAATATGCCAACAATTTCAAAAACGCAGCCTAAAAAGTCGCAGCTGCGCAGCAGCAGCAGCAGTAGCAGCACGAGAGCAACCAACAACAACAACCGAAAATCTCGGCAGCATAGGCCCGACTGCGACGGCGACGGCGACGTTGACTGAGGCTTCGGCTACGGCTCAAGCTCAAGCTCAGCGACGAGCTTGAAAGCGCAAGTGAGCGACGGCAGTGCAAAATTTTACCGTTAACCATTGATACAAGCGCATTGAATGTGCTGCCAAAAGAAATGAGAGACAGACAGACAGAGAGAGAGAGAGAGAAAGAGAGAGGGAGAGAGAGAGAGAGCGAGGGATTGAGAGCCATAAGAGTGAGAGTGAATGAGGGAGCAATAGAGAGCGAATCAAAAGCAAATAGAGAGCAACAACTCTTGCTGCTGCTGGACAGCAAAAAAATAAAGAAAGAAAGAAAAAAGCCCCGCGTCATCGCCGATGTTGTAATAAGCATTTTGTTAACAAACGAATGTTGTTGTTGCTATTGTTGTTGTTGGTATTTATGTGTTATGCTGCTGCCATGCAAGTATTGCAAAAGTTGGCCGCAAAAAAATAAGCAAAACGACAAATTCGGTAAGCAAGAAGAAGAGAAAGAGAAGAGCACCAAAATAATCCAAAGGGAGAATGAATAAGTGAGCCACTCTGTGTGAATAACTCTAAATCAATCAATTAAAGGAACTAGGCTATTGTGAGTGAATAGCTGGATTGAGTATTGTGAATAATGACATCAATGGCCAATGAGCATAAATCAAAACAAATAAATACCTTTGGTTGGATTGGTGTCTGAATCTCAATCTGAATCTGAGTTAAATCTGAATATGAACGAATAAAACAGTATTCGTTATTCGTATTGAAAATGAATTAAAAAATATGAGCACTTAATTTGCTCAGTAATTCTTAATTTCAATAAGGAATGCTTAAAGCAATTTAAGCTTATATTCCCAAGTTGTCATCGCACATCACATCAATATTAATTGCGCATATGAATAGCAAAAAATAAATGAATACACTAGCAAGGGAATAAAGCAACAAAAAAACAAAACGAATTAAATATTATATTCAGAAAAAATTATCTTAAGTACGAAAATAATAATTAAACAAATTAATGATTACTGCAACTGAATGAATAACCAAACAACCTAATCAAACTATTGGTATGTTGAAGGCAAGGCTAGAAAAACTTCAAAGCAATGAGTTAAATCAATGAACTAATGTTACTTAAAGTATAGCAAACAAATCATATCAATTTTTTAATTCATCACGCATTCACACTGAATGCCATGACAAATGAATAAATTGTTAATTACCGTGCTCAAGCAAACTTTAAGATCATTAATTTTATCTCTAAGAGGGCTTTTAGATTTGATGTTTGCCAATTAATTTGGATGCTACCGATTGAAATATATAAACTCGATTGATTCATAGCTTATTCAGACACAGGATTAAGAAGTGCTGCAACTGTTATCTTTATGCTGACCCGTTTACACACACACACACGCACACTCGCACACCTGCTTCAGCATCAGATATATACACATATATATATAGATCCAATATCCAGTCTCAGGTTCCCAATTCGAGCCAAGTTGTAAACAGCAACAACAAATACAACAAAACGAACTACAGCTTTAACAAGTTGTCTTTCTCGTCGTTGTATCCCTCTCTTTCTTTCTCTCTCTCCCTCTCTCTCTCTCTCTCTCTCTCTTTCACACACTCTATTTTTTCTCCCCTCTCCAAATCTGTTAACTGAAGCTCATTGTGTAATACTCGAAAACAAATCCCCCAAATGTCGTGCAATGCTTTTTCAATTTTCCAAAAACAGGCAAACATGAAAAGTTGAGAAAATACGTTTTAGGCCACAATTGAGCTTTGGCTATAGCTTTAGCCTAACCGTTCACCGCTTTGGTACTTCAGATTCAAAAAAAAAATAAATAAATAAATAAAAACTATATAAAACCAGTTCTTAAAAATCTGAAATAAAATAGCTGCCAAAAACTGCAGGCATGACTGGAATTCTCTCCATGCTTGTGTCTTTGCGCATGAGTGCTGTGAGTGTTTGCATGTGAGTGCAAGTGTGTGTGTGTGTGTAAAGGGCAAGTCAAAAAGTGCATTTTGGAAGATGTGACCAGAAGCATCAGCAAATCGAAACAGAATTCAGTGCTGACTGGCGGCGGGTAACTGTAAACGGGTTTTTCTCAATCGATGCTAATGGAAACGAGACGATGCAAAGTATCTCGGAGGGACAGGCAGAGGGAGACTATTATCGCTGCTACCGAAGATTGACACAATTTCGGAAATCACGATAAATAAGCATCTCATGCCATGATAGGCATACATATCATGTGTGCATACCCTGTAAGTGAAACACTTCCACATTCCCTAGGAGATAAGAAAGCGGCTTAAATGCTGATGGTTGACGAAAGAATATAGATATAGGCAAAATCTTGTTACTAAATATTGACATGGGTATCTTAATAATATCTAAGTGCTTTAGTAATTATCTAACCACATATCTACATATGTATCTAGGTGATTCACGCATTCACTGAAGAGCGTAAGGTGTAAATAGTGAGATGGGGGCAGGGTGTCTGATGTGATGTGTGATGTGACACCAAAAGCAACGGTAACGAATGCAAATGTGCCCAGAGAAGAGATAGGAAGTGGAGAGTGGGTGGCAGGGAGAGGTGAAAGGTGGGGGCGGGGGTCGGGGGAGGGGTGTGTGACAGTGACGGGTATAATGAATGAAGATGCAAACGAAATCTACAAAAAAAAAAACAGAAAATCATATGTATGTTTTAAGGTTACATACTATGTATGTATGTATGTGTGCGAGTGTAAGCAAGTATTCATATTCGTATTCGTATTTGTATTCGTATTGTAATGCTGTCAGCAGAAACCTGTCGTTGCTCGGTCTCATATTTTAATGAGAAAAGTGAAAGTGTCAAAAAACAAAAAATAATATAAAAAAAGGCCGCAACGACGACAACAACTCAAATTCAGCTTAACAGTGAATAAATAATAAAGTGCTACTAAAGCCCAAATACAAATACAAATACGAATACGAATACGAATACGAATACGAATTGGAATATGTAAAGACTACTATCACAGATATCCACACTCTCAGGCCTAGGGCCATTGGATTTCAGCGTAATCGGAATTGGGAATCGTTGACAATGCTTGAACTTAATGTTCAATACCCAAATCAAATGTGTGAAAATCGACAATTTTGAATGCGACAGTTTTGAAACGCTGCTTTTGGCTGTAATTCAGTTCACTTTTCAAATATTTACTTATTCCTGTGATGTTATAGAATACAGGATGGGTTACACCTAGTCCTTAACTATGATCTCTATTTTTCTATGGTATTTAAAGAAAACGTTTTCACATCGTAAAACCGATTTACCTAATCAATTAACGGTTGTTATTTTTTACTGCTATCGACTTCCCAACTTAATCACATATATTTACGATCTTAATAAAGACGGAAGTTATTGCCTTAATTGCCTTGAAATTTCCCTTTTATAGTGCACCGCCCGATATAAAGTGAAATCTTAACATTTCATTTGCAAATTATAGTAAACACATCAAATATATATATATCTATATATCTATATGTAAATATCAGCGTCATTTTCCCTTTTGCAGTTTCTCGTATGCCCCTTTAATCATCGAATTTAATGTGCATAATTAAAACTCTGATTCAGAATTTTTTGAAAAGATATTACACAACGATTTGGACTTTTTTGTTGAGGTCAATGGGTTTTATTATACTGATCTAAGTTACAGGGGGAAATACGATTGATTAAGTAAGTTATACATAATTGAAACGAGTTTGACCGACTAAATGTTGGACTGTCTCTCTCTCTCTCTCTCTCTCTCGCTCTGCCTCTCTCTGTCTCTGACTTATTTCTTTCTGGGGTCAGTGAATAGCGTACCGTTACATCACGTTTGACACTTTGACCATGAACGCAATTCCACAACAACAACAACAACTATAACAATGACAATAACAATAACAACAACTGAGACTGAACCAAAATGCCGTTAACTTTTCTTGCGTCGTAACTGATTTTTTTGGTTCATCTTCGGCATTTGATTTTGTTGTTGTTTTCTGTTTTTTGTTATACGCACATATGTATGCATTTTAATATTATTATTTTTCTTAACATTATTTAATTACTTCATTTGCAATCTTTCATGAAGTAATGGAAGAAACCGTTATTAATTAAAAACGGAAAACGCACAGATTCCAATGAGCTCAGATTGCAACAAAATCTACGCAGATGACACTAAAGGGGAGGGGACTATTTTTGGGGACAAAAACAGAGAGAAAAAGCGAGATAGAGAGAGAGAGAGAGGGGGAGGGGTGGATAACTTACCATGTTACAATAGCGGCGTGAAAATATTTTCACTTGACTTTGCCGGGAATTTGTTTTTTTTTTTGTTTGTTTATGGCCCTGCGAAGTTCACCGAGCGTCAGTTCGAAGAGAGGGGTGGTGGCAACGGTGTGCGGGAGGGGTGAAGTGGAGAAGCGATCCCTCTTATGCAATAAAGAAGAAAATGTACAACGCAAGACAAAAACGCAAGAGAGCTACACAAAATGCAATGTCATTTACACACTAATAGCACCAGATAAATATGGAAATATACAAAAAAAAAAATAATAAAACAGCAAAACCAACAGAAGAGAGAGTGCTAAGCCGCCAGATACCCTGTATGCACTCAACCAAATTCTAGATATGAATGCATAAGATTCATAACATTAAGGCTGAATTTAATCCAGACACTAAGAAATCATATTTTTAGCTGCGCACTGCTTGCAAGCAGTAGACAAGCCGTCATCGAACAATAGATGGCGCCAGTACTTATGTACATATATAGAAAATTCCGTTTCATTCTTTTCAAAATTTCTGTTTAATTCATAATGCTCTTTGTTTTGCTTATATACATATTTAAATATATATGTGTGTCTGTGTGTGTGTATGTGTAAGAGAGGCATATGTAGAGCGATTTCTGTGGTAGCTTTAACCAATTTACAGCTATGTAATATAATTATGTGTTATTATTTACGGTATTTTTGCTGTTGAACGCAAAAATTGCGCAACACAAAATGTTTATAACTTTTAGTTTTTAGTTGATGTAATTACTCTGCAATTATGTATGTATGTTTGTTTCTTTTTGTTTTTTTTTTTATTTTCTTTGTTTCAGTAACTACGACTTTTGGGACTGGGGCTGGAAATAGTGCTCAATTTTACTCATTTTCTTTTACATTCATTTTTCGTTTTTTGCTCCGTACATAAAATTTTTGCTGTTGTTTTCATTATTACATATATAATTTTTACATAATTTTTCTTTAATTTATTTTGGTTGTTTGTTCCTTTGGCTAAAAGCAAATTTATATATATATATATATATGTAATGCATATATATATATATGTATATATATGTATAATATACATAAATATATATATATAAATATATATATATATATATGCTTCTGTATAATTAAAATTTCTATATAGTTTTCTTTATTTTTAAACTTTTTTATTTATATATAATTAGCTTTGCCGTGCAGCATTCGCACCATTTTTTTCGTTGTCTAATTTTTGCTTTAATTAACTTATGTTTGGTTGCATCTTTACCTAATTATTAATCAACAAGACAAAAAAAAGCTCACGCACTTTATAGTTTTCGTTTTTGTTATTTTGCTTATATGGTTAACCTGCTCTCAAAAAAAGTGTTACGGTTTCTTGTTGCTCTTGTTTTAGCCGTTAACTTTATCTATTCGTCCTCGTTATTAGTTCAAGCCGCTACTTTAAAAAAATTGCAATATAAAAACAAAACATTCGAAACTACAGCGCATTAACCTATAAACTTGATTTTATGTTTTATAACGGAGCTTAAGCAATAATATTGTTTAGTTAATGTTTACGTTTATGTTTGAGTGTGTCTATTTATATACATATATATACATGTATATGTATGTATATGTATAAATATGTAGTACTCATTTATTATTGTTTTTAATTCATAAATAGTTTCTTAGTTGCATTTGCGGTTTAGTTTTGTTCTTCTCCTCTTATCAATTTGTCTCAAGTTGCTGTCAAAGTGAATGTTTGAAGGGATTTATGAACATTTTAACTATAGTTTGCACTTAGTGCTTGTTGTATTCAGTCAAGTTGGCATGGATGAATAAACAACAAGTTAGCGAAAAGTTATCTACTTTCTTTGCCAGCTGCGTTTTGTTGCATTGCAAGTGGCCGCAAGTCTATCTACCTGTTTAAAATACTCGATTGCATTTTAACCTAATTGATAGAAAAATAAAATTTGAGTTGCAGAACTTTTTAGATGTGATAGTAAGATAATAAAGAAGAGCCTCTTATTAATATGTGTTTCTATTTTAGTTCATTTATAGCGAGAGTGGGAAAGAAAGAGTGAGCGAAAGAGACGGACAAGTGTATTGCTGCACTGCTTTAAACTGCTTGCTTGAATTGCGGCCTATTGCAAAAGAATAAATGCTGCGTTACGTTTGACGTTTGACGTGTGTGTGCGTGTTTCTGTGTGTGTGTGTGTGTGCAATGTTATCAATAAATACAATTTGTGTTTATACCAATTAGGGAGAGAGAGAGAGAGGGAGAGGGAGAGGAGAGGAAAGAGAGAGATAGGGATCGCGAATTTAGTGAGTGTAAAGAAGAGCACATGTGAAGTAGTATATAGTATTTAGTAAGTAGTTTATCGTTACTTGTATTCGCATAAAGTATCTATATAGATAAATATATATATATATATATATATTTATATTTATATTCGTAGAGAAAGGCACAGATGAAATTATTACATAATTAAATTTGTTTCTTCTTGTTGTTGTTGTTGCTGTTGTTTTTGCGTAACGCCCGAGAGAGGCCCCAATCACACATATATCGTATATAGCATAAAATTTCTAAGTTCGATTTGTTGCTTTTTGTTGCTGTTGTTTTTGTGTCAAAAAAGTTTATCTAAAGTTTTTTTTTGGGGAGTCTCTAGAGTAGTTCTACGTTTCTAATCAATTTTTTATCGTTCTACAAAGAGTGTAAAAAATGGGTATTTTTTTTCATTTTGGAAATTTTGTTTTCGATTTTGACCATGTTTGGAAAATTGACAGTGTTTTGTGTTCATCTTCTTCTCTGTCTTAATGTTCTACTGAATTTGTAACATTTCAGTTAATTCTTTTTGTTTTTTTGTTGTTTTGCATTTTAAAGTGTAGCTGACTTTTGGGTTAGCTATTGTAATTCGTTGATAGTTTCATACATTAGTTTATGTATGTACATAAATACTCTATATATACTCTGATAATAGGCTAAAGTCCCTAAGCTTTTGAAATTTTAAGCTAATTTATATTAAATGCCACGCCATAAAGTTGTTCTGTGTGGTTTTCGGTTTGGGGATTCTTGTAGAATATTGTAGTTCAGATTACGTTTCTATAATTAGGGATATTCACATTGTGCTTACTCCCGACCACTATCATTAAAAGTTGACAACGTTTTTAATAGCTACACAGTTAACACTAAAAAAAAATGGTATTCGCCCTTTTTGGTATATATAAAAATAAACATGAGGGCACTTTCTCCTCTAGTTGTTGTCCTTAAACCAGTAAGGGGCCTTTTGTTCAAATAGTTATATATGTATGTAATTCAGGTTTTTTTTCTTTTTCTTTTTGATTTTTGATTTTTCTTTATTACCACGCAAAGAGTTAACATTCGCTAATTACCCTTACTTTGTGTCTGTGAGTGTGAGTGTTTCTCTTGTGTATATTTGTTTGGCACAATTTTGCCGTTGAAATATGAGCGAGATAACGATAGAGCAATGACCGAGTGAGAGAGCGCATGCTTAAGGCCTAGAAAGAGAGTGCGTCAAGTAGTTGATAGATTGTCCAGAAGAGCATCGTGTTTTGTGTGTGTTTGTGTGAGTGTTAAGTACCTATGTAAATTCGTTTTTATTAATTTTTTTATGCGGATAGTGGCAACAATGCATGTTTGGTATTTCTTTTTTCTTTTCTTCTTTTGATTTTTTTTTTGGTTTTCTTTTTTGTTTGTTGGGAGTTTTGTTCTTAATTAGGTTAGATTACAATCTTAACAAGCTAAATTTGCTATTGCTTATCATTGTGTATGTATTTTAAATATATACTGAATACTGCGTCAATTGTTGTCAGTTTTAGTTTTGGACTAGACTACATAAAATACAATGCAATACATTACAATGCATACTCTAGGTTGTACATACATACATATAGCATAAGTATATGTCTATGCATAGAATATATGTATATGGTTTTCTTGTCCTTCATATAAATGTTTTTAAACTTTAAGAGCTAATCACAGAGTTGATGATTTTTTGTTCACAATTTCCATCATGTATGCATGTATGTAGACTCCTTTTATAAAGTCGTATATATATTTATGTATAACTGTGTATATCGCAAATAACGCTTGTATGTATTATACATATATATACATTTACATATATATATATATACATATATATGTATATATATATATATATATATATATATATATATATCATTAATCAGCATGTAGTTGTTGTTTTCCTTCCTGTTCTCTTTTTGGTATTGCATTTTTTCTTTTTGTGGTATATAGTTTCTTGATTGAAACGGAAAACGCTCTAAACAACACTTTTAATTTTGTTTTATTAAATTTTCTTGATACCTTTGGATTTCTTTTTGTTGTTTGTTTGCTAAACTTATGAAAACCGTAGATTGCACTAAAAACAGTTGACAATTTTCTTTAGAGTAGTTATCGTTAATCGTTTAATCGTTATCGTTACAGTTATAGTTATAGTTACAGTTATAGTTACAGTTAACGCCTAACGCTAGTGAGTAATATTATCGTAATCGTTATCGTTATCGTTAACATTATTACCTAATCAGCTAACGCTTTAGTTTTGCTTTCTTCAAACTGAGCACTTTGAAAATTCCCTAAAGTTTTGAACAGGCTACAGTTACGTGTATGTTTGTATGTGGGTGAAAGATAGATTATTTCAGCCAACAGGCCTGTTTCGTTATCGATTTCACTAACGGCTCTCGCTTATCGAATTTATATTTCTTCCAGCACTAAATATACTCATTTAACGGCAAACATATATAACATTCAATCAAATTATTAATATTGTCGACACAGCGAAATGCTGAGTTGAAAATTCACTTTGAATTTGTTTCAGATACAGCGGAATGCTGAAATACAACACTTTTTGCAATTGAAGAGTTTCATGAATTTTGCTATCGTATTAAATTAATTAATTTTTTTTTATATGAATCAACTGTTGCGAAATGGCCCGGGCTGTGGAATAGAAACGCTTGAAACGAAACAAGCCTGGCAGACTATACAAGTTGGTATGGGACAGAGACAGATATTAACAGACAGAGAGAGAGAGAGAGAGAGAGAAGGAGAAAGAGAGAGAGATAGTGAGAATGCTTAGCTTAGTCCGTTGACGACTGCGGCGATTTGACGAGGAGCAGTTCATTGTAATCGCTATCCTCGTTGCCACACTGATCCCGCTGATCCATGCGCCGTCGTTCGCTGATGATGCGCATAATGTCCGCCGTATCGGACTTGTTGATTGCCACTGGGCAATCGCTGCCACTGCCACCAGCTGACATGCTGCCGGTAACGGTACTGTTGTTGCTATTGCTGCCACTGCCACTGCCACTGCCAGTGGTTGCTGCTGCTGCTGCCTGTTGCTGTTGTAGTGTTGTGGTTGTTGCTGGTGGTGGTGCTGTTGCTGGTGCTGCTGGCAGCAACAGGGAACTCTCATCCATGTCGGCGTCCTCATCGAGTGCCTGCTGCTTGAACAGCTGCTTGGTACTGCCGCTCCGACTGCGCGGTGGCATTGAACGCGGCACCGATAGCAACAGGCTGCTCCTTCCCATGCAGCCCTGATCGACGGACTGTGACCAGCCAAATGGACGACGCTGTTGTGCTTGTGGTTGTTGTTGTTGTTGTGTAACGGTGGGATGGGGCTGAGGTTGAGGCTGGGGCTGGGGCTGGGTCGTGTGTAGAGCTGTTATTGTTGGCTGCACAAGGGAGCTGACCAGCGCCAATGGTTCTCCATCTAGATCGGATCGCGGACGGGTTATGACGTCGGCGCTGCGTATGCTGCGCACATCCAAATCATAGCTGGAATTGGGACTGTTGCCGGCACCGCCATCTGACTCGAGGCTCTCGAAGATGGTGCCGCGTCGATAGTCCAATGCATCGCCACCCCACGGCAGCGAATCGCAGCTGGTGCGTTTCGCCTCAAGGTTGCGACGTCGGATTGCCTGCTCATCCAGCGAGCGCTCCTTGGACAGCACGCCGCGCTTACGGAAGCCGGAGGCAGCTGAGGCGCGACGCCCGCGGCGTCCCAGGGGCGGTAGCTGCAACGGCTGTTCACCTGTTGCCCCTACCGTCACTAGGCCGCCGCCAAAGGGTTCGCCCAGCCGGGCGCCGAGCGCCTGAGGCGTCAGCGCGCCGCCCATTTCAGCGAGGCTGAGGCCCAATCCCATCCCTTGCTGTTGATTTAAGTACTGTATGGTCTGGCGACGTCCGCCTGCACCAGCACCCACACCACCACCCACACCGGCACCAGTCGATGTAGCCAATGTACTGGCCAGATTTAGGTTTGTGGCGGCGCTGCTGTTCAAGCTGGCATTGGGTGGTGGGAACTTCTTGTCCATTGATGGGGTGCTGTAGATAAAGTTCTTTGGCAGCGATTTGACTTTGGCGAGTGGGCGTGGCTGTACGACAGCGGCCTTGCTCTGCGCCTCCGCCAGCTGCTGGCAGAGTTTCTGCTCCTGTGCGAACTCCTGTTCGCGTACGAGCTCACGCTCCAGTTCGACCTCCATGTCGAGCTCATCTTCCATTTGCTTGTGGCTCTCCTCGAGGTGTTTCATCAGTACAGCCACGACGACGTTCACTAACACGAATTGCGCCATAAGAACGAATATCACAAAGAATATGGGAGCAATAACCGAGCTGACGCAACAATTGCGCACACAATCGGCCGCGTCATCGCAGTTATCCCTCAGCGTGTCCTTCATGATGCCGTTCCAGTTGTCGCCAGTCGCTACGCGAAACAATGTGAGGAAAGCCATGCCAAAGTTGGCGAAGTGCGCATGCTCGCCGAGACCCTGGCAGGGTATCTCATCGGAGCACTCGAGCCGCCCAAATAGCTCCACGCCCAGCGCCGCAAATATGAAGAACAGCAAAAAAAACAGCAGCCCCAGATTGCCCACCTGTGGCAGGGCCTGCATCACCGTGTCCAACAGCGCCCGAATACCCTTAGCCATTTTCAATAGTTTGAGCACGCGAGCGATGCGTAGCACCCTCATCACACGTATTATGGTCGGATTTATGGGTATGATGTTCGTTTCCAATTCCTCGAGAACGATGCCAACGATGGAGAGTAGAACAATGCCAACATCCAGTTGATTCCAGCGATCCTTTAGATAGAGACGCCAGCCAAGCGCAACCAGTTTCATATTCGCCTCGAGTATGAAGACAGCGGTGAAGAAGTAATTGAAGATCTTCAATGCATACTGTAGGGCCATGGGCATCTTATAGTACTCCATGGCCATGGTGACAACATTTAGGCCAATGACAGCGGCAATGGCCAGATCAAAGTACTTCGATGTGACCACATTGTGGACGAACAGGCGGGTGGGTGAGTAATTCGTATAGTAGGGTGGCTCATGCATCCGTCGACGTTTCTTTTCCATTTGCAGTGCCCGCTTGGCGGCCCGCCGAATCTTCTCCTCCTTCTCCTGCTCCTCGCGACATCGATGGAAATTCTCGACAACAACGCCCACAAACATGTTGAGCACAAAGAAGCCGACGAGCAGAATGAATGCGATAAAGTAGAGTAAACGCCATTCGTTATAGTTGACAATCGGTTGCTGATCAACGCCGACAGCATCCAGGCCGGTATACATGATGTTCACCCAGCCGTCGCGGGAGCTCAGCACAAACAAGGACATCAGTGCCTTGCCCAGATCATCAAAGTTATATTTGCGATTCGTCCAAACGTTACCAGGAATGCTGCGACAATCGTGGGCATTGCGAACGTTCTTGATATTCTCGCCCTCGCAGTAGAAGAAGGTGCCCTTGAAGAGCTGTACGCCCAGTATGCCAAAGATGATGAAGAAGGTGCAACAGATCAGCACAATGTTCCCAATGGGACGCAGGGATGATAAGAGCGTTTGCACGACTAGTTTCAGACCCGGCGCTCGATTAATCACACGCAGCGGCCTCAGGGAACGAAGTAGCCGAAACACCTGCGAACAAGACACGTGGGGAATGGAAACGGATCAGTTACTGTTCTCAGATTATAACTTCCATCAATCGATTAAATATCATCGTACCACTGAAATTATTATTATCAACTCAAACGGAAAACTATAACAGAAACTGCAACTCAAATCGAAACTGAAACGGCTGCACTCTTGAAACGAATGTGATTAGAAAAAAGCAAAGCCGGAATGGGTTCGAATGGGTAATGGGAAATGGAAATTAAATGATCCAAACATGATATATCAGTAGGCATTTAAAGTTAACAGTCAACACTGTTAGGTTATCTGAGTTAAATGAGTGCGCAAACAAGGATTAACATATATACATACATATATCGAACCAAAATGAGCTGTAACGATTCGAAATTGGAAGGTGAATGCATGAAGTGAATGTTGTGAAAATAGTACATAGATATGAACATATTTGATGGCTTACAATGGGTACAAGAATTGACAAGAATAATGCAAAAATGTATGCAGTATGCAGAACGGTCTTTAAATTTTTCAAGTGTGTGTATTATTAAGGATTGGTTACAGATAATAAACCCCAAATGGGTTAGTAATAGGGAATATGTATGGATGTTATGGATTGTTTTACAAGGCGAGTGGCCCTAATGCCCAAACAGAGCAAGGGTTTGGGCTTAGATAACGATAATAAGATTGATCGCACAAACGAAATTAACTGTATATAAAACTCTAAGTAAAGGGACGTTTCCAGTAATACTTATAAAATCTTTTACTGCATCGGATATGTAACAAGTCCAAGTTCCAATCGTATTCATAACGAATTTTTTTTTTTTTTTTCATTTACTTAAATGTTCCTCACAAAGATTAATAGTTAAAGGAAACCCGCTAAATAAATACCATTGACTTTAAAACAGATACGATTAACGCAATTCAAATAACAATACAAAATGTGAGGTTAAATGGGTTGTGAGTCTGAGGAATTTGATTATGGTGCCGGGGTGATAAGGGGCAAAAGAAATGCATATATTAAGGATTAACTGATTATTAATATATATAAATGTATGTACAACAAGATATGAGAGTGAGCCAACAATTTTGTCTTACTTTTGTAGGGGTATAAACATTTTGAAGAGGGGAGTCTACGCACACACAGATAAAAATTTACGAATAATTTTTGGTTTTTAGTTTTGATTTTGCCATTAAATGATATAGCAGCGAGAATTTACCTGCAGATCGGTTTTTGTTATACGTTTAGTTAAGTTATTGAAAACCCGACTTAAACATTATATAGCCCATTAATGTAAATAAAGTATACATATATATCTAATATAGAATTTTACAAATATATATGTTGAAAGGAGATTTGTTGATTGAAGAGTTTCCATATGATAAGACGAGAGATGTGTGTTGGAAAATATATATAGAAAGGGATAGTGAAAGGGTCAGAGGTTAATAGAAAGACAGAGACAACGATAGAGTTAGAACTAGATAGACACGGAACATAAATATAGAAAGCGAGACAGATAGCGAGAGAGAGATATACAGAGAGAAAGAGAGAGAGAGAGAGAGAGAGAGGGAGAGAAAGAAAGAGAGGGGGAGAGCGCGCGAAAGAGCGGGCAGAGGGCGAGCAATATCGAGAACTTATTTATGTTTATACTCTGATACCGAAATTCGAAAAGCATATCGGTGTTGTGCAATGTCCGTCCGTCGAAGTGTCTGTTATCAGCTGGTATCAGAGTATGCCGCAGCCGGTTAAGTCCGACAGCAATGTTCTCACTTGTTTTTAGTTTTTTTTTAAATTATTTATTTTTTTTGGTGCGTGGTTCGTGGTTCAAGTTGTCGATTTGTGGTTAACACATGTTGGTCGCTGTTTGTCAGTTCAATGCTGCATGTTGCATGTGACTTTTGATGCGGTTGCCTGCCTGTTTGCTGATTGGCTGATGCTGCTGGTTTTGTGTGCCAGTTTGCCTGTTCAGAGCCCACAAACTTACCCTTAAAATCCCAAATATCCTGGGGCTCGATTCGCTAATCAATGACATTAACAAATCAACTATCGAAATTGTAACCAAAGATCCATCCATTATATTCCAGCCGGATGTAAAATATGCATCCGGGCCATAAAACATGCCCGTGGCAACTACCTGCAAATGTTGCAATAAAAGTCAAATGTCAACACTCAAAACTCAATTACTATAATGTGATTCGCATGCAAATGAAATATCCTTGAAAACAATGGGCTATCGATGCATGGTCTTGATACAGTATCTAAATTACAGGCAGACTTCCTGCAGAACTTTATATATATATATATATATATATATATATATATATATATATATATATATATATATATTCTTTATATAAGGTATTTCTTATTCATTTTTTGTATTTTTCATTTTTATTTTTTACATATCTTATTCAATATCATCTATTGCTTGCAAATTCTTTGTGTAAATATGTTCCTAACTTAAATATAATAAATTATAAAATGAAGTCTGCAAATACAAACTTTTATTCTGATAAAAAAGGTGTATCGGAATAATGTATTTGTTTTAAAATATGCTATACGAAAAAGTTTCTCTCAGCTAGGAGTGTAAAAGCAACTTGATTCAAGGCTAAGTTCTTAAGTTGATTGTTTTTTTTTTAGAGTTTTAGATTGTATTAACTAGGGGAAGTGAGAAAAATTGCGATTGTCGAACTCACCTTAATGAACATTTCGACAGTGAAGACGACGGTGAAGACGTAATTGGCTGTTGCCAGGAACACTCTTTCGGTGCTGCTTGGAGGGATGTTTGGTCTTTCCATGGCGAGTGTTATGCAATTGAGAGCTATAAATAGCAGCACAACGTTGTCGAACCACTTCTGGTTCACAAACCAAGAGCAGATTTGCCGGAACCTGTGGGTGTGTGTGAGAGAATCAAAAAAACAGAGTAAAAATAGTTAACTGTAAATGGTTGTGTTTTTCCCGGCAACGGGAAGGGCAACAAAGTTCAAATTGAATTTCCGCTTCTTCGAAAGTCAAAATGAAAATGAAAACGAACTGCAAAAGTGGCTCTAAGCGACTGCGGCAAAGTTGCGAACAGTTCATTTTGATGGTACAGCAATTGAAACCTATCAAACACAAAAATCAATTGGAAAATAGGTAAATTGTTAAATAGCAGAGTCAAGAGATTTAGTACTTGATGAATGGCAAATCAAATGCGAAAGCTGTTTTCATGATTTCGCTTAAGTTGCTCGGAATAAGTAAGTTTTAAACTGATTAACTTATTCTAACACTTGTTGTGTGAAAAGAGAAGTTGAAAGTAGCTAACGATGTTGGGCGATGCAACCAATTTATTATGATTATTTTCCAAAGCATTATTGACAGCTTGTAAAGGAATAGCTGTGAGCAAGTCTTAAACCTATGTTGGATTAGACTAGTTGAATTAATCTTGATTAGGGTTTGTCGTTGTATACCTGTTATCCTCCGGAAAGACGTACATGGAGTAGGAGTCACGTTCTGTGGTGAAATGTTTGGGTGTCAGACGTTGTATGATCATTTTTAGCTTTGAGAACGGTTCCCCTCCGCTTGGCACCATGGAATGTTGCTGTTGCTGTTGTTGTTGTTGCATGGATAGCTGCTGCAGCTCCTTGGCCAGCATTTGTGGCGGTAGCTGTGATTCCGTTTGCGAATCAAGTTGTTGCTGCTGTTGCAATTGTAATTGCTGCTGATGCAGCTGCTGTAGCTGTTGCAGCTCCTTCTCCTCGAGCCGCTTCTTCAAATTGTAATGACTGATGGAGTTTTTGCGCTTATCGCGCGCCTCCATATACTGTTGCAGCATGTCCGGTTCGTTGAGATTCGTGTAGGACTTCTGCCACTTGTCCAGATCCATTTTGGAGTTTGTGTACGACAGCGACTTGCGATTCGCCTCCAAATTGTGCAGATTCAAATGAGACGTCTTACTGAATGCCAGCTCAATGGAACTCATTCGCCGCTGCCCGGCACCCCTCAGCTTGGGCGGCTGGTTGAGATTCTGATAGACCTGCGAGTTGAAGATGCAGGCGGAGGCTCTTCGACTCCCCGGACCGCTACCAATGCTGAGCGTGTTGGACAAACGCCTTATCGAGTTCTGTGGACTCAAACGATTCGTGTCCTTATGCCGCAGCTCTGCCACAGAGGCGGCTGTGCTGGTAGCAACGGTGGGATTGGTAGTACCTATAGTGCCGGTGCGCAATAGACAGCTGTTGTCACTGCCGTTGTTCAGCTGCTGTTCGTCCTCATCGGGTGCACCAATGTGGCTATCATCGGCTGTGGTGCGCAGCGTTGAGGGACGCTTCTTGCTGCTGCTGCGATGGAAGCGCTGCTTAAAGCTGCTGCTGCTGCTTGTTGTGGGTGCTGGTGGCAAACGTTCGCTGGATGAGCTACCGCTGGTAGAGGCAACACTGCTACCAACACCCGTTGCACCCGCCAGCGGCGACAGGTCCAAGGACAAACTTAAGCTCTGACTATGACTATCGGCTGGTGGTTGTAGGGTTGCTGCCGTCGATGATATGGTCGGCACATAAATGGGCGTGGCGGTTGACGTTGTGCTGGAATTCTTCGAGATGTCATCGATGATGACGCTATGCATGCTGCTGCCCAGTGCACTGGGCAGTAGGCTGTTCGATATGCTGGCGGTGCCAGCTGTACCACTAACAGCGACACTACTCGCAACCCCAACGCCAACGCCAGTTGCACCCTGCAGCTGGCTGGCATTGAGTATATTGAGCGGCTTGTGGGCCAGAACTGGTGACGGCGGTATAAGATCGATGGACGGTATTCCCTCGTCCAGAGTCCGCGAACCGCCGCTAAAAATGTTCGGTGGCTTCAACAGTGACGGCGATGGTGGTGCCGGCTGTGGAATGTTGAGCGGTGCAGGCAGAATTCAGACTCAGAATTAAGTTCGAACATTTGTTCATAAAGTGAGTTAGGAAAATATATTATTAAAATAATAATATATTTATATAAAGTGGGATCCTTTCATGTAAAGTTTTCAAGATGTTGATAAACGAAATTCTACATTCTTTATTGATAAGTTGTCTTTAATTGAAAATTCGTCTTAAATTATATTCAGAACCTACCTCAAGATCCCCCCATTGACGAAAGCCCATGCCTGGCTCCATAGTGGTACTGGGGGAGTCCTGTGGAGTTGCAGCCGTTGTTGTAATAAGGGGCGGATCGCGTATAAGTCGCATCTTGGATATGCGTGGCGTCTCGTTGCGTCGATCCTTGATCGAGTATGTCTGTTGCATGCAATGTTTTAAATGAATGTGTGTTTGTCTTTCGTTGTTGTTGTTGTTCCTGTTGCTGTTTCAATTGTTGTTGTTCCCGCAAGTGAACTTACCTTTTTGAGGCCACCGCGAGGCTTGATGTCGTCGTGAGGGAGTAGCTTGCTGCTGGCCTCCTCGGTGTTGCTGCTGCCGCCTCCTCCTCCTCCTTGGGAGGGCAGCTCGTTGATTTGATAGTCCTGGATGGGCTGCAGAAGGCGCTGTCGATGGGTATTACTTTTTCCCTCGATGGTCAGCTCCGAAGGGTCCTGCTGCTGCTGAGGCGGCAGATAGGCAATAGGCGATAGACGATAACGATAACGATAGACGATAGATACATACTACATATGTGCATACGATACATACCGTGGACAGACTCTCTAGAGCACACGCACTCAATCAATCTCTCAATCATTCAATCATACATTCAATCAATCGATTAATCGATTAATCGATGTCATTCAATGCGTGCCACAGAGTCTCGGGTTTGAGGTATTTTCTCTTTCGTCTCCCACTCAGCTTCACTTACCTTGCGCACATCCTCAGCGCTGCGCCAGCGATTGCGTACCTCGTAGTAACTATCGTTAGTGGTCGATGAATCCGCTTCGCTGCGTGATTCATCGTACATACCATCGCTATAATTTTCGGCCAATGTCTCTTCGCGTAGTTTCTTAACCAATTCGCGCTGTTCGCGCTCGCGACGTTCATTTCGCTGAGGGAATCAAAATTTCAAAATTAGACTTTTTCGTCAACGTATCGCTTATCGTCGGGAATTCTACACGAACTATCATTGCATACTATTTGACAATGTTTCAAATATCGTAGATCGATTACTTTATATTTTTCGTAATTCATTTCCAGATGTAATTCAGGATATTATCAAATAATCGGTTTAGTTATCGATTTTATTTCGATAACTTACCGAATTTCAAAAATTATGTTTTAAATATTAAAGCGATAGTTGAAACATTGTTTTGTGACTTTATTCGACTATTGAATCACATTCTTAAAGCCAATTTTATCGTATATCGATCATTTAAGCTGGAGCATCGTTTCAATTATTTGCATTACAGATTCAAGAATATTTTCGCTTTTGGAATTTAAGTGAAACGATGCCCAAATTGGCAGAAATTTTAATTACTTTTGATGTTTTTTTTTTTATTTTAATATTTTTAGGAAAATTTCGTTATTGGGTGTTGTTGGCAAAACTCTACCTCTGAACTGAATCCCTCAACCAAAATGGCCACCAATAAATTAAACAGCACATAATTGCCGAACGTCATTAGGGCCACAAAGTACAGTGCGGCCCAATGACTTGTCTTTTCCATGCCGTTGAATAGAACCACGTTCCAATCCTCTTGCGTCAGTATCTAAAAACATTGTTTTGTTTTGTTGTTTTTTTTTGCGATGGTGGTTGTTGTAGTTGTAGATGTTGTTGTTGTTGTTGTATCGGAAGTAGTTGTTGGTTTTGATGGTTTTATTTTATTTTTTGGTTGGTTGATTTTTGGTTGGTTGGTTGCAGGTGGTTGCGGGCGGCAAAACGTGGTGCATATATTGATATATATGTATATGTTGGATATATGTATATATATATTTGATATATATGCATAATTTATGTTTATATTTGAAAGAAGCGGAAAAAGAACAAAATACCATAAACATATGTTGCATTGGATTAAAAGAAATGTAAGAAAAAAGAGAGCACAAAAAACACATCATGTTGGAGAAGCAAAACGCCAAAGTGTTAGATATTTAATTTTTTTCATTTTTTTTTTTGGTATTATATAATTGTTATAAAATTCAATATATGTTAGGTTAAATATATGATTATTATAAACCTTTAGTTTTTCCATCTCTCTGGTTTCTAACTCCTACTTTTAGGCTTTTTTGATTAATTCCTTTAATTTAAGAACTTAGAACTTAAACACAAAATATAAAATGCAACCTTTTACTTTCGCCCCCGTTTTAAATAACGTTGCAAGCTTTTTCACTATCTATCTTTGGTTTTAGGCCTTTTCAAAATGCGAAAAAAAAATTAAACATAAAAACATATAATATCAAGTCAAATATATTTTCTTTTTATTGTGTACCTGTATCCCGAAATTAATATAAAGTATTTAACAACAAATAAACTATTAAAAGGATCTATACTTTTGCCAAGATTGATTATCCTGTCCGAAGACCAACCCATTGTCACTATTTCATTTTGACAAGCCAATGCTGGTATTTTAGTTGCACAATATCTTAAATATTAAAACAACATTCAACATATAATAAGTAGAACAATTAAACGAAAAGGTTGCCATAGCGCAGTAAAAGCAATTGGCGACTGAAATTTTAATGAACTTAGGATTAAAGACACGCACTGTAAGGAACCCAGGAAACAGAACGAATCTAAGTACAAAGAATACTCGTAATTCGTGGTGTGGTTTAAAAAACACTTTAAAAACAACGCAAAGCACTCGATAACATTTTTAACTCAAAATACAAACTCCAATTCCAAAAGAGACTTTAAAAAAAGACAAGTAATTTTTTGAAATGCTGCAAAGCGCGCAAAAATCTTGCATAGAAATTCAAATTTTATAAAATACTAATGTGGTATTTTTTGTTTGGTTTTTCTTTGTTTTTTTTTTTACACGACGTGCCAATAAATAATTGTTGCTATAGGTTCATATACAAATCGAATATATTTAGAATTCTTTTTTGTTTTTATTTTTTGGTTTTTTTTTTTTGGGCGTGACTGTACATGATAATATGCAATTTGAATTTGTATATATAGTATTTTTATTTTTATTTTTTTTTTATGTTGCCAAAGCGCAAAAGGCAAATGAGAATTGGTAGCTAGGCGTGAACGTAAAAGAGAAAAGAAAAGGAAACGAAGAAGAACAAAGCAGCAGCATTTGAGGCAAGGACTGGTTAAACAAGCTAAAAACAGGACAACAAACGAAGCGCTTTCCATAAAAAGTAAACACATGGCGTCTTATATGGCCTATACAGATGGTTCTTAAATATATATAATATTTATATATATATATATTTATGTATATATATATATATATATATATATGTATATATATGTTTAGCTGTGTGAGTAGTATATAGAATAAACGTAACGTATCACATAATGGGACTGAATGTTGAAAGCAAGGACTAAAGAAATAGAACAAAACTGATGAATTCAAGAATTGAGGAGAAATCATGCATTACGAAAGTGAGTAGTTGAAATTTTTGTTTTATTTATGTTACAGGTGTGTATTGTATGTTTGTGTATTCATGTGTCGGACTGAGAGACAGCGAGAGAAAGAGACAAAGACAGAGAGAGAAAAACAGAAAAAGAGAGCAGGAAAAAAAAACAAGTGAGAGGGAGAGCGAAATAGTTTGAGTGTATTTGTGTTTGTGAGACAGAGAACTTACTCAATCCGATATACCAAATAGGAAGTTGGCAATATATCAAAATATATTTGAGAGCTAATTATGTTATTATAAACACTATTAAGAAAAAATTCAGTTAATTGAATAATTTGTGTAGTATAATTTAAGATACGATTTTCTTTACATATGGTTTATTTATGAAAACATCAGATTTGGATTTATGTTTCTATTCCTTTAAGTATTTTACATTTAAAGCGATGATAATAATTTTTTTTTACAAATTCAGATGTTTATATATCTGACAATGTATGTATTAATTCATTCGATCTTCAAATTCATTACAGCTGTGTTTAAATAATTTACTTGATTTTCATTCTAATCGATATTTCGGACTTTTGTTTTATGGAAAGTATTCAAAAATATTTAAAGAATGAAATTTTAATAGTTCGTAACGCTCTCATTAATTGATTAATTAATTATTCGCTATGCTGCATGTGTGTGGACTTTTATGTGTGTGTGTGTACATTTGTAAATGAATGTAAAACTACTTGGTGATTGGAAAAAGGTAGTCAGAAAACTAAGTAAAGTTGTGATAGAAGAAAAACGTAAGAACTAAAACTTATTTGAGGCAAAACAACTAAAGTAAACGCTAGAAAACGAGTAAAACCTAACGTTGTAGTATTTGAAAGTGAAAAAATATATATATATTTGTGTATAGGATAAACTAAACTAAAACTAAACGGGTATTCAAACACAATGTACGTAAAACTAGAGTTATAGATAAAGTTGAAAGAGCTGCACTTTTTGTAAGTTTTTCATTTCTTTTGGTCGTTTGCTGTTTTTTATTTGGGTGGTTTTGTACTTAGAAAAAATAGGTAGGTAGATAGGTAATTGGTAATTGGTAGATAGGTAATCGGTATATATTTTATATATATATATATATTTTTTTTTGTGTTTATGTATTTTTGATTGTTACTGGTTCTTACTTGGAAAACTGTGACAGTGGCCCACAAAATGTTGTTGAAGTGTTTGCGATCGCATTCGCATTGCGGATGTCGGCTGATTATTTCGGGACATGTACATTCGCGTTCGAGTCCTGATTCGTCCAAAAATTTACAAAACTTACCGCCAAACAGATACATGCCGAGTATGCTGTAGGTTTATACGTATATATGTTTTATATATGTATGTATATATCATATATATATATATATATATATAAATATATAAATATATATATATTTAGTTAGAGATGTGTTCGTTGTATTATATATATATAAAGTAGTGGTATATATATGTAGTTGCGATTCGATTATGAATATATAAACGAGTACATAAGTAAGGTTAAGTAGTACGAAGTAGAGCTAATGGCCCTCAATTATCGATTTTTTTTGCTTTATAGCTTGTTGTGTGTTTTAATATATGTATATAAAAGTTTGTGGTGTATATATTGTATATAGAGACAGTTCTGTTTATGTATGTTTAAATACATAAACAAACGGTTATTTTAAGTTTCAGTTTTCTTTAGTATTTTGTTCATTATTTTGTTCAGTATTTTGTTGTTGCTGTTGTTGTTGTTCTTGGCCCAAGTTTATAAGTTTATAACGTAGAGCTTTGGTGGGGGTGGGAGAGTATCTTTTTGTACAGATTGGATAGAACTAGTATACTTTTCATTTGTTGTTGCTGTTGTTTCTGTGTTTTATTTTTAAAAAAAAGTTGAGTAAAGCAAATAAAACTGGTTTATTTTACAGAGTTTTCATTTCAATACATATATATATTTTTTGGTAATATTTTTTTTACTTTTATTTTTTTATTTTTTTTTTGGGAACCTCAAAAATGAACTGACAAACACTAGAGATTGTGTATATGTATGTGTGTATGTATAACATGGTTGTATATGTTGGTGTGTGGCGTGTTTGTATGTGTGGTTTAAAGTTTGAGACGTTCAGAGTTAAGTGGGTTGGCATAGTTTACAGTTGAGAGTTGAAAGTGTAAGAGTGTTTTTTTTTTTTTTTTTGTTGTTTTTTTTTTGAGGAAATTTGGATCTGTGGGAACTGGAGTACTAAACAAACTTGGGGACTATATCGTATAGCGTACATGTATGTAAGTACCATATATACATACATAGATATAAAGATATATAATTGGGGTATATGCACAAAAAACAGAGACAGAGAAAGATAGAATAAAATGTGTATGTGTGTAAAAAATGTATGTGCGTGTGTGTGGACGTGTGTTAGTGGGCGGGGTGTTCGAGAAGACAGGCAAAACGACGAGTGACATGTGAGAAAACAAACGAGACTTAAGAGTAAAGAGTATAGCGAGTTTCATAGCGTTTAGAGCGAGTGTATGTTTATCGAGCTAATAGAACAATCAAGGACCGTCAAGCAAATAATCGATAAGTTAAGTATCGGTGACATGCGAAGCAGAAACGAAAGGCATAAGACAAGCAACTGATTTGCTATTGCAGGCGGTTCTTCGAACTGGAATGCTTACCTGTGCAATGTATGAATACATGTATATATATATATATATATCTGACTTATAAGCTAGCTATAAACGAACTATTTTACAATTCACTATTTCATCTAATATCTTAAGAGCTGATCTATTGAAAGAAGTGCATGCTTATGCGCGCTATTTTCTAATTAACTTAACTCAAAACATCGCATGCGATATTACAGCACTCGTTGCTTAAAGATACTTATCTAGCTTAGAAAGGGCAGGCAGGCACAAGCGAAACAATACGAAACGAATTGTAATGGAACACAATTAAAAGAAACACCACAGCGAAGAATACTACACACCACAAATTAGTGCGAGCGAGTGAGCAATCGATAAATCTATCGAAATTGTAGCACACATAAATATAAGCCAAAATAAACAAGTGAAAAAAAGAATTTCTCAGTTAATTAGGCGATTTTAATAGGACACATTTTAATTTACAAATAATAAAATAAACAAAAACCAAAAAAATAATAATACATACGTTATTGCGCAATAAAAAAAGGACAGATAAAGAGAGACAGAAAGAGAAGGAGAGCATGGGAGAGTTTGATAGACGGATAGAGAGCGGTGGGGAACACAAAATATAGCACAACAATTATAATTGAAAGTTATTGTTAACGTTATTTGTTATCGATTATGGCAAGCCTAGCACATTATGGATTGTCATCATCATCAACGAACAAACAAACACAAACGAACCAACTGAAATGTTCAACATAATCTATAAAATGATAAACTGAAGACAAAATGCTTCATTTTTTTTTCGTTTTGCTTTTGAACATTTAGTGTTAGTTATCGATAGAGTATGGCATAAGATTAGGTGGTATATATTTAAGCATATTTGTAAGTGGTATTTATTTAATATACATATATTCAGTATGTATAAATATATAGTAAATAGTAGTTAAATGCTGATAGCAATAGGTCTACCTGAAACACTGTGACGAGCGCCCAAAGCAGGCTGTCGAAATTCTTACGATCGCAAATCTTCTCTCCGTTAATTTTCTCGCAGAATTTACATCCGAACAGATTCATGCCGAGTATACTAAAGTGATGGTTTGGTATTTGTTGATATAGTATAATATGATATACATATATATATTTCGATAATATAATATTCTTATAATTTTTTTTATTATGTATTATTGTTGTTATTACAATTATTATTATTTTTTTTTGTGTTTTCGGTTTGGGGTTTTTGTTGTGTTTTGTTTTAGCATACAATTTTATTAGTTCAATATTGGTTTAAAGTAATTTTTAGTATGTTTAACAATTAATTCGTATATCAATTGTGTGGTTAAAGAGAGAGAGAGAGAGAGAGACAAAAGATACAGAGAGAAATAGATAGTTAAGGAAGAAAGAGAGAGCAGAGAGAGAACGAGAGAGAGAGAGAGAGAGAGAGATAGAGAGTATGTGTCTGTAAGTGAGCAGAAAGCGAGCGCTAATTTAAAACAAAGACAAAAAACTCTTGAAAAACTATTACTCAACTCAATTTTAGAGAGGACACACAAACTCAAAAATATAATCGAAACCCTTATAACTGAATGCTCATCTTCGTGGAGACACAGCTCGCGTACAGGGTAAACAGTTACTTTCAAATACAGCTGCAGTACTCGGAAGTATTGGAGTATTTTGATAGGCGCACTCAATCGGACAACTGAACTAAACTGAAAGTGAAACAGAAAAGAGGCGTAGGCTGCAAATTGAAAGCTGAAGCCTAAAATTGGAGTTGTAGAAAATATTTGTATTATTCATTTATGTGTTTGTATATTAGTTGTTGTTTACTTTTATTAATTGGAGGCATTTAGTTCAAGCGTTTGATTTAGTTACTTATGAGAATATATGGTCTGAGTGACTGTATTCGACTTCTCTAAGTGTTTCCATTGCATATGTGATTACTATGTATGTCAAATGTATTTGTTATGAATGTTGCATTTCGCTTTTGGTCGTTTTTTTTAAATATTTAATTTGGTTTCTAACTACACAAACGTTTACGACTTTCAGAACAAAGCAATTTAACTAAACTAAACTTTGTTGTGTTTTTTTTTTTGTTTTAAAGTAGTTCGAGTACTTGGTATTTATTTATTTGTTTGGCTGTTGGTGTTTTATAAAACTAAGAACTAAAAATGTTAAATTTTAAATCGAATATTATTAAAAGGCACGTACACTCAGAAGAAAACTCTCTGAATTTTACAAAATCGCCCTAAAAGAAAACTAGAAAGTCTTTCTTGTTTTCAGGAATATTAATAATAAATATAAATAATAAATTAGCTTATGTTGCAAAAGTTCCATGGAAAAATTACCAAAATTACGAAAACAAAAAACCCTTTGAAATACTTTCTGACTAATAGGGTAAGAGCGCCAAAAGTATGGCTAATTTCCAAAGTTCAAGGAGATTTTTTTCTGAGTGTAGGACGAGGTCAGAGTATGTAGTAGTATATCAGTTACGAGTAGTTATTATTAGATATATATTATCATATATTAAGATATATATATAATTAGTATGTGGTAAGTACGAATATGTATGAAAACTGTAGCGACTGCAACTACACAAAAAGCGTACGACTTTTACGTATTGTACTTTAATTTTGTAGCATTTGTTGTATTGTTTGTTGTTCTATCTAAGTGATGTGCGTGTTGTTCTCGTTGTTCTTGTGGTTGCTTGTTGTTGTTGTTACCGATTCTATTGTTTTGAATTGATTTGGACTTTTACTTAACTAAAGATTTGTGCTGCGTGTTTAGTGTTGGATAATCTGTGTTGTTGCAAAACAAAGGCATGTTCTGAGCTTAAGCGCTGAAAGTGTTATGTGTTATATGTGTCAGTTAAGTGTTTGTAAACGCTAAGAAGCTAATAGACACATTTATTTAATTTAATTGAATGAAGCTTTCGAGGCTTTTAAACTAACTTTTAACTAACTAATTGTTGAAACCATGTTATTATTGTTATTGTTGTTGCTGTTGTTAGTGTTAAATCAAATTAAAGCAGGTGAATGAAATCATGTAATTGAAGATGGCCTGAACGAGTATTTAGGATCGAGCGAGTGACGAGTAAGTATAAAAATAAAACAAACGTGATTTTTAAGTATTTAAAAGCGCATAATGTATGCGAGTGTTTCGGGGCTCGTAAAAAAAGTGGCGAGCAGCGAGTGACGAGTAAGAAAACAAACAAACGAGTAGAGGAGATAGTTCGACTTCACTAAAAATTTAAGAACGCAAATCGTATGCGTCGTCTAGCCTTAAAGTATGCAACGACTTATTGTCGGTGCTCAATATCAGATTTGGATTTTATTTTGTGTGTGATAAAAAGGGGGAGAGAGAGCAAATTGATAGGCAAAGTAGAAGAAAATCACTTGATTACAATACTGGCCAAGTGTATGTGTGTGTGTGTGTCTGTGTGTGTATCATGTAACTCGAGTATTTCGTATGCAAAGTGAGCGAGCGAGCGAGTGACAGTGTACCACAACTACCGGCATCAAAAGATTGTGTGTATGATAACGACAGACAGATATAGATACAAAGAGAGAGAAAGAGAGAGAGAGAGAGAGAGAGAGAGAGCTAGAGAAGCAGGTGGTGAAATGTAGACTGAAAGAGCAATTAAAATTGTTTAACTTGGACGTACGACTTGAATTGATTTGATTGTAAAAGTCTAACTACTAATCGAGATAACGAGTACATTTAAAAAGTAGAGCGAAAGAGAGAAAGAGACAGAGAGAAAAAGAGAGCGAGAGATAGAGAGATAGTCTTACGCAATCGTTTACTCAAATGGTACGCAAGGTATTAAAATTTTGTATATTTTGTGTTAGAGCATAAAAAGTATAGTTACAGTTATTACCAAGGTTTTATAAATATTACTAATTTTTTTGGTTTTTCTATTTTTTTAAAGGGGTGGTGGTACTGGTTCTGGGGCAAGTGTTTCGTGTTGTATAACGTAGAATAAGCAGAAGAAGGAGAGAGCGAGCGCGAACAAGAATGATAGAGAGAGAGAGAGAGAGAGAGAGAGAGAGCGTCAATTTTTGTAGATGAGAGAGCGCTTATGCAGGACCAAGAGATGGAGATGGAGTGAGCGTCAGAAAGAGACAGAGACAGAGATAGAGCGAGAGAAAGACAGAGACGGAGAGAGAAGAAGCATGTGTATGTGTGTGTGTATGTATGTGTGTGTGAACGATCTGTTCTGAATGTTGTTGCGTGTGTTTCTCTTTGTTATTTTGTTTGTTTGTTGCTTGGGATTTTTATAGGCTAGCGGAAAGAATGGGTTTTATTGTTAGTGGTATGCAACTACAAATGTATGCATATAGGTTTTAGCTAGACACTTAGGTATTATCAGAGCTCTAAGGTCTGTTTAATATTAGTCTTGAGTAAAATCGTCGTAAATCGACCGACTCCTATACACACATATGGGCTAACAAAACAATTAACTGGCTTGTGGTTCAGTTAGTCATTGGGTTTATTAGGTCACTTCTTGGGTGCAGTGTGTTTAGTGGGCTTTACGATTCTATACAGCTTCAGGAAATTTGTTTTATTGGAATTATCGCAGTGCTTACTTTTGGCCACATGAAAGTGCTGGCAAGTCGGGGAAATTATAAACACATATCCAAATTATTTACAAAATAGGTCTTTAGAAATCGGTATACAAATTTTTTATAATCAATGGAATTAAATATAATATGTTAACAAATTTGGAATAAATTACCCAGCATAATAAGAATATTTGCCAAATAAAAACGATTTTTAAAAATCATAATTCGTTCATGATTGAATTGCTAAAGTTATTTTTAATGGAACTTTAGATAATATCTAAGTTTTAAGCTAAATAGACCATGAACAGGTTTAAGTATCTTTTCTGATACAATTCTGTGCTCTAAATATTTAATTTATTAAAATTTCCATTCTTGCCAGCGATTTCATGGCGCCCTTGTTATTTTTCTTTCTTTCTTTTTTGTTTGTTTTGTTTTTCTTGTTATTTAGATGTTTGTAATCTTTCATTGTCATGTTAGTTGATGTTAAAAAAATGAAGGGCAGAAGGCGCAAACGTCATTTGCAGACATCCAACCTCAAAGCATTAGTTGTAGTTTCAATGTATGTTATATGTACATTGTTATGTGTGTATATATATGTATGTAACAAGTGTCGGTGTGTGTTGTAATTGTTGTTACCTATTATTGTAATGTTGAGTGCGGCAACAATGGAACTCACCTGAATATGAATATAAAGAGTACGAGCAGGGAGAAGAAGACAGCGACATTGTCCATGGTGCGCAGCATGACAAATAATTGACGCCTCAAATTGGGCATAAACCGGACCAGCTTAAGGATGCGCAGGAGTCGAAAGGTGCGCAACACAGACAAACCCGAACCGCCGCCACCAGTCCCGTTGCCAGCAAATGTTTGACAGATCTCAATGGCGCTGAATAAATGCGAAAAAAAATATATATTTATATATAGAGTATATGGTATGGGTATGGGTATTCCATCGTTCCAGTCTCACCTGAGTATGACAATGATGCCATCGAAGACATTGAAACCATTTGCTATGTAGCGAAAGGGTCCCTCGGCAATGACCTTGAGCAACATTTCAACGGCAAAGATGCCAGAGAATACTACATTGCTCGTCTCCACAATGGCTGTTAGCTCATCGGGCTGATCATGATACTCAATGCCCATGGACAGGGTATTGATTAGTATGGCGAGAAGTATGCCCTGCTGGAAATACTTGTGCTCCACAAGTCGTTTAATATACCTCCGGATCCAGCTGCAGACGCGCATCAGGCAGCGATAGATGGCGATAATTAGACGAAGGATGCCAGAACGTGGACGCCGCCGTTCATCCAATGGGGATAGTGCATTCTGATAGAGATCATAGCAGCAGGCATAATCCTCCATATAGTTGCCGGTGGGGGCGTGGCTGTTACGCTGCTTATTGTTGCGATTGTTCTTGCTGTTGCTATTATTGTTGTTGTGATTGTTATTATTGTTATTGTTGTTGTTATGCTGATTTTGCTGATGATGCTGATGGTCCTTGCGACGATTCTGCATTTGTGCCTCACCACTCCGTCCCTGGCCCAGTGGCAGAGCAGTGGCCGTGGCCAAGGGTACATGGGGTACAGCTGCCGAAACAGCCGCTAGCTCAAGACTCATTGCGGGTGCCAGAGTCGATGACGGCATCTGCTCTGTACCAGTGTTGTCCAGCAGATCAACGCCAGTTGTGGCAGCATTTGCAGCTGAACCGGCGCCAGATGTTGGTGCCACCACGACGCCGGCAGCCACAGCGGCTGCAATGCGCTTCTGTTGCACCTTGTTGAATGCATCGACAGTGTGGGGATCGCAGCGGGCGAGCGATGAGTAAAATGACTCGAGCGTGCTTTGACCCGTAGGCAATGCCGCTGAAAAGGCCACAGAGAATGCTAAAAGCTCTTGACAAGTCATCGCGTCGTGTATACCCAATTCAGAGCAATCGGCGTACGGATTGGCAATGGTGCCGATGGTCTGCGGTAGATTCACCTACAGTTGCACATACAACACATGCAGAAAGAATGACAACGAATTAATTATTTGCTTGTATTTACTCAACATTGAAAGAGTCTAAGTTTGTACAATTTCACAGAGAGATGAGAGAGAGAGAGAGAGAGAGAGACAGCGAGAATTCTCTAATTATCGAATATGTTTTCCATAACGATTAAACGTTGAGTCAAGCTTTGACTTCTCATTTATATGAGCCACATATTTATATTGAGCCACATTCTTAATTTGAAGTTAAAGATTTTATTATTGCGGAATGAATAACTCTTGAATCAATAATCGGAATTTAGTGTTTAGTATGTCCATTTTAGAGGGTCTCTTTGTAGTGATTTGATTTGATTTTAAATTATAGATAGAGTTGGAAAGAGCGATTAAATGGACAGTTGAACTCACCTGCCAGATGCTGCCATCGCCCACCTGCGTCATCTTCTCCGTTGATAGAATGTTGTTTTTTTCCAGGTTGGCCGAATGTTGGTTGCTGCTGCTGCCGCTATTACTGCCAATGCTTGCTGATGTTGCCGAAGGTGCAATTGTGGCTGCTGTTGGTCCAGTTGTTGTTGGTATCGTTGTGGTGGTGGCCCCAGCAGCAGCAGCGCCTGTGCCACTGGACGCTGGCTCGGCACTGAGCGCCGGCGGGGTGTGCAGCAGGACATATTCATTAAACATCACCGAGGGTCGGCGGCTGGCCGATGTGGGGGGACTGAGGAAGCCCGAGGTGCAGGGATTGCTCTAGAGAGGAGGCAACACAGCACAGAAACACAAAAAAAACGGATCCCGAAGAGAAAGAAATCATATATATTAGTTGGGTCACGACTTGGGCATAGTTTCAAATTGGGGATCATGTAACAAATGAATCGACATATATGTTGATTCAATTTCAGTTTGAATCTCGAACTGGAAAATGGTAAAACTTCTGGGTCTATGTACAAAGGACATTAGATAAAAGGTTTCCAATTACTTAACTAAATCTTGAAACGAATTTTAACAACTAAATAATTTTAGAAAATGGTTGCATTCTCAGGGAGTGCTGAATTTGGAATACTTCAAAAAATATTGGGTCATTTAAAAAAAATAAATATTAATCAATTCCCCAAATTAATGAGCAAAGAAAAAGACTGACTTATGTGAAAGACTTCAATATTATATTGGTTTTAGGTAGTTTATAATATTGTTGCCTTTAGATTTGTGTCCTTGGCTTAACAAGTTGTAACACTACTACTTCTCTGAGGACTTCCCAAGTTTTCTTGAATTTGTTTGTTTGCTTCTAATGCCGATGGCACTTATTTCAGTTCGGGAATCTAATAAATTAACGAAATGTCGAAATGATATTTACAGAACAATTCTAACTTTTACATAACTTTTTCGACAAATAAGCTAAAATGTTATTATTTTAAATGAAAATTGGGATCGACTCAATTTTAAACACAAATCGCTTATGTTGACTGTCACTTTTTATTCATGAATCTATTGTTGCTTTTTGTTGTTCTTGCCGCCTACAAAGCTGCATCTCTCTTTATCGAGAGAATAACCCAATTTACATATGTAATGAAATAAAACAATATATTTTAATATTTAAATGTCATTTGAACAATGGGAATATTTAAACAATGAACGTCAACAGTCAACGAGCAATGCCGGGCCATCAATTGTTAATTGTTTTCATTTTAATAGACGCCATTTTGTTTTATTGCTCGAGTTTTAATTGTTTTATTTATTATTTAATTGCAGGTATGTAAGGCATATTAATGGTCATTTAGTTATGCCCTAGCAGAATATAGTTAACAATTTGAAAATGTATTTTATATCTGTATGTACATAAAAATTTTTACATTTAGATACATTGCGTATTCTGAAACTAATTTGACTCGTTTGATTTTGATCATTTTTTAACTGTTGTTGACGGACTTGAATGTGTTTTTTAGGTTTGACTATGTCGTATTTCTTGAATCAAATGGTTCAATAACTCTATTTTTAAGGAATTATTTGAATTTATATTTCCGCTTGGGCTGCCTCGGTTAACCGAAGTCATCTTTCTAATTTATATTCCTTATATTATTTACGGATTTTAGTTGTGATAGATTGCAATACCTTGCCTAAATTTCCCAACTGCAGCTACGCGATGTGCAACGTTCATGACAAATATGAAAGATCATTATTAGCGGTATTACATAGTAAGTAAGTTAGTGGATTGTCATAGGTATGTATGTACATTATTGGAGTTGGTATTATTGATTGTCTGTTTTTGTGGAGATATTTCAATTTGGAATTTCTGTTCTAGCGGTACTGTTTGGAATTTATATATCATATATGTATCATATATCAAGTAGCGTATGTCGTAAATGGTATATCGAATTAGTGTCAGCTATTGTTGATAGACAAATGCAACCAGTGCGCTGCAATTTAGTTCAGATCACTATGTCGAATATCGCATATAATAATATAATATATATGTATATCTCATATGTATTATGCTGGATTTTGTAAAGTAAATCGTATTTAGTACATTATATATCGTATATGGGGTGTATTGTAAATGGAACATCGTAATATAATATCACAAATAGTTATTTTATAAATAATGTATCGTAAATGATGTGTACAAAAGCGTACTAATTGTATATAATATTATATATATAATCTATCAGATTTGAAATATATTTTTAATGGTGTATCCTATATAGTATTATAGTATAGTGTATTTCATATCGTATTTAGCTTATCGAATCATATGCTCTGAGAATTTGAATTGTGAATCAGTTTATCTTCGGGTAGTTTGGAGTTTCTGAGTTTTTCTTTTTTTATGGGATATTGTTCTCTTAGTTCTTCTCTCGGATACTTACAATCAGTTGCTCCGAGTCGATGACCTGCTGCGGCAACTTGAGCAGGATTGTCTTCTGCTGCTGTTCGGGGGCTCCACCAGCATCCGGCGGCATCAGCTGCATATTGTGAGTGGGTTTCTTTAACGACGACGTGCGGCGAGCAATTCCCGAACCGCTGCCCCCCTCGTCTGTGTTGTCTGATGAGGATAGCTGTGGTGCCGGCGCACCACCTGCACTTGCACCACTTATCAGCTGTTGATGTTGCGTCATTGTGACGCTGGCTGCGCTCCCATTAATACCGTTAATTAGAGCCACAGTGGTGTGATTTCCAGCGGCGCCAGTGCTGCCGTTGTTGCTGCTGCTATTGTTGTTGCTGTTGTTGTGGTTGTTGTTGTTATTGTTGGAATTGAGCGGAACCATAACGGTAATCATCTGATCCTGCATGCTGGACGGCTTGCGATTACTGTACTTGGGGCAATTCGGATGATGGCATTTGATCCGTGACGGCGAAAATGTCAAATTGTCCGCATTGGGCAGCAGACCCTCCCGACGTTGCTGGCGCTGATACCTGCAGCAAGGACGACCCCAAGGACGACAGCAGTTCGAGGGGAAGAAGGCGAAAAGGGCAAAGGGCACAAATATATATATATGATAAGTGTGTTGTCACTTGGCAAATCATGCATAATATATCCACACACATACATGTACACACACACAAACACATACACATACACAAACACACAAACACACATACACACACACAAACACACACACACATACACACACTTGTTTAAGGATGGTATTGCGTGCTACTTCGGGCGGGACCTCTTTGCAGTCATTAGAATGTGCTTCTTTACGGGAGGTGGACTTGTGTGTGTGTGTGTGTGTGTGTGCGAGGTGTGCTTGTGTGCTGGCTGTGTGTGCTTAACAATTAGACAACAATTACATAACTCAATCAAATAAACAACGCAAATCAGACCAAAAACAATGCCAACAACAACAATAAACGAGCGTCAAACAAGACGAGAATACAAATTAAATCAAGTGAGAGGTGTTATTTTCGGATTACCGAAAACTAAATACCCTTGCAGACCTAATATTCTGTTGTAATGAATATTTAACAGTATAAAATATCGTACTACAAGAGTTAGTCTCTATTTTGAGTAAGAAGTGATAACTGTTTTGAGTTTTCAACTGATTATTCCGACGTTGATTATATCAAAGGTCAACTAATCAATGACAAGTTTCATTAAGTTGGCTTCAGACTATTCATAGAATCAGACATATAATCAATCATTTTTGGTTTACTTGTTTGAGATATGGTTTGAGTATGTATAAGGATCACACGCATTAGCTTTATCTACTCAGCTCCGCATTATTTCTTGGCTTTACTTTAATACGTTACACGATGTATAAGTCAATTTTGAATACCCACTGCAAGGCTATACAAGTAATTTACACATTATCCAGCAATTTTGTGGTAATGAGACTGGGGGATGGGCTGGGCATGTTACACATTCCAACACGAGAAGATGTCGTGCGTGTAGTCTGAACTTCTACAAATGAATTTATGTATTGAAATCGATTTAAAGCTGATTGTTTTACTAGCTAAAAGTAGCACTTCAACACTATAGCCCAATTGAAGCTTTAAGCTACTTAACATTTTACAGACAGAGAGAGAAGGAAAGAGAGATAGAGAGAGAGGGAGAGATAGAGAGCGTTTTATGCCCTTATGCAACACTGGTAATTTTAATTGACACACACACACACACTAAAATCATTCCAAAAGACTCCAGTTGCAGAATAATATAATTGAGAGCACTTAAAGCCCACTAACGTTAATCGGATGCTAAAGTGCCACATGTGAAGTATGTTAATGAGTACTAAGCAAATCAATACCCATAAATTAGCTGCAATATTAACATTGAGACTTGAGGCAGTTTGCCAACTAACCTAAAAATATCGTAAATCTAGCTTGCTACACTTAAAACCTATTTTTGTATGTAGGCCACTTGGTTCTCGTTCACATTCGCCATTTGCAACGATATTTCATGACTAAGTTTTTTTACACTATGCAATATTCAATACAATATCATATTATTGTTCTTTGGAACTACACACAGACACACACACACACATACACTTAGAGAACAACATACACACTCATTCATACGACCAGATGCAAGTGCAAATAATTGAAAAGCAAAAGATATAAAAAATGCACAACCCAAAAGTTGGCAACTGTAAAAGCTAAAAACAAAAAAAAACAAAACACCGAGAAAAAAAGTATACAAATAAATAAAAGAGACGAATAAAAAGAGGCGAAACGCATAAAATACGAGCGCGACAGGATACGTGAACTGCAGTGCAGGACACTACAGGACACAGTAAACAGGACGTGAGAAACAGAACGCATGTTAAATGAATATTTAATAAATCAAAGAAAATATTGTAAGCGAGAATGCACAACTCGAAGGGCAGGTTCGAGTTCAATTGCTGCAAATAAATTGCAATAAAATCAATCGAGAGCCCATTATCTGCGCCAGGGGGATGATTGGCTGAGGCTAATCCATATATATTTTCCCATTTTTTGTTGATATCGAGGGTAAGTTATGTCAGGTAATTTTCTTTCAATAATAAATCAAAATAGAAGCCTCTCCTTAATGGAACAGGCGGCGCAAGTATATTTCTATACTTAAGTTGGTAAAAGTCGGTTTCTTCTGCTTTTGTAGTATTCAGGATATAAAATATTTAGGACATCAGATCATTAAAGAATCTGAATCTTAAGTCTACAAATAAGCAGGAATTCTGGTAAAAAAAAAAAAATGAGTATCTGTAATTGCCAAGTAAATTTGAAGTAAACTGTCGAATATACAAGTGTGAATAATTGAACTTGGCCGACATCAAATTGAGTTTACTGACGGAGGCTAAAGATGTTGAAGTGATAAGCCGTTAGGTAAATGCTAAATCCCTGAGTCCCAAGACTGAGTCAATCGTTTAATGTGAGATGCTTCTAAGCTATGAATCTCAATCAAATGGAATCAAGGCGTTGGATTAGTAGATGAAGATGCACGCTGCAATGTGGCAGTTGCAGATATTTTTGATGTGTAAGCTAAGCAATTTTGAAGTTCATATTAATATTTAACGTTGATTTTGTACAGTGAGAAAAACAAGAGGACAATTGAACGATAAACAGGAGAACAGTTGAACAATAAACAGAAAACATAATTGAATCAACTGAAAATAGTCAAGCAGCATACTTATATAATCTGTACTTCTTTAACATTCGTCTCTTGAAGCGACGCCACAGATGCGCAATATATTTAACGATCTCTGCATAACAAGTCGCCGGCTCCGAGTTATTCGTGCTGCTCGCCAGCGTTGACGTGGACGTATAACGGGCCCGCTCCTGCCTCATCCGCTCCATTTCGCGCTTCTTCGTCTCCGAGAACTGGGTGGCAATAACGACCAGGCACAGGTTGATCATGAAGAACGAACCAATCTGTAAGAGAAGGGAGGGAAACAGAGAAAAATAATTAATCCAGAGATCAAACCTTGATTAAAAAAGGCGACGGTTTCGATCCACTTCTAAATGCGAGCTTTATTTATATTAGAGTTTTGAAATTTGACAAAGTTATGGCTGTGAAAATGTTGAAACCGTCCTTCTTATTATTTATTACAGAAAAGAATCAATATTCAGAAAGATTTCAAAAAGAATTCATATAATGAGCGGACCATTTCTATACGAGTACAAAAAATATAGTTATAAAATAGTTTCTCTTTATGACAAGAGAGTAAGAAATAGGCTGAACGGATCATGATAAATGATTTTAACTTTGCTTAGGGGTATTGGTAGTTATGGGGGGACAACAGTTTGTTGCCACGAATTGAGGCACCGACTTGCAACAGGAAACAGGCAACATTCAACTGCTGCTTAATTTATCTCTAGTCGAGGAATTGCGGAGTTGTCAAAATTGTGTAACTTTTGATTTGTTGTGCGTTCAATGGGTTTTCAGCAAATTAGTTGAACTGCCAAGTTCACTTGCTCTATCCCATCCCACTAGCACCCTCTCACTATCTTCCGCTCTCTCTCTCTCCCTCCCTCTCTCGCTTTTCTCTATAGACTGGCATCCATTAGATGCTGTTGCATAATAATAGCTTTCTGGCAAAACAAATTTGCCAACTTTAAATTGAAAACATATTTCAACAACAATAGCAACAACAACAGCGTACAGCAAGAAGGAGAACTACAGGAGAAAATGTGCAAATTTTAGATATCCTTTAAATTAGTACGTTTCTTGTTCTTCGAACTGTTCACGACAATTCTACTTTATAGATTTTATGTGTAACTATTTTCAAAATTTAATGTTCTCTTAAGCAAGGCAATTTTTTATTTCGACAGGTTTCAAAACATTTCGATCGCTGTACAAACCCATTTGGTATTTGCCACTAGTTTACAGGGTATACTAAGAAAAATGTTTCTAATTTTCGTATTTGTATGTTGCGCTCGCTGCACAAAATGCTTCTAGGAGCATAAATATGCAATTTCCTTGTCATTCATAGTCATAACAAGCAACGTTCGATAGGTAATGCAGAGTGGAAGACGATTCATATAGTCTGGCAGGGGGTATAGACTAAAGAGGTGTACATACCTGGCGTACACGGTAAGCTATTTGCATATTAAAAATTGTTACAGTTTCTGTTTTCTGTGCAATAGCAAAAATCATTTTGAGCACAAAATGAGCAGCAAAAAAACCAGCTGAACGTGCGAGCGAGACAGCTAGCGTGAAAGTGCGAGCAGGACAGAGAGCGCTCGATGTGAGCAAAGTTTAAACATAAATAATGAAATTGTGCACATCTGACTAAGCGTGTGTATGTGTCTGTGTCTAATAGTGTGTGTGTGTATGTGTGTGTGTGTGTGTGTGTGAATAAGGCTTTTAATTAGACCAAGGGCACCTGACCTTACACACTCTTACACATACACACACATAACGCAAGACACAGCAGCTTGCAACATGTTTCCCAGTTGGTCAGTTGCAAGTTGCTTCACACGAAGCACGCCAACTGGCACTTCACATTTTCAATTGACAAACTTTTGTGGTTTGCTAATACTGTGCACATATATGTGTGTGTGTGAGGAGAACACAGTTGGAAAGTAATTTTCTTATTTACGTTTTCAAATAACTTTTGCTGCAGCTTTTGTGAGTTGAATTGCACATAAGAATCAAAATAGGAGAACAGAACCTTGTACATATTATCTTTCAAGCAAACCATTTGTGACTAAACTTATCTTATAAAATTGACAATAGAAAACTTTCTTCGAATATATATGATTTAATAACAATTGAGGCAAATAGCGATAGTTTGCTAGTATGGTAAAAAGAGAGTGAAAATCTCATTTCATTCTTAATTATAGAATTGAAAATCTCCAATCTAACAATTAAAAGTTCCTAATTCAGAGTTATAATCTCAAATCTCAAATGTTTGTGTATACTTACCACAATTAGCAGGACAAAGTAAGATCCAGTCCCAAAAGCTATGCGCATCCGCACATAATACATAATATCTGTCCAGCCTTCCAACGATATGACCTGCAAAGAGAGTTGCAAATGTGTTGATATTTTCTTTAAGCGCAATTAGCGAGAAGCAGCTCAAAAGTCAACAATAACAACGACAATAAATATAAGGGTAATTATTCGACTGTTTTGCATCACGTCACGTATGCGTAATATTTTTGGTTCGCTTTGTGCCTTCGCTACGTGTCGTAACATGTCCAGTTCTGACCGCATCGCAGCTGGTTTAATGCATATTTGATTTGTGCTTAATGCGGAGCTTTTAAACGCCCCAACAACCATCATCCCATTTGGTTACATTAGCAACCCCTAATGGGCAAATATGAAAGTCACAAATCAAAGCAGAAGGACGATGGACGAGAGTTGGAAATGAGGAGAGTGACAAGAAGGATATGAGTGCTTATTTAATTGGCAGCAGATGTATGTGTGTTTATTTATCTAAATCGATTGCCTTTATCAAAATCGAAAACTGTATATTATATATAATATATGCAATGTGTAGCATATTATTCTATTTTTTTACATTTTACAAGAATCTTGTATTTCATATGTATCTTGTTGCTGCACCTGAATCTATTTTCTAATATTTTATGATTTTATTTATTTTACTGTCAACCGGTAACTACAAATCAAAAGCTTATACCAGCATGAGTATTTATTTATGCATTAATTGTTAGCTGATTATAGAATACTTATAAAAAATATAGTAAATTATATTTCTAGGCAGCGAGCGAAAACAAAATCCCAACAAGTGCGTTATGTAAAATCGCCAATTTAAGCGGACTAATTTTGTAGCTAGCCAAATAATCTGTTTTCAAAATGAATCAATTAAACTCTAATGAGATTGGCAAGATGATTGGCTGCAGGCAGCATGTTGACAGCACTGACTATTGACATATTGCGCATACGCCGCATTGGTCCGCGGAGGCAAAAAACACGTCCAGCTAGGACCCCTTGCATGCCCTATGCAAATTGACAGATGTTGTTTTACTTGTTCTTGTTATTTTAATTGAAAGCGATGCCAAACGTGGCAGCTGCCACCGCATTTGACAACGGGTCCTGTTACCCCGTCTGGTGTGTTGAGGGTCCTGTGTCAATGTTGTCATTGTTATTTGTGTAAGCAAAAGTTGAAGCACTAATTGGTTAACTCAGTGAGTCAAAATGCAACGAAGGAGAGAACTCACCAGAAATATGGCCACCCAAGCCATGCCGATGTTGTCAAAGGATATGGTGCCCTGGAAAGGATTCTCGCCGCTCTGTTTACAGCTCGTGTAATACTGATTCCAATTCACGCACGATGTATTCGTCGGCTCATTCAGGTCCAGCAGCTTGGCCTCCTCTGCGAAAATTACATAGTAGAGATAGCAGATGGTTAGCGAGTAGTCTGCTTGTGGGTTGGGTTGGGTGTCGGAGGTTGGGTTGGTCTTTGGTCTGGGTAGGTGTGGAGGTGGTGTGATGGTGCTACAAAGTTAAGCAAAGAGCCCGAGCGCGAGAGCAATTAAAATTGCCATCAAAATTTGATTAACACGTCCCATTTTCACCTCATTAAGTCAGAGTTTTGAGCTTACCGTGGTTGGCGGGGAGAGCGTTGTTGGGATTTAGTTTGTGAGGGGATTCGGGAGATGGTTGAGGTATTACGTTAACTTACCGCTGCAGACCAGCGAGCCAATGCGATAGGGCGGAAAATTGCCGCACAGATGCATGCCCGAATCTTCGGGCGTGGAGCAGATATAGTCCTGATCCTTGGAGAACTCATAATATTGCGAGAGGCTGCGAGATTTATTTATGTTTTTTTTTTTCGTATAGAAAATGTTTTCGTTTGCAAATCGTTAAAACAAGTTTCGAAAATCAGACAGACAGAAAAGAAACATAATAACATATGTTTATATATAGAAAGAGAGAGAGAGAGAGAGAGAGACGCGGACAATGACAAAGAAAAGAACACAGAGAAAGAGAGAGAGAGAGAGAGAGAGAGAGAGAGAGAGAGAGAGAGAGAGAGAGTGAGAGAGAGAGAGAGAGAGAGAGAGCACAAAAAGAATCGTTTTTTAACAATCGAAGTTCATATAAATATTACAGACAATATATAATTATAATAATTGATACGTAGAGTCAATGCCATTATGCGATTACGAATATTTGTAACATTTACATATACATGGACAATTGGAGAGAGTACGTTGAAAAGATCTATGAGAAATATATATATTGAGATTTGAGTTTTCTTTTGATTTGTTCGTATGAGTAATTTGGTGCTTAATTTTTGAGTTTGGCGCTTTTGAGAATTTTGCTAATGACTGTTAGAGCCACACAGCCATACTGAGAGCACATACCACTAATTAGAGTGCGTGAAGCGATAGATACAGAGAGATAGACAGATCGAGAGAGAGAGAGAGAGAGTGAGTGATAGAGTGAGAGAGTGAGCGAGCCAATTAATGAAGCATCTTATGTGACAGATTGAGACACGTTGATCCAATGCATAATCCAATACAAAAGTGAATAGCGAGAAAATGAGAAACAAGTTGTATGTACGACTGTGAATGCGTGTTAGTGTGAATTGAAAGCTTGAGAATAAGCCTTGAGTTTTTGAAAAGTACGATTACTGGTTTCAAGCTTTAAGCTAGCCACAGGCAAAAAGCTGATCATTAAGCATAAAGGACAGGAAAGGCGCAAGGCTCTTCAAGCATGGCCAAGTAAGCTTTGATCGTTTAAGCGAAAAATGATCGCTTCGATCTGGAATTAAAAGTTTTTAAAAGTAAGCTTTAAGCTGACGAATTTATTATGAGCGTTGTTAATTTTCAGAGTGAATAGCGTCAAGCCTTGAGCGTGAGAGAGTCGCCAAACTTTAAGAGCAGAAGCGACCACAATTAAAATATGCAAAAAGCGTAAGAGTTTGCAGGAAGAGCGAAGAGAGAGAGAGAGTGAGAGAGAGAAAGTTGTGAAAGAGAGACAAAGCCGATGAACCTGTGACAATATCAAATATGCCAAATAGTAAAGCACAGTCTACAAGCACAACTGTACCTGTTAGCCAAATACAGAGCGAGAGAGAGAGAGAGAGAGAGAGAGAGTGAATGCTAGAGTGAGAGTTTTAAAAAGAGACGGCTAATCCGAAATCCACATAAAACGTAGACAATAAAAAAGTGTGCACTCAAAAGAAACCACTCACAAAATTAAAACTTAACCAGCAGGAATTAAAAAACAATAATGAAGGGAACAAATAAGTCCAACAGCAACAGAAGATAAAACAGAACTGAATAAGCAGCACAAGTTACAGCAAAGAAATTTAAATTAAATGCGTGACGCTACCGCAAAATGGACGAAGGGGTCGCAGCGACACGGGGTGGAGAGTGGGATGGGCGGGCTGACGGAGACGGAGACGGAGACAGAGACGGAGAGGTACCTCACCAAAAAGTGTCAACGTAAATGTACGTGTATGCATGTATGTCTGTATGTGTGTGTGTATATGTGTGAGTGACAATAAAATGTGTTTAATATGCACGTGCGCGCCCCAGCAACAAGCCCAACAACAAATCATAAGTCAGCACGTTGAAGTCGGGCATAACCGACTGCGAAATACTCGGATAGCAAAAGGGTGTTACCAGCAATATACCATTCAAATTTTGTGACGCTAGCTTTCAAATTCGGTGAGTTTATTGTTTTATCGTTTTTTTTTGTCGATCTTAAAAGCTCTTAAAAGCTGCCGGTAAAAAACTTTCAAAATTTGGTTACTCTATCTTAAAAGTTATGGAATAACTGCGCATTGTCTGAAGACGGAGCTGGGCTTGACCGATGTCTGATCTTTGGATAGCAAAGAACCCACCAACCAGCCTTAAAATTGTGGGAGATATTATAAATTTCATCAATTTCCTAGCACCTCAATTTTATTTTTATTTGACGATGGCATAAAATAGGAAAAGGGTGCAAGTTTTAAGAGTCTAGCTTTAAAAGTGTGGGAAAAGTTCGCGTTCATACGGACGGACAGACAGCATGACGGATATTGCACAAAACTAATATACCCTTGTATCTTCGGTACCAGAGTAGACAAATTTTTTAAATAATAAAATTTTCAGGCAGCAATTCTCGCGCAAAAGTATGCAAAACTTTGATATTCATGTGTGTGTGTGTGTGTGTGTGTGTGTGTGTGTGTATGTGTGTGTGTGTATGTGGTGTGTGTATGTCTGGAGTATGTAATGTGACTTTAATTTGGATTATTGTTGTAGCTTCCCATTTTTGTGGCAAGCTGTGTGGAGACGGGGAGAGAGATGGGTGTCGGGCGTTTGTTATAGTAGGGGCGGGCAGCTTTAAATACCTTTGCAATAGAAACTGATGGTTTTTCCTGTAAAAAGAGTTGAGCTTACAAAATATACACACACATACACACAGAGATAACATATAGGCATGTGCGTTTGTGTGTTCTTTGGCGTAAGTGTGTGTGTGTGTATGTGTGTGTGTGTGTGTGTGAACAAAAATATTTGCAAATAACAAACAGATCAGAATTTGCTTGCCAGGGAACTGCTCGCAGAATTTTCTAGGGATACGCTATAAAAACGCTCTAAAACAAACATAAAATGTGTTTTTGATTGTGTGTGTGTGTGTGTGTGTGTGTGTGTATAGTGCCTAATTGGTGTGCTTGTTGTGAGTTTTACATATTTGGTATTTGGTATTTGGTAGGCTGTAGTTCTCCCTATTTTTGTTTTTTTTTTTTGGGTCAGTTTCAGAACAAACCAAAACTCCAAAAGGAACTCAATTAGAAACTGAAAAAGGCAACAGACAGAGACAGGGAGAAAGTGGGGGAGAGGGAGAGAGAGAGAGCGAGAGTGAGAGAGAAATACACAGACATACACAGAGATAACATCAAATCTATAAAATACAATTTTAATGAAACAAACAACAAAACTTGAGGCACGTTTGTGTAGTTCAAGTTGAAATTTATTGGTTAAACATTTACGAGTACACCAATACCCGAGTATGAATGCAAGTATTCACTACAACAACATAAACAGACACACAGACACAGACACACACACAGACACACACACAGACATAGAGAGCGAGAGGAGGCTACAAAACATTACGAGTAATTAGTACCTGCGGCAGGTGTGCGAGTGTGCGAGTGTAGAAGTGTGTGTTATTGGTGTTAAAAGAGTAAAGACTAATGACCCAGTGGCCGCAAGTGGCGTTGATTTAAGCGAAAGAGGAGAAGCCTTAAGATCAGTTCGAAACTTCTGAGACTGTGATGAGCGAAGAGCTACGAGTCGAATTCGAAGATCAGTAAAGGTTAATTTAAGCGAGAAGGCTTTCATTTAGTGTATTGAGCACTGGACACAGAAGTAAGAAAATATTATATGTTTATTTCATTCATAGATGAACATCTCAGCCAGATGGCTGGCTTTATAATGCTTTAACATTTTATTGAGAATCGCTTCACTTCTAAAAATAGATTCTTGTTGCTTCTTGCTTTACATCTGCACGTTTCTCGCTGCCACTCAGTCAGTTAGCCACCTAAGTGTTCCGTTAGTTACAGTAATTAGTGCTGCATAACGTGTCAAGCCAATACGAGAGACAGTGTTTGTGAGTAACGTTTAATTGAGCTGTTAGTGTTGGTGGTTGTTGTTATAGTTACAGTCTATACAAAGGATATGTATATCTATGTAGTTTAAAAGTATTAAGTATGTATTTAATTTGTTTAATCAAATATCTGCACATATTACTTATAAAGTGTGTAAGAGAGAACCTGAGAGTAAAATATTCGTTAAGTGTTACATACATAGTCATATATATAATGTATATGTATGTATATTTATACATATATATATAGATATACATATATGCATATAGATATATTGAACAGAATGCTTGGTAGCACTTATAGGATAGACATAGGTGGGAGGAGAACAGCCAGCTATAGCTTAGCAGGATAGAGAGATATATATAAAGAGAGGCAGAGAGGTATATAGAGAGAGAGAGAGCATGTATCACAGAATAGAGCAAACGGGTTAAGTGCTGGCGATATACATATATGGAAGTTTTTGCTAGGGATTAGCTAGCGAGCGAGCGCTTGCTTTACGTTTACGGATTAGAATAGAATATAGAAAGAGAAAGATTACGCTAGGGAGAGAGAGAGATAGAGCGAGCGAGAACTAATAGACAACTAGGGTTCGAATATGTGTGTATTATTGTTGTGTTGTTATTGTTATAAAGTTTTTTTTTTTTGTTAATTAAATTTTCTTTTAGTATTTGTGTGGTATTTGTTTCTGTATTTTATTGTTCTTTTTTTTTTTTTTTTTTTTGTATGTGTGGTTTTGTGTGGGTAGGTATTAAAAGGGGGAAAATAAATCATTTTATCTTACGAGTTAACACGGACTCGAACTCTGTACACTTCAGGTAGTCCCCTGTAAACAAAAAGTTTGTTCCCGGTATGATTTTTGTATTGGTTTTTTTTTTCTTTGGTATTGATATTTAGTTCACTTGAAAATTTTAATTAATCATTTCAAAACTTGAAACTCAATACGACAAACAATAATTGGAAAAAATATATATAGTAGAAATTTGGGAGTATTTTTTCAAGAATTTTTGTTCAATATTTTTTCAACATTTCTTCACTTGGCTGCCAATGTATCAATTCAAATTGTATTTGTAACTAATATGTTGTTTATTGTATTTTGCCGCTTTTCGACATGTTCAACTTAAACAAAATAAACACAACAATTTATAGAAAATAACAAAAGAAAAATATAATAAGATAGAAATGAAAAAGTATTGATATCCATACATTTATATATGTTGTATTTTTGTGGTATATATTTGTATAATTGTTTGAGTCTGTTGTTGCTCTGATTTTTGTTACTGTTAGTTGCTGTTGTTTGCTTGTTTGTTTTGTCTGTACTCTGCCCAAAAAAATAAATAAAAACAAAGAAAAAAAGAAAAATAAATTTAAAAATCTGCGCCCTTTGGTAAAGGTCGCCCTGAGATTGTTGCTCAATGGGCGAATGAATCTTGAGTTGGTTTTGCACCTGGTTCTACGAAGGTGCACCACTGCGTGTGGGTCTGTATGTGTGAGTGTGCACAATGTACGAATGTGTGTTTTTAAACATTTTCAGCTCAACACAAAACTTGAAAAACAGCTAAATAACTTCGATCTTAACCTGGACTTCGGTTAACACCCTTCCATATTAATTATTAAATCAAAAAACGATAGCTAAAAAAATACTCTATCTGTACTAAGAAAAATCTTACAATCCTGTAAGTTATTATTGAATCAAATAAAATGGGAAGTTTTATCGCTTGACTGATCAACCTAATGTTTTTTGAGTTTTAATAAAAATGAAATTTCTATATAAAAGTCGACTTGGGTGTAAGATAAATTTAAAATTTCCTTTTTTTGATCCTTTATGACAATATATTACGTTGTTGTTGTGCATTTTTCATTTGAATATATATTTTAATGTCAGAATCGCAATCTGTGACAGGCTTGGGATCTAAATTATAATAAATAAAAATACAGCAAGTAAATTATAACAAGCAAAGCAATTTGATAATCAAATAATATAGAATATATCCGAGGATAAATACTTGGGAAATCGGTTACCACAATGGGCGCAGTACTTCTTGTGCACATACATAGATTATATGTACAAATATGTATTTACATACTTATGGACAAATATCCATAAGTTCTAATAACTTTAATATCTAATACATACATACAAATGTACAAAATACCCAATTGTCAACAGTTTCGTGTGCTATCAAAAGTCAAAAATAAAAAAAAATCATTTCATTTTGACGAAATAAATTCGCAGAACGATATGAAATTTACACACTGCTTAAGTGCTATTGATTTAAATTTAACATAAATGTATATATTAAAAAAATGATAAATTGTAAATTGCGGCAAACGGAAATGCAAAAAATAAAATAAAAAATAAATAAACTGTGTGGACATACAAATTTGCATTGCCGTCGAAATATTTACAATAATTATGTAAATCAGTGGAAAAGCCATAAAATGCACACCTAAAATTGTGGCCTCTTTCCGGCAATGCAATCGAAAGAAAACTATTTTATATGTACAGTTTTGTGCATGCAAAGCAAAACGATTACCGATAACAAAAAAAAAAAGCAAAGAAAAAGAAGCTGTCTCAACGTTTTTGAGTTGAGCAAAAACAAACAAAATCCAACTCTTTTTATTTTGCCTACTTTTGGGCGTCCATCTGCGAGTAAAATACTACAACATACTGTGTGTTATATGTATGTGTGTGTGCTTGTGTGTGTGTGTAAAATAAATGTGTGTGCCATTGCTGATGTATCTGACGTCATTGAAATACACACAAAGAGACAGGAATTTGGCTCGTGATAAAAGATTGTTTGTCAAGTTTACAATCTTTTCCAGCTGTCAAAGCCAGTATGAAAAATTGTATGAAAAAGCTTCAGCTTGGATATTTGGTTTGAAAAGTGACCATGGAGGTATAGCTTGAAACTTTTGAACTCTTAAAAGACGGGAACATAGTTATGCTCAAACTATTTCTTAAGCTTTAGTGATTAATTGTTAATAGAATTAAAACAAAGTTGATAGCAAAAACGTTGTCATTCAATGCAGAAAATTTTCATGGTCAATGTATGAAGGAATTTCCCGTCAAATTTAACTGCTGCCCTCTATGGTCACACTATGTGCCACCAAAAAATATTGTGAGCCATTTTCTATGAATGCATCACAATTTTAATGATAACGTTAGAAAAGCACAAATGTAGACTGACAAAGTCAACAGCTGTTCTCTGTGGCTTAATGTGATGATGTAAATAACTTTGTGTGCGCTTGACAACACTGTGCAATGCTGAAACAGAAGGCGACGTGTCATTTGCAGCGGAAAATGGCCAACACCACAAAGTGTTCTTCAGTTGACATCCATCACCGAAGAGCCCAGAAGTCGTTGGGCGACGGGGACTTCATCAAATTGACGGGCGACCATTGCATTTGATATGCAAATTGTCATTGTTAGCCAAAGACAGCTCCCATCCTGATTGATGTATGCTATGCGTGTGTATGTGTGTGTGTGTTCGAGACTGTGTGCTTGGGGGTGTTTGCTTGAATATGTGTGAGCTGTCAGTGACATTGGCCAAAAACAAAAAGCAAAGCCAACAGAAAAAGCCAAAAAAATAAAAAAAAATAACCAAAATATGAATTAGCAGCCAGGCAGCCCAGAGAGAGAGAGAGATAGAGACAGATAGACCGAGTTAGGGTGAGAGTGAGTGAGACTGAGAGAAAGAGAGAGAGAGAGAGAGAGAGACAGCGGGAGGGAGAGCGCAGGAGAGAGCGCCTTCCAAAGCTTTAAGTATGCTAAGCAGCTATCAAAAATCAAAGCCAAAATGTATAAAACAAAAACACAAAACTATAAGAAAAATGTAAAGAAAAGGTTATATCTAAGCGATACAAAGTTATATAGTTATATATATTATATAAGTATTATAGGCGTCTTGTAGACAGAGACAAAATACATTTGCCTCAATATCTTTGTCTTCTCAGTTGGATCGTCCGTTGCCCCAATATAAAAACCCATCCAAAAATAAAGTAAGAAAAAAACAAACATAGAAAAAAGATGTCGTTTCGGTCCCGTTCTACTTACGTTATGGGATAGATCATGCCATCGGGCCGATCCAAAGTGCATCGCTGCCTCAGTATACCCTCCCATAGCTGCACCCCAATAATGCCAAAGATGAAGAACACAAAGAAGCAGAGCAGAAGCACATTGCCCAGCATTGGCAGGGTATCCAGCAGCAGCATAACCAGAATTCGCATACCTAAATTGAATTGAATAAATGATATACGCATGTGTGATCGATTAGCAGTGACAACCCCACACTTACTGGGTATACGATTAATAGCCCTTAAGGGTCGCAGCACTCGGATGGTGCGTATCGCTGTCAAATTCAGATTCTCCACATGCATCACATACTCCAGCAGTCCGGCCAGTACGATGAAGAAGTCCAATCGATTCCATGAGTCAGCCAAATAGGTGTTCTTGCCACACATACCCATCGCCACCATTTTGATGGTCATCTCCAGGGCAAAGAACGCAAATATTATATCGTCAAAGATCTGCGTGCAAGAAATTAATCAACAATATCAACAGCAGATAAAAATAGTTTAACTACAATTTCCTTTCTTAGAATTCTGTTTAATTTATATTTTTGAATGTTATTTTTAACTTCGTCAGTATTATGAACTAATTTTATCTGTATAACTGCACACAGCATTAACCTATTTCCTTGGCCATTTGGCACTTTCAGTCTGTAGAGAGCTCAACTAACTGCTTTAAATTTAGGTAACAGAGAGTGATAGCCAGAGAGAAATCTCTTTTGGTTGTTAACAAAAAGTGTGGTTGACTGTTGTCAAAATGAGCTGTAGTCCACTTTAGCTATCAGTACGTGCCTTGCCACATCATGCATGGAGCGGAGTCCCTATCCTTTCACTTTCCCCTTTCCTCTTCCCTCACGTCTCTCATTCATTCGAGGCCAGTGCAAACAATGTGAAGCAGCGGTGAGTCGTGCATAAACTGACGCACATGTATATATATATATATATATATAGATATATATAAGTGTAAGTCGCATCTCGGAAGAAGTTGTCCCTGACTCAGTTTTCGTCTCCCAGTCTGGGGCGCTGCTCAAATAACTCTCTGCAATTTGGGCGCCACTTATGTCCTTGTCGTGTTCATTCCCATTCTCATTTGTGGCTAATTTGGCAATGGCTCGTCTCGTCTCGTCTCGTCCCTCCACGACACACACACACACACCTTGGAAGACTCTGCTGGTCGCCCTTCGTATGCTTTACACTTGGCTGCGGCCAAAAATGTCTGCCTTCCATATCATTTACAAACATTTTCGCACGTTGCGCTCAACATTTTCTATACGCCATAGCACTGTAATTGCCCCCAAAAAAGCCAGCTGCCCCTGCCCTGCCTGTCCGACCCACCCTCCCCGTCCAACTTCCCGTTCCTCGTTTTCGCCGTGTGCGTTGGCTGCCTAATGAGCCGAAGTGCCTGTTTGATGTCATCAGCAAAGCAGACACAGGAAGTGAGCCAAAAAATTGCTTAAATAAATGACAGTTAATGTGACGCCAGCGGTGACAGCTTAGCTTGGCATTGGAGGGAATTAGGGAAAGAGTAGTGGTAGGTAAGGAATGTCATTTTGCTATGCTATATATATATATATATATATATATATACATTTACTCACCTGCAGTATCTTGCAGCGCGGCTTCAGACACGTGTCGTCCACACAGGGCTGGTACATACCCAACGTTATGCAATTCAGTAATATGACCAAGATCGAGATACGCTCGAACCACGTAGAAGTCGGATAATAAAAAGTTAGAATTAAGGATTTTAACCAAAATATGATGATGCTGCGGGAGCGTTAAGTTTTCCCTAAATCCAATTATATACAATGTAATGTTAAGTAATAAAATTATTAAGTGGATTATCTGTCTCCAAAAGCTGAACTCGCAAAACTGAAATGTTAAAAGCATTTCTTCAGAATATCATCATTCCGTGTAATCCTTGAAAATTGTTTTTTTTTACTAAAAATCTAAAATGGAATTGCCATTATTCTGTAGAGCTCGACTAAGCAATACCCTGGACATAAGTCATTACCTGTAAGGCTAAATTAACTTGGCCGTTGCTGCTGATCAAGAATAAATATACCTTATGTCAGAGAGGTCAGGTACATACTTCTGCACAACTTCATTATACCACTTTGCCCAGTGTCAATGGCCTCAGGGTATAAAATTGAATGTCCTTCCGTTTATTGACTGCGCTTTTGTCCTCTGACTTAAGCAAAACCAGTCAAGGCAAAGGGTGTGGGAGAAACCATTCGACAGTTGCGCCTCTAAGCTCCTCTCTTGATGGGAGATTCTTCTAGCTGTTTACCATCGCCTCTAATGCGCACTCGAAGGCTTGGCAACTTGGCTGCGTTTTGCACTCGACGTGCTTTGCCTTGTTGTTGTTAGTTTGTTGCGGTTTTGCTTGAAGCAAAATGGCAAAGAAATGGCACAAATTGATGACAGTTACTCAGGCAGTCAACCAGGCAGTCAGTGGCATCATAATGCAATGTTGCAACTGCTGTTCAAGCAAGAAGTTCGCTCGTAAGCCTTTCAGACGGCTTATTAGCCAGTCAGTGCATTTACTGTGGATGTGCACTTAAATACAGATTATGCGCAAACTGAAAGTAGCTCACTCCATCAGGATCACTGGCTTTGGACTTGACTGCTCACTCAGAATGACTGTCAATGTGGGCAAGCTAGAATCAGTGGAAAAAAGTGGTAGTATGTCCATGATTAATGTCTTTTTACTCAACTTTGTACAAGTGAATTGAATTGAGATACAAAACTGTTATGAAACGTGTACGAGTGGGAAATAAAATTAAGCTAATGTATTTGGCTAATTGAAAAGTTTTATTGCGATCCGAAGTGGGAAGTTCATTTAGAAGTAATGAGAATAATCAAAGAGCAGAGTAGCATAAATCAAAAGAAACAAAGAAATGAAAGAAGCATATATCAAAGCCAAAACTCCTCAGAAAAGTAACAAACTTGGCGAGGAATTAAGTGACAAACAGAGCCACATACAATAATGGAATGAGAAAGAGAAGCGAGAAGCGAGAAGCACAGTGAACAAAAAGTAAGGTGAGAAGTTGTCATGCAAGTCGTGTAGCCAATTGAGATGCATAACAGCGAGTGCAGTTAGAAAAGCAACTGAAATTGCCTCCCGTGTTTAATCGAAATGATATCAGGTTTTTTTGTTCCGTATCAAAATATATAAAAATGATGCTTCTCGCTTCGATGCCGATATCAAATAGCCCGCAAAATGGCCAAACATTTGCATTAAAAGAGCAATCAGTTTTTTTTTTTTGCCGCGACTCAACAACGGTCAACGGCAACAAACAATGCACAGCCAAAGGCAACAGTAGAAGGAGGCAAACAGAGCCGCCTCTTTAATGCATTCCATATAGCCACCAAGGACCCACATTTTTTTATGGCGTGCGCAATTACGAGGCAAATGCGAAATGAAAAAACAACAACAACAATAAATAAAAATAAAAACAATGCATAAAAGGTTTATGCTATTAACGCACAATTAAAGATAAAAACGGACACAACAATGGCCACCAAAATCGAGTCCAAAAACAAAGCAACAACAACAACAAAAAACACAATCGACCGAGTCCTTGCTACAATTCATTAGAAGGCAGCGGTTTGAATGCACGAGTGTACAAGTGTACAAGTGTACGAGGGCATATGCAGGTCAGGCCAGTGTCATAAAAACAAATGTGAAAAGCGTCAGACGACACACTGGATACACACACACACACACACACACACACACACACGCACATACACGGACGCACTGAAAAGGTCAGCGCTTTTTGGGCGGTTTGGAGGCTGGCAATCGAGCTGTATAAATATTGCAGCAGCTCAAATATGGGACACTGCCGAAATGGTGGAGCTGGCTTTGCTCGCGTTGCAAGGCTTGCTTGGTTGGTTGGGATGGTGCGAGGAACAATGGGCTGGGGAACGGGGTGTTAAGCCAAGTTGGGGTAGTAGGCTGGCCATTATTTTTGATTTGGCGCGCAGCGACGACGGCAAAGGCCACCAAACCAACAGTAAACAAATTAAGTCGAGCGTAAAGTCGGCCAACTCACACACACGCACGCACAAAGAGGGCCCCCAACGGGTGGGGGCGGGGAGGCGTGGCGAGCGTGGCAAAGGTGTACGCATGGGAGCGTGCAAAAATCGCAACAAATTAAAAGAACTGACAAACAAAAAAGGCGCCCTTGAAGCTGCCGCAGATGACTGGACACAAATAATTTATATGAATACCCCCAAAAAACAAAAAAACGCAAAAGAACAGAAATCGAACGCATACAGTAAAAGGTGCAAAGATGAAAGCCAGAATCGTAAAGCTTGTGGCATGGCAATACTTGAAATAATTGGCAAAAGTAACAGCAGCAGCAGCAGCAACAACGTTTCCAATCCAATTGGGCTTATATATGTATATGCATACATATATATATACAAATATATATATATATATATGTATACATAATTATATATATATATATATGTATATATATACATAAATATATATATATACTACAACCAATCGAGGTGATACTCTTTAGAAAATTAAAATAAACGACAAAAACTTTGGGCCTGTTTCATTGAATATGTTGTGAGTGCATTCATTAAATTGCTGGTACATCCAAGTGATGTGTGGATTGCCAATTGAAAGGATGAAGGACGATTTATCGAAGTGGCAAATGCTAGTTGACTTGCAATTCCAAGCCTCAAGAAGAAATGCATTTGTCCTTTGTGGTGCTAAATTAAGTGAGTATAATACTCACTCACAATCAATATTACATAAATTTGAAAGCTTTAGCAATCACAGGTAGATTCCTCAAATTTAAGCGGATTACAGTTTGGGGTATTAGGTATTAATTGATTTGAATTATACGCACTGAACACATTTATACATGTATATATATATATATTAAATGTTTAGTGCTTATGTCCAGCAAATGTATCGAAAATAAAGCTGATGGTAAGTCTATTTTAAAAATGTAATTGCTCAAATATTGTCTCCTTAAATCAAGTTTTTGGTTATGAATTTTAGCTAAGACCTGAAAATACTTAAAGTATTTCAGATCGAACACATCCAAGATCATCGAAGGCACAGCAATTTTATCGATAACATAGCATTAACTGATGCTTAAGTTACACTTGAATTTATACTCTAGTTATTGGAAGCGATAAGGAGTGCTCCTTATTTGACTTCAGTTAATTTCCAACTGACAAACCGAGAGCACCGGGCTACCGAAGAAGAAGAAGAAGAGAAGGCACACCTTAAACCACCCATACTGTTGACCACCGTTTCAAGTGCTACAAATGGAATTGAAGCCGATGGCATGTAATGAATCTGAAGCAGGTGGTTGGTAATCAGAGCCAAGAGTTCACCCACAGAGCACAGCGGTTGGATGGTGTGTGGTATGGAGTGGGATGGGGTGGGGTCGGTGATTGTTGCTTGGAGTGGCAGAAGTAATTTATTGCTTTTAAATGGACAAAGTAGACGCTATAATTAGCTGTAGGGCGTGGATATCGTATTACTGCCTTACACATTTGTCCCCTCCCCCTTTCTTCAAGCATGCTAATTATCTGCATTGCACAGCAAAAGTCCTTGAGTGGATCGTGTTGTTGTTGTTGTTGTCCTTGCAAATTATAATCGCCGTAAAATAGGTAAGAGTGTTCCTGAAGTCTTGTGGCATACTGCAAGTGTCAGCTGTGTTTATGTTACAGCATGTTGCATGCTGCACTACATTTCGTGCTGAGCGCTCAAATATTTTCATAGGAGTAGCAGTTGAGTCCTTGACAGGACGGTGACTCCACCATTTTGTTTTCATACCCTGAATCCACTAAAAATGACTAAAAAAGGGGTATAATGGTTTTGTGGAAGCACCTCCGACCACATAATATTGATGAATTTTGAGTTACTCAGTAATTTTCTCAAAAGGCGATTTGGCAATAAAACCAGAAAATATTTAACAGCTGCATTCAAGGGTATATCGTAGTCGAGCTCACTCAACTACAGCTTTCTTGTTATTTGTTATTTTTCGTTTTTGTTTTTTTCTTCACAAATAGCGCAGTTGACCTCTTCTCAAGTTTGGTGGTGCATGCCACAATTTGTGGCATTGAGTATAGCGCCATGTAGACGAACGAGAAGTTCTTAACTGAAATTAGTTTAGGAAAAAAAATCTCAATTACCAGCAGCGCTAAGAAATTGATAATAACCAACAGCAATTGAATGGCATCCAATTATGTCCAAGTTATAAAGCTGCGAGCTGAAAATGTTTGCAACTTGCAATTGCAAGAAATCGTTGCACACGAAATAACAATTATTGCTGGACAGGGAGAAGAAGCTGGGATTTAATCCTTGTGAGAGCAAAATATAAGCAACGAAAAATATACAACTATAAAACTTTGAGCTGACGAATCGTAAATGCCCTTTGCATATGCAAGCAGATATGAAATATTTTTGACTGACAATTTCTATATACACTACGTAAGTAGAGTATTTATATAATATGTCCAAGAACTAAATGAATGCTATATATCATATAACATGCATTGCATATTTCATGACAAAGTCATGGACCCCTTGTTAAGCAAATAGACACTCAAACAAGATAGTGAAAATAATGTTGGGAGACCAAAAGGTGCTCAAGGAGCAATGGGGGAAAATTTATAGCTAAGAATTAAGTGGTTGGAAGAGGTGATGCGGGGATGGTGTCGTGGCGATAGGTTGTCGGTAGAGCGATTATCCCGTTATTGCTGCTGACTGTGAAATGCAATTGGCATTTGCCAATTGGAAGTTGGAAGTTAGCAATTGGTAATTGGCAATGGGAATCTTGGCATCGCAAATCGGATGAACGACAGGAAATGGCAAAAGATATACAAAAAGGAAGTGCCACAAAAAAAATAACAAAGAAATGACGCAAAGGTAAAAGGGATGCAGTTGCATAGAAAATTGTACTTTTAAGTCAAATAATTTGTTGGCAGGGCAAAATTAAATATGCAAATTGATATAATTAAAGAATTCAAAGTTGTTGTTCAAGTTGGCTGAAGGTTGATACTGGACTGATTAGTTTTAATATTTAATTTAAAATAGATAATGATTTTAAAGTAAGGAAAAAAGGCAGACTGTCCAACAGAAGGAATAGCTACTGGCTTGCTCTGCGTTGAGAGAGATATTCGAGAATAAAACCTGCTAATTTCTTTTGTCGAATAAAGTCAAACAAGTATTTCTAAATGAACAGACAAATATATGAATTCTTTCCCTATAATTTTCTGATTTTACGGCCCACTATCATATCAGTAATTGTATTTTCTTTTTCAGCACAGTTCTCTTTTCACGATTTTTTAGTTATTTATATAATAGTCCCCAAGGAGGGCACAGATTGAGAGGCAGTCGTTTTCAATGCAGGGAATATGTTTGTCTTAAATATTAACGTCAGTCAATTTTAATTTCAGCTTAAATTAAATATCAAGTGCGCCCGAAAGTATGCAAAGTGATTTTTCATGCACATGCCAGGCACATGCCACGAACAGGACATCTGATAAGCATTGGGCTGAGGGTCGACTGAGAACGTAGTGCTGAAGGAAGGGGCTGGGGGGAGAGGGGTTGCGCTTGGCTGGCGTGTGCACGCAGACACATATGCTACACTGATTGACACACATTATCCCCTCGCGACAATAAAAACAACAAAACAGGACGCTTCACAGGAAGCAGCAACTGCAAATGACGGCAAGGCTTCGGCAACTGCGGCAACCCTGGCAGTGTCTTCCGCTGACGAGCCGCTGCCGTGCGGCGATATCTGTTATTTATGCGCCACGAACACACACACACACACACACACACTCACGCATATTTGAATAACTTTTGCAACAGGCAGGCAACGAAAAAAGCATAAATAAATATACAAAAAAAAAAAACGCATTTTTCAAGCTTAAAATCTGCTGATAACGTGGGATTGGTTGAAGCTGATCGCAGCACTTTTGTTATCATCGAGCATTGGCAGAAGAAACACATGATTAATATTTGCTACATTTTTAAACATGTATACTTGAATTTAAATTAATAAACCAACTGAAATGTTGATAAATAATATAAATCAGAATTTCTTTTCTTGAAGTTTCCATCTGGTTTGGTAGTTTTGCACGATCTAAAAGATTGAAAAGGTAAAAACAAATATCTAGAATTTTCTGATTAGCTAGATGAGCTGCCAGTGCCAACCAAATTCAAGGATAATCATTTTCAGCTCCATTAACAATTTCCAATTTTATATTTGGATAATCGAATAATCAACAGAGTTTTTCGGAACTTAGCGAAATTACTTGTGAGTTGTATTCTATAAGACAGTAAAAATCAATTTGCAAGGACATGTTGGCAGACGAGGCAAACCAAACGAAGGACATGTGTTGTTTTGTCAAAAGGATATGGATTGGTGATAAGCATGAGGCACCAGTTGCGCGGTCGCGTATATTGCGTCAGTGCCTTCATCGCAATCTCTGGAAAGCCCGGATACGGCAAGTTCGGCTCACCCGACGAACTCGACGACGACGACGAGGATGTGTGCGAGGAGCCGCCATCATCCGAGCTGCAGCTGCCATTGCAACTGGATGCCGTTGAGGAGCTGCCCGCTGAGGCGGCCTGTCCACTTCGGCCCGTCGTCCGCTGACCGCTCAGTGTTGAGGAGGCGCCGCTGTGACGCCGCCGTCGTCTTTGTCCACCACCATCCTGACTCCGCTCTCTGCTGCCCCCGCGACTCGAGTGCTGATAGCGTCGCTGTTGCTGCGGTTGTTGTTGCTGTTGCTGTTGCTGTTGTTGTTGCTGTTGCTGCTGCTGCTGCTTGGTGTCGGAAGCATTGGAGTGCTGTCGATGTGGGCGTCGCGTATGCGGCGTGGGCGTGGCCTTTGCACTGTTGCTGCAGGAACTCGATTTGCGCTGACGCTGCTGACTGCCGCTGCGACGCTGCTTCTGTTGTTGTTGTTGTTGTTGTTGTTGCTGCTGCTGCTGATTGCCGCTGTCGACGATCACCGCCATTGGCGGCTCCTCGTTGGAATGCATTTGCGTTGGCTTCAATTTCTTATTATTATTGCTGTAATTGTAACTGCTGCAGCTGTTGCTTGCTGCCACGCGACGTCGCTGGCCATCGTTGTTGGCGTCAGTTGTTGCTGCTGCTGATGCTGTTGGTGCTGCTGCTGCCTGCTGCAGCATCTTCCGTTGGCGACGAGTGTGCGCCTCTGGTCATTCCATTTTGGCCAGCTGCTCTCTGCAACGAAATCGAGTTCGTCGAGATAATTAGTCTGATTTTCACTTGGCCAAGTCAGCAAAAAATTGAATTAATAAATACAATGAAATGTATTGAAAAACTTCTATTGTGCTTCAATTTCAGAAAAACTCGAATCTAATTTATTTTATTTTTATTTATTTATTAATTTTTTTATTTTTTTGTTCAGCAGCAGCAGCAGCTTCATCAAAGCCACATAACAAGCTGTTGCTGCTCACACACACACACACACACACAAACACTATAGACATTCATACCGACACACACGCACACACACACACACGCACACACACACACACGCACACACACCCACTCATACTCACACACTTCACTCAAAGGTACGTGCAAAGTTTGTGAATTGATTTTTAATGCGGCGCCTTGAAGCGCGTCCCAAATTGCCACAAGCTCCGCCTTCGCCCCGCCTTAGCTGCCGCCATAAAAGCAGCTCGCATAATGAAGCCCAAACATAATTTATATGCGTGTGGTGTGCGAAGGGGGGTGTGGCTGTGTTGGGAGCTCTAAAAATAATGAGCAGCATATTTGGTGCCCACAACGGATATTGTAGCATACTTTTCAGAGAAAATGGGAAGCTCGTTGCGCATGTGTGTGTGTGTGTGTCTGTGTGTGTGTGTGTGCGTGTGTGTGAGTGTGTGCGTTCAATCATTAATTACGACCCTCATGTGGCAAAAGACTGGTGTGTGTGCGTGTGTATTACACTTGTGTGTGTGTGACCCACCTAAAGTATAACACATTAACTTGCCAAAAAGTGCCACGTTGTGGTTTTTGATACACACACACACAATGATACACACACACGCACGTCCTGCAATTGTGCGAAAATTGGTTTATTGATAGGCTAACAAAATAGGCAGTCTTTGCATAGTTCGCGACAACAACAGCAACAAAGGCATATAACATAATTACAACAGCAACAGCACTACAAATGAAGAATATATTCTATGTATATGCGTGAGTGTGTGTGTGTGTGTGATGAGGGGGCTGACAGGCTAAGCGGCAGGTCATTGTGATGGATTATGCCATGCATATTGAGCAACATACAACGTCAATTATAATAAGCACGATTTTGCAAATTTATCGATACACAATTGCAAAAATTATGCAAAACAATTCCATAACGAACAACGCAAATATCCATAGAAATGAAGTGCTTTTGTATGAATAAACAAAGGGAAATAATATTAAGAACAACAACCGCGGACAAAGTAGACAATAAACCCATATATTTATTGAACGTTTCAAAAATCAGATTTTATTAAGTATTAAATAAAAGTCAGCACAGGTTTATCAAATCATTCATCAGTTTTATTCACAGAATTGTTGGCGTGTCCAAGCGCCTAGTGAGATACACAGATTTATATCTACATATATATCTATAAAGAGAGAGAGAGAGAGTGAGAGGGAGACAGTGGTGAAGAGTGAGATGGGGCTATACGTGTGAGGCATTTGTTGGCGTCGCCTGTGGCACGTGTCCTGCCACAAAAATAGGCACAGACACAGTCGCAGACACAACGACGGTCTGAAATCAACAATAATTAATCGTAGGCTGGCGCCATTTGTTTACAAACCGGAAACGGAAGTCAGTCCCCAAGCCAAACAAAGCACTGCCCAAGTTTCCTATTTATGTTGATATGTATGTGTGCCAGCATAACTTTCCATATGAATTTGAAATGTTAAACAAGGCGAAAAGACCAAAAACAAACCCAAGTATTTAAACCCAAAAACTGTGCGACCAATAACAAGCATAAAATACCAGTGAGAGAGAGAGAGAGAGAGAGAGAGAGAGAGAGAGAGAGAGGGAGATAGAGAAAGAATAACAAGAATGGTAATAACCATACCAACAACGAGCTGAACAACAATAATGTGAACAGCAATGTAAGCGTCTTGTAGAATAACACATCGCACATATGTAACGCACACCCACACAAACACACACACACACACACACACACAAAAACACACACACACACACACAAACACACACACATTTATAATTAAACACAAACAGCGTGGAATAGGGAAGAAGGAAATGGATGGCGTGGCGCAGCTAACGTAAAGCGTGGCAAAGCAGAAGAAGCAGCTAAAATACTCACAAGACACACAGCGAACACACAAATACATATGTATACATATATACATATATATATCGGCACAGTGGCGTAAAATAATGCGATTAGCCTGACAAAATAAGAATGTCTGATTTGATGTCTAGATGCTTAGACAGTAGCGATCTGTCTTGATCTTTCGAGTGCCTATAACAACAACTTTTGAAGTGGGTCATTTGAGTTGAGAGATGACTCTGGCTAGATAGTCACCGATTCCCAGCTCGTTCTCCACTTGCCTTTCGCTCAAGTGAACTTTAAATTGCATCTATAACTCTGAGTATTAAAGTGCAATAAATTTCGCCGTTTTTATTTATTAGCAGTATTTTTCATTTTAATACGGTTTATGTAATCTCATTTAATTAAAGTCCGGCAATGGTTTAACCACTGTTAGTAAACACATTTAAGTTGATATCATTAAAGTTGCTGCTGACACCACACATGCATATTTAATTTACAAATGATGTACGCACGTATATAATATATACTGTAGGCATTACTATCAATCCCCACTTCACTTTGGTTCCATCATTTTGAGTTTGGCTAACTTTTTTCAATTAATCTGACTTTAATGCTGCTTTTCATTTTATAACTTTTATAACTATAAGTCTGCAGTCCTCAAAAGTCCACGCACATAATAAATTTTATAATCATATAAGCATGTTATACAGCATAGCTTACAGGCCACAAATTGAATTTTTTGCCGCTTCAGCTATTCTGCACTTGGTCATCTCTTATATTTGCCCAAAGTTTTGTTGCTCTATTATAATTGCTTTCACACAAACAAGCTATTGACTTTTGTGCCACGTGCAAACATGAAATTACTTTTGTGGACATGTTTCAAATTTAAGCAGCTTTTTAACTGATTATACGCATTGTTGTTGATTTAGCTTTGTTATCCTCGAACTCTCTCTCTTTATCTTCCTCACCCACAATTGCCCCCAAAAATGTTATGCAAATAGATTCTGAGCCTGTTTGTCTCTGTGTGTGTCTCTTTTTTTTATTTATTTATTTTTTGTTTTTTTTGTTGTTGTTTTTTTTTGACAGCCTTTCACCCCGCATCGAAGAAAAGGCTGCAACCGACCAATAAATAAAAACAAAATGGAAAGGCAAACATGAAGAAATGCGAATGTGAGAATGTGTGGCATAATTTACTTTTAAATGTAAAATCGAGTCGCGGGCTGTCATTGATATGAGGCTGCTGCTGCCAGTCCCAGACCCAGACCCAGACCCACGCCCAGTCCCAGTCCCGGTTTCAGTTCCAGCTCCAGTTCCAGCTCGGGGATTCTGATCAAACTGAAAGCAACAAAGATGAAGACAGAAAAAAATACGCATACGCGGCGTTGTGCACGGTGGCAAATAAATCAAAGCATGAACAACGACGACGACACCGCGGCGCCGAGATGCCCGTTATTTTCTTCTTGCTGTTGCTTCTCGGTTCTTTTCTTATACCCTTGCAGAGGCTTCTATAACTTTGTCGCACACTGTGCCAAAGTGCTATTGAACGATGCGTTCCAGCTTATATATATTCCTGATATTCCTGAGCATAACTAGCCGAGTTGAACTAAGTGATTGAGTCTCTCAGTCTCAATGCTATCTTGATGATGCATGGAATGCAAACGTATTTAATCTGCAGTCAGTACATATTGCATCGGAAGAATGTGTCGGTTTTTTTCCCCAAATTTATAATGTCAGATTATATGCCCCGATCTGCAAGGGTATTAAATGGTCGTCGTCCCCAAAATGACACATCTTTCTTCTTTTTTTTTCTTTTTTACTGGCTGGCTGGCATACTGAGATTTATGCTCGCCGTTGTTTATGAGCCTGGAGCCTGGAGTCGGGAGCCGCGCCCCTTCCGGCAGCCAGACTGCCGTTGTAGCCACACATTAGCATAAATCCGAATACTTACGCACAGGCCGCGCAAATAGTTAAGCTGCTCCTCCGGTCTCCTCGGCAGTAGCTGCCCCCCGATCGTGTCAGTCATTGAATTGAAATGTTTATCTGTGGCCCGATACGTTATTTTTGCCATTCCATTAAGCAATGAACAGCGCCGACTGTCAGTCCAACACGTAATCGTAATCGGTTGTCCAGTTGAAGTCCCTACTCGAGAGGCATTTGATTTGGTCGGACGCTCAGTGAACACATTTCTCGCTTGAGACGTATATTTCCGCGACTTATATTATCTTGGGCAACGCTTCAGAAAAAAATCATACTGATTTTCAAGATGTATCTAATCATGTTATAGTTTTTTTTAAAGCAGAGTACAAACAACAAATTCATTCATTTCAAATTCGGTGTACACATTGAAATCATACTGGAATTTACACTTTTTCTCTTAATTTAGTTAAAATCTATCTTGCATAACCTGAAGGCTCACCTCAGCCATCCGTTTTCTTTGTTTTTTTTTTTTTTTTGTGAAAAATAAGTTTAGCTGCCCTTGGCAATAATTCTGAGTGTAGCAATACCTGGTCGGGCACCCACTCATCCAATTCCTGCTCGGGCTGTCGACTCTCTCCATTGGCGCTAGGGTGCTCACCCTGCGATCCCTGCTGATACACCAACAGGGGGAGGGAGAGGGGGCAGCACGGGGTCTCTGATGTATTTAGCATTAATATTTATGATTGCTCATCTGTGTATAAATGTCGATGCTGATGCTGATGTGCCGAGGCTCGTGTCTTGCCGTACATTCGCCATCACATTTTCATTGCTTGTTTATTGCGCTGATTTTATTACGAGCATTATTTGTTTTCCTTTTCTTTTTTTCTTGTTGTTTTTTCTTCTTTTTTATTTAGCGTGGCGCATAAAAACACAAAAGCTCATTTTCATGCTCAGCGGCTGAAAAACGCACATCGAAATCTTTACCTTTATATACCGTACACAAACACTACACACACACACACCGACACACACACAGGCACACTTATACAACTGTTTGCTGAAGTTTTTCCATTTCATTTTCCAATCTCATTGGCTTTTCGTTTGCTCTGTTGCTTTTCAGCTTCATTGGGCGCATTTGTTCCTTTGCATTCGCACTTCTGTCCGCTTTTGACTTCAGTTTTACTTTATTTTTATGCCTAAGAACCCAACAACACTGTGGGTTTCTCAGTGTTCTGGGTGTGTGTGTATGTCTGTGTGTGTCTGTGTGTGTCTGTGTGTGTCTGTGTGTGTCTGTTTGTGTGTTTGTGTGATGATTGTCGTTTTAAATACACAGCCGTTAAATTATATTTTTATGCCGTTGCTTTTATTGGCCATTCGCTGGAGCACCTTGCAGCCAGTTGGCCACATACGCAAATGTCCAAGAGCAACGACTAACATAATATTAAATGTATGCGTATATCTCTGTGTATCTGTGTTTCTATAACTGTATTTATATTTGTATCTGCTGCCCGAGGGCAATTCGAGTACTTGAGCTCATACATAACAGCCTTGGTGCATTGACGTTTGAATTGCTTCAGTCCGATATTAATATTCAGTTATTTGCCATATACTAAATATTAAATTGCATCAATGCCACAAGCCACAAAGTCTCTCATGCGTCCACAACGTATTCTTATTGCCATTCCAGATGGTGTATGTATAAATTATAACTTTGCCTTATCAAAGCACTAGATTTATCAGCAACTTTTAAAAATTGCCTATATTGATCGAAAAACTATTTCAATTTTTAGAATTTTATTTGGTTTTGACAAAAGAAAAAGAATAGTGCAGTCTTCTGATTGAAAAACTTTAACTGCATAACTAACAGGATTATTCAGTATACCAGATTCCAAAAGGATTTCAATGTTTTGCAAACTTAAAAAAAACTTGTGTTTTAAGTCCTCATTATATAAATAAAAAAGAATAATATTATTTACATTTGGTCCACTACATACAGGACATGCAGCTTTTAAGACGCCTTCAAATATGCACAAGCAACGTTCGAAATATTTGAGTTTGGATTACTCTTCTTGTTTGCAACTCACCGCACATAAGTAATTATGTGAATTGCAATCGTAATTTCTCCTTTAAGTGCGAATATTGCGCATACGCCAGGTAAGGCATCGCAAGCCGTGCTGGCATTTTGCCCATCGCTACCCCTAGTTATTTGCTTTGTCGGGTATTTTACCAATACGCCCACGACTTGCCAAGTCACGTCATGCCACGCCCCCACGCTTACGCCCAACTCATTCAATCAAGATGGCAAAGCGTTGGCGCGCTTTTAAGTAATGAGGACATCGTCGCCAGCAACGCCACATCCACATCCACATGCGTCTGCGTCTGCGTCTCTCTCTGTCTCCGTCTCTACCTTTGGCTCTTTCTTCCCCTTAGCTCCACCGACACATCTGCCACGTCTTTACACGTTTCTTACTCAACTCTTCTCGCTTACACCTGCGTCGCATTTTGGTAGCAGCTGCAGCTGTTGAATTATACAGGCGAAAACAGAAAAAAGTTAAAACGCTGCCACCTTCAAGATAATCTAAATCTTAAGCCAAGGCTGCGGACGCATCTGTATCGATATTTGCAAACAAAATATTAACTACTAAATATTAAGAAGTATCTTTCCCAATGCGAAATATATATATATATATATATATATAAATCTTTTTAGCGTTTCGTGCATATACGTTTTAAATAATTGGAGTTCAAAATGCGTTCTTAATATCGAACGCATTTTGAACACCGATAGAAATGTTGAATATTTTTGGTAATAGAATAATAAGTCATGTGAATTTCGATGACAAACTTGCTTGATAATTGTTTAAAATTAGTTTAAGCTCAAAATAAATACTTGAAACTTCAACTCGCTAAACTGTGGGTTAATATTTATATTTAACACAATTACACACTTAATAAAATAATTACACATAGACAAAGTCGGTTTCTATAATTGCTTAGTGATGAAGACATTTCAAAATAATTTTCAATCGATTCGATTGGTTCAAATTGGTTTGTTGTAATTACATTATAGCAGTGAAAAACATTTAAGGCTTAGCTCAAGTGAGTTAGCAACCAATAAGAAATCCTGGAACGACAATTACAAAGTAAATTAAACATTTTTTCTCTCCCAAGTGGAAACAAAAGCCTAAAATGTAAATGGAAATCAAATCAGAGCATTTGTGTTGATTTAATGCCTCAGTTTGGATTCCCCAAGCTGCCCTCAGAGAAGAGAAGCGAAGAGAAGAGAGCCCAACAAAAAATCCCATATGTGGGAAAGCAGGCAGAGTATGGTGTTGAGGGTTACAAAGCCAAACTAATCGCTCTCTCTGACCAAGGGCTCAAGTGTTTTCTAGGTATTATGCTCCGTCCTTTTGGGACAATCCCACGCACTCTGCATGCAGTTCAACCACCCCCGCTATAATCCCCTTACCTCATTCGTCATTTCCCAATGCCCTGGGCAACCCTTTGAATTTTTATGCAAATTCTTTTGCTAGCCAGAAACAAAAGCGGCAGCAACTTGTTGCCACATCCTGTTGTTTAGGGAGCTGTGGTATTGGAACTTGTTGTTCTGTTTTGGTTTGGGTCGGGTTCAGGTTCAGGTTCAAATTTGGGTTTAGTTTGATTTAATGGGAACCGTTCTCTTCTCTCGCTCTCTCTCTCTCCCTCTCTCTCTCCCTCTCTCTCTCTTGTCAGTCAACAAGGGTGCAAGTTCGGCTGGTCCTTAGTCCTTGTCTGGTTACTTATTCGTTGGGTTGACAAATTAAACAAATAAGACAACAGCAACAACACCAAAACACCAAAACAACAAAAAACAACAACACACCACACATACTAAAACAAATTCGATTTCAGCTCAGTTGTTGTTTATTTTGTATACCATATAGTCATTAAAAGAGGCCTAAGAAAAAATAGGCAGCAAGTCATGCAGTACAAAAGATTTTTGAACAATCGTTACGCAATGCAATAAGTATTTGATACGCAAGAACAATAGTCGTAGTATTTTTATAATAACCTTTATGATCTCAGGGACTTTAAAAACTAGAGCCAGCCACCTTGGCACGTTCAAGTTCACCCCTGGATGATTTTTGTTCTAACCTATCGATGTCTATCCGATTGTAGTGCCGTCTCTCGTCTATCTAGTAGAGTGACTAGCGATTGTTTGGTTGTGTTGATCAGGCAGTTTATCCATTTTGAAATAAGCAAGTGATGATCTAATTTTGCAAAGTAAATACTTTGAATGGGACACTCGAACACATGATAATTAAGTAAAAAGCGTTGCTTAAAATGTTTTGCAGTGTATCTCCACGTCGAGTACAACGACGGCTAAAGCATAAATTTACTTGTTCTCTCTATCTCTCTCTCTCTCTCTCTCTCTATGTCAGTCCCTCTCACGCTTCTTGGGAAATGACAAGGACATGTAAATACTTTTGTCCCCGCCAAACCTGTCGTAACGGAAATGCTTAGAATTTTGTTGACAACAACACGACAACAAGAAGAGCAGAGAAGCAAGTTTAATTTTGGCCCCAAATCGAAAAGCACACGAATGAATTTTCATTCAATTATCCTCAACATTTGCCTGGCTGCTGCTGCTATCCTTATACAGGTCCTCAATTTTGTTCTCGGCCAGATCTTTTTCTTTTTGCTGTTCTTGTTGTTTGTTTGTTTGTTTTATTTGTCTGGGGACGCAAACTAGCCCCAAACTGCACGAGGGACACACTCTGTCTCTGTCTCTCTCGCTCTCTCTCTCTCTCTCTCTCTCTCTCAGTCTCTCGCTCCCTCTTTATCTTTATTTCACTCCACTTATCGCTGGGCCACGTTAAGGCTATTGTCTTAGTTTGGACTGAAAATTCATAGCCGCTCTGTTTCAATTTTTGGCCTCTGCTCGATGTCCTGTTGTCCTCTTGGCCTGCGGCAATTCCCCGCCTCGTCTGCCATAAAATTTCATTTTATCTCAAACAATGAAAACGTGTCGGGCGCGCACTGCACAGGACACTTGCACACACACACACACACAGGCACACACGCACAGACACACGTGCAACAAGGACACTCAAAAGATGGCACCTTGAAAGAAAAAACTCTCCATTATTCTTGAAAGAATCCCGCTTTGTTGTCCCACTAGTTTCTTATCATTATTCTCTTTACAGTCGAGTGTTATCCATTAAGCCGATAAGCAGTCTCACTCAATCCTGTTAAGTATTTTCGATGTCCATTTAGCGATAAGCTTTATCGTAATCAAAGCCATAATCTTCCACTTTTTCAATGCCTTAGATTGAAGAGAGTCAAATTTTGAGAGCAGTTGTCTCAAAACTGCGAGCACAATCCTGATTTACAATTTTATTAATGATTGCAATTCCTCTATGAAATAATAAGCTTGCTTTGGGAATGTTAAAAAGGACATACTTCCATTAACATTGAATAGCTTATGTCGTCCTTATGTTACCCAAAGCTCAGATTTTATTTGTCTCTCAAATTATTTGTATTTTGCTCTTGTCATAAGACTTGTTTTCTGTTTGTGCCTTGCAGATTTTGGTGCTGATTATGTAACGCATTGATAAATACTGAAGGGAAACTTAAAGAAAGTTATATTTTGAATTCGTATTCGAGTTTGACTGATTAAAAACTATACACAGAGTTGAAGTAAGCTTGCGTATATTGCCACCAACTTAAAAATTGAATCTCTTTTTAATATAAGATCATTTTGTATAAGATCACAGCTTACTCAAAATATTTATTTATTTGAAGGATATTTAAACGCCGGCTTTGCCTGGTTTCCACTTGATTGCTTTAATTTATTTTGTTGTTTTTCTTCTTTTTGTTATGGCTGATTCTTTTCTATTAAACTTTTGTGCAAATAATTTTCATCTGTGTTTTGATTTGCTGTTGTTTTTGTTGCTGCCACTGTTGTTGTTGTTTAATTCAACGACAGGTCAAAAGCGCCAAGCGACCAAATTACAAAATAATTTAGTACCAATGCCTTTTTTGTTGTTGTTATTATGGCTCTTGCTGTTGTTACAGCAGAGGCTGTTGATTAGGCCAATGTGATGGGCACAAAAGGCGACCATTACGTGGCATAAGGAGCGTCTTAAAACTTGCCTAATTGGCCGCTGTAGCTGCCTCTGTTGTTGCAGATGCCGTTGGGGGTAGCGCGTAAACTTTTTACGCAAAAAGTTGGCCACAAAAATGGTGCCCGCCGCTTTTGTGGGCGTCATAAAAAAAAAACCAAAACAGCCTCCGCAAATATGGCAGCTATGAATTTTAAAATAGAGCTGCCACAGAGCTTGTGCAAAATGTTATACGAATAACTGTTATACAGCTATATCATATCGTTAGTTCATTAAAATGCATAGTTCCATTTAAAACCTATTTTGTTTGCTACGTGTTGTTTTATTAACTTTACTTCATTTAGGTAAACAATCTAGATTCATCATTCAATCTACGTTCTCTGGTCCAATTTAATTTTCCGCCACAATTTCTATATTTCAAAATGTTGTTTTTGTTTGAGAGGCCAAACCATTCATAAAAAGAATTGCTTGTGAAAATCGGCCGAGTTTTCACAATGTTATCGTAGTAGTGGAAAGTTTGCAACCGTTTCTAAACGTAATTTTTTGGTAGCAGAATTTTCAATACATTTTTACAGTTGGTTATTGTTTTGACAAGGTATATTCGTAAACTAAACTTTGGAATTACAAAAATGTGTAGTTTTTATCTCTGTTTTTGTCTCAATCTGACTCTAACAATTTCATTTTGTCAGCCTTGGTTACATATCATACAATATACACCAGCAGCAAAAAATAAATGGCCAGGGGAAGGGCTAGGGCTTGTCCATTTGTGGCAGCTGTTGTGGCAGAGTCGGCGACAGTTGGCACAGCCACAAGCCCGAGCCCGAGCCCAAGCCAGAACCAAAGCCAGAGCCTGAGGCTCAAGTTGTTGCAAGGGCGACTGTCACCTTGAGATTCAGGCAGGACAACAACAGCAACTATGACAAGGCCGCCTGCCAACAACATGGCAACTGTCAGCCTATAGACTCACATTTTGACCTGGTCCGAAAGCGACGCTGCATGCAGCGGCAGCAGTAGCAGCAGCAACAGCAACAACAACAAAGACAACTGTTGACCTTTGCCACAAAGAGTGAGTGAATATGGGGAGGTGGTGAGTGGTGGAGCAGGGCAGGGGACTGCAACAACATAGCCCCGGCACTTGTCTACCCTTTTTGACCTCGTCATTGTTTGCCCCAAAGCCCCAAACTGGCAATAAACTTGTCTATTTTAGACGCACGAGTAAAAAAGAACTTCTAAGAGAGAGAAAGCGAGACGAAGACATGGCAAAAGTATGCCAAGCAATTTGTTGGTGCTTTTTCTGCTCCAACTACACTTCAAAAAAATATATGTTATTGAAGAACTCAATTTCTGCATTCTTGAGCATTTATTTGAATACAATTAAAACTTGGAAACACTTATAGTCTTAAGATATTTTTAAATAATGCATTTCAAGAATACATCGAGACATTTTTTCTGAGTGTGGCGGCTCAATTTGAATTAAATTCAATTTTTTTCTTACATTCTTTTCTGTGCGTACTTTTCAAGGTTGGCAGCTAGCAATGTTTGCTGCAACAAGAACGAGGCAACAACAACAACAAGTCCACAGCTAGCGGCCATTAGGCATTATGAAGAGGCAGCTGTGGCGGTATACACCGACCAACCTTCCAGCCCCACCCATCCTCCCCTCATCATCCTGCTAAGCAGCCAGCATTTCGCATCGCATTTTCTGTCATTTCAGCTGGCTGCCTTTGGCCTGATTTTTTTCTCTCGCTTTTATGCAGCTCCAAAAAAGCGCAGCGCATAAAAAGAGCCAGCTAAAACTTATAGGTAAAGTAAAAGAGGCGGTGGGTGTATGCGTGGAGGGGCGGTGGGCAGCAGTTGCGGGGTAACTGCAAAATGAAAAGCGTATGGCCGAGTTGCAATTAAGAAATTTGTCCGCTTGCTGCCGTCGCGTCGTCACGAATGAAATGAAATGCATTCAATTGAACAAAAATCTGCGACATTCACGGAAAGCAAAAACAAAAAAGAGGACCAGAGAAAAAAGGCGGCTATGCATTAAAAAAAAAAAAAAAAAAAACATCACAAGCAAAAAGCAAAGTAAAGAAAATAATAAAAAAAAATATATAAAAAATACATTATACAAGGTATAATGGCAAACTAAGTATGTCAACCGAATTGCAAAAAGCATTTATAAATCTTTTTGGATTATTTTTAACTACAAAAAGCGTACAGAAAGAACAAAAAAAAAAAACGAATAGCTTTAAAATCTCGTCTTTTTTTCATTGTGAAGCATGAATTAAGTACAAAACTGTTATACTCATAACTCATTAATAAACACATAAAATGCTCAAGCAAATTTATACTAAAATGAATAATAACGAAACTTTCCAATTCTTACGAATACACAATCAGTTTCAGCCCATAAATGCTCTTATAGATCTTCGGATGAAAGCGTTTGCATTGGAAAGGTTTTTAGCTGGAAATAAGCATTAGCCATGCCTTTCTCTATATGTATGTATGTATATCTAGCAAATACAGCCGAGTTGTATTTATGCATTGAAGAGTCCTCGAACCAAGTTGTTCAAGCCTTACTTCCATGGATCATAAAATATAACAAAGAGATTGAAAGATGCACTCGAGGCTCCGATTTCGGTCCCTTGACAAACCTTTATAAAATCGACAAGAGTTCTCTCTGAGTAAACGTGGGCGTTACTGTAAGATCTTTTCTCGAGCATATCTAGATATATGTGCAAAATGTGAGAAATATTTATTTGCTATGTAATTCATGGACTTGTTGGAAAACGGCAAAAATTGCCAGTTAGCAGAGGCACACAGAGGCAAACTGTGGAGCAGTGGAAAGGTGGTTGATGGCAGTTATGGAGATAGAGTATCGAGTGCTGTAGATTGCCCGGTCGTCGTCCTGTGTGTGTGTGTGTGTGTCCTGTGTCCTGTGTTCCAGTTGCTTTTACTTCTACTTCATGCGTTGCATGAGCGGAGAACGAAGCCAACTTTTGTCAACTTGCTTGCCTGCTATCTGCCGCACTTCCGGCTTCCGGTGACACTTCCCCCCAAGCAGCAGCGACGACAACCACAGCAACAACAGCGACAACAACAAACGTTTCCTGCACGTCGTCTATGCCATTATGGGCACTTGAGCCACTGCCAGCAGCTGCCTGCCAGCCATTTGTTTTTGGCCATAAATGTTTTGCTCAAGTTCTTTGTAACCCCAACCATCCCCCCCGAACCCTTAAGCATTAGATGTGACTTTTTTGGCTCTTAGAACGCACAAATTTGCCTCGATTTATGCACTACCCAAAAGCCAAAAATACAGGACCCTGTCTCTGTTTGTGTATCTCATTTTGAGGCACGACTGCAACTGCAGGCCACAAGGCTATTGACCAATGTCTTTCCAACTAGAAGTTACCCTATTCATTGAAATATAAATTCAGCATTGCATTGAATGCATAACAATTAATTCTAAAGTCTAACTTAAACTAACACAATTTGAATTATTTTCGTTCGATTTGGCCTGCACGAGCAAAAGAAACGCTTATAATTTCATTTTTATTATGCAATTGTTTTAAATATGAGCTTTTCATATTTTTTCTAGCTTGTAGCGTGTATTTCAATGTATATAAATTGAATTAGGCTAGAAAATAACTGGGGCACTGTCTCTCATCAAGGTCTTTAGTCCATTTATTTACATTAAAAATTTTACCTATTTTTGAATACCATTTGGGCTGAGATAACTCTCTCTTTTTCTCGCATCATTGCTGGGCACAATAAGTGCATTTGGCCATTTGGCAATGCGTTAAACTGGCCACACCTCAATCCATAAGCTCCACCAGACAAACCGATAGACGGACGGACGGACGGACAGACACCTGTGCTGCTTGTCGTTGCCTGAGTTGGACTCGGTTTGGTTCGGTTTGGTTTTGTTTGCTGGTCATTTGGTCGACAGTTGGTGGCTTTTGCAGCTTGTTGCATATTTGGTTGCAAGCTTCCGTTCGCATGGGCGCCGCTTACTGCTGCTTGAATTACACACACTTCCGACTTCCTTCCTGCAACAGTAACTGTAACAGTAACAGCAACAGCAAAAATATCGACAGCAGCAGCGTTTTGCCTACTTCCTAAACGTGTTTTGTCAAATTGTAACTGGGGGACAATTCTAGATATGCCTAGATTATGAGCCAATCTCAATTTCATTCAATGTCATTTCCGGCAATCTAATCCATAATATATAAACGACAAATTTGCAGTTATACAGCTGTTATACAGTTGCTTATCGAATTTTGTGAAGCTTGTCAATGTTTTTATAGCTGGAATGCAACTCTGACTGAATGCAACAATGGCCATATATTCAGAACATTTTCAAAAATCTTTGTATTGAATACAAAATAGGCTTACTTGCCTTTTACCTGTACTTGTATACGGGTTAGTTTTATTGCATCAATCTTAATATTTCACAAATCAATTGTGTTTGGCATCATCTTTACTGATATACAACAGTTTTACATACTACCCTCATTTAAGAAGACTTGTTAAGACTATTTAACGTACTACCTTAATCCAAGTTGTCTTTTATTACATTCCTTCAACGACTGTTAATCAGTTTTGGCCATTTAATTCATAGCGCTATTTGGTACTGGACCTCTAATTAATGTATATCGCCCAAGCGAGAAAATCACACGCTTTTCTTTTCGGCTTGTTTATGTATAAAAATGTATATACATTCAATTACCGTTATACTAAATGCATTCCCGTGTCTGAGGTTTCCGCTGTTCCACACCGACCACCGAGCAACAAGCATCGAGTTTGCCTGCAGATGATTTTCGACACCAAAAAAAAAAGAAAAAAAAGAAAAACTTTTAGCCAAACTGGCTACGCATTAAGTGTCGGCCATGAAAAACTGTTGAGCAGTTCTTTTTAGTTTGGGGCTAAAGTTGTGCTGTTTCTTCTTTTATTATTATTCGCTGGCTGTTGTCGCTGCTCTTTGTTTTTCGTTGTCAAAAATTAATTAGACTAATTAAAACGCTAGCTGGAAGCGGAGTTCAGTGAGAACTTCAAGTTCAAAGTTATTTCTCGCTGTTGATTGAATAAAAACTTTCCCACCTGCTGCAGAGCCCAACTTGATGCAGAGAAAAGGGGGACAGAGAATGGGGGCCACTGCACCAAAGAGCAAAATTAATTAAGTTGGCCATGGCTGGCCAGCTACAAATATAAGAGGAATGCGAGCTGAGTACAAGGACGCTTTTTGTCCACATTTTTTGGCAAATGGCAAACAATTGGCCAAAAACTCAAAACATAATTAAGCCGTCTTTGCCATTGCCATTGCTTTTCCCTTGCTCGTTGTCATCGTTGAGAAGTTTTTTCTCTTTCTTTTTTTGTTTGCCCTCTGGTATTGGAATCAATTAGCGCCCATCACTCTCTAGCAAGACAAATGTAAAAAAGAAGCCAAAAAAAAAACACACACACAACAGAAGTGCCTGAAAATGAGACTTGGTTTTTTTGTTCTGCACGTTTTAATTTTGTCGCTATTTAAATACGCAAACTTAAAACAGTTTTTTGCAATTTGCCTCGTTTTTTTTGCTTATGACGCAGCAGCCCTTGACGCTTGATGCTGGGACTTCGTGTCAGTGTCAGCGATTCTCAACTCGCGACAGTTGCAACTGCTGTCAGTTACAGCTGCCCAAGTGCACCATATCTGTCTATCTGAGTGTGTGTGTGTGTGTGCGTGTGCGTGTGTGTGTGTGTGAGTTCAGGGGTCAGCATGTCACCAACACTTTTCGGTTGATGCGGTTAGTTATAAGCTATGTGGATAGGTGTATGCTGCATATGTACATGAGTATATATAGCAAGTGCAGGTAAATCACCAGTTGTATAACTGACACACGCACAACAGTTGTAGCATGTAGCATGGGACTGGCACAATAGAACCACAAAATAAATATAATGAATGTATAACTATTAAAAATACACATATCAAAATGAATGTAACCTTCGTCTTATATTATTATAGCAATTAGAGAGACTAAAAGAGAAAAGCTTTGTAGGCTTTAATTAAGATGTATGAAGAGATCTGTCACAGTCGCCACAGGTGATATACGGGCATTTAACGGCTGTCACACAAAATAACCTTTAAGGGAATTAGCTGGTGTACTTTCCCCTCTAATCCTCGTACTTCAACTGTCTGTCCCCAGTTGCACTTGTCATATCAGTTTGCTTTTAGTTAGCACTGTGCTGACAGTTGCCGTTGCCTTTGATTAGATTCGAGCAGTAATAGTATTCTGAGCAGTCCCAACTGTTGGTGTGATCTAAAGCACTCTAACTTTCAACTTTCAACTTTCAACTGGCTCATGGCACAAACGTTGCCAATTTTTCTTTTGTTTTCTTTTTTTGCGCTGCTTTTGTGAATTGTCTGGCAAAGCGCTTGATGCTCCGTCAGTTGAAAGTGCAGAGAAAAAAGGAAAACGACGACAAATCGTGTAGAAGATACAGAAAAGGATGTGCATGTGGATGCCAAACAAAAAAAAAAGTTGCTGCAAATAGCAGACGGCAAACAGAAAGTGGAGAATGCAGCGCTTTAACAAACATATAACATATATACACACACACACACACACACACACACACACACACACACAACACACATAGGTACACAAAGTATACTAATGCACACCTGGGGCTCTCTTGTATGGTGAAGCACTTTTAGCCAACCCTTTGTGTGTCGGCCGCACGCTTTGCTGCTGCACCAAATGCTAATGCAACGCGACTCGCTGTTTTTTTTTTGTTTTTGGCAATTGCTTTTTTGGCATTGCACTTTTCGTTTTAATGAAGGCATTCACGCAACACGATGGGAACGGGCAAAACCTGGCATGCCAATTGCTGTGCATCGATGACTAGTGGCATGTGGCATGTGGCATGGGTCATGGGACATGGGTCGTGGGTGAAACTGGGCCAACGTGTGAAAAAGTGTGAGTTCGAAGGCGAGTGCGAATCGCTTTTGAGTGCGTTCTGCATCATCAATTCAATTGATCGCTCTGACTGACTCTTGAAATATACAGAAAAAGCTGAATGCCAGTGCCATTTCATAAATAATCACTCTAAGATCCATATTTACAAAAATTTTACTGTTTAATTAAGTTACGAGATAACAGCTAGTATACAACTGTAATTGTCATTGATTAACTAGTTTTGCAAATGATTACTTCTCACAACTTTCATAGAATGACTAATGCAAGTGAGGAGCTCCTTTCATCAAACTATAATTTAAGTACTAAACTTCAGCTTTAAGTGTGCAGCAGATTGGTCATACAAGGTCTAATCATTATGAGTTTCTAATCACAACCCTCGACCCTTAAATGGCGAGCTCTTCACAACAATTAGAGTCTGTCTGCAAGCAAATCAATCGAACAAATGGCTACAAACAATGCCAAACAACTAAATGGGAATAACTAAAACAAAAGCTTACTTTGTGTGGGGGAAGGGATTCAATGAGCAAGATAGATGCATAGCTGGCAATCAGAGCTGCATTTATCAATTTAGTTGCGCCCCGAAGCGCACCAACTGCAACATTAACAACAATAACAACAACAACAACAGCAGCAATAATGTCAGCCATGAGAGACGAGATATGACACGACCAATGTGCATCATTTTTTGGGGCGATTGCCGAGGAGATGGGGGAGTGCACAATAAGGCCTAACAAACCTGAAGACAGGCTGAGTAGCTGGGCTGGTTCTGTTGAACCACCCACTACAGATGCACCACTTGTTACCCGCCTGGCGGGCAAGTTAAACGAAAACTGAAAGGACTGAAACTGAGAATTCGAGGACGAGGACGAAGACGAGGACGTGCACGAGACAGTGGCAAGGCCAGAGGATGGGTAGGGAATGGGAGGGAATGGGAGGGACGCAGTGGAAGGCGGGTTGCAACACTTCCGGCAGTTTAGAGGCAGGCAACCTATTTGCTATTGCCAGTTTGCAATTGTTTGGCACAACAATGACCCGTCCCCTCACCGCCTCCCTTTCTACTGACCCTGTTGCACCTGCAACAACGCTACACAGCTGCACAGACAATGGCCAATTGAAGCTGCTTCTCTTTTTGATTCGGCCACCCTCCCAACCCGTTGCTCACAAAGAGGGAGTCTACGAAACGCTGTAATTACAACCGCAGGCGATGCCAACCCAGGCACGCATTGTTTGCGCTGAGCCACTGCATTCACCACCCTATCCACCCCAAACCACTATCAACCTCTAGAGCAACAGAGCAATGGCCATGGCCCAAAGCAAAAAGAGAGAAAAGTGTTATCATTTGAAACTGCTAATGCTTAAAGACACTTCCAAAAAATTGCCCATTGCCTATATTAATTGTTCCTATGAGGATTTGAAAGTTTGATTTCGACAAGTTTCTGACTAGTTTAGTTTGTTGAATTATAGCAAAACTATAAAACAAAACAAACTCTTTAAACTGTGTCGAATTAAGGAAAGTACATTTTTACTACCGATCGTCCTTCGAATTAGTTTTTCATTTAAACGCTTTGCACTTGAAATTTCTTTAATTTCTGCCAAGAATTCTGGCATATTAACTTTTCAAGACAAACAGCATGTATATAAAAAAAACAACAGATTTATTTTTCAACTGCTGCTGCACTTGTACTTAGTTTGCCAGCAAACGAAAAACAGTCCTTCATTTTCAGTACACATACACCAAAAAAAAAAAAAAAGCGACGGCGAACTTATGTAGGATGATGGCATAGGAAACTCGTTGGCACATAAATTCTAAGACCATGTAAATTTCAGCTGGCAGTGCTGCAAACCACTCATAAATTCCACCAAATGCATCTCCAGTGTGCGATGCAGCCCCAAATTTCTTGCATATGTTTTTTAGATGTTTTTTTTGTGCTAATGCTGCTGCTGCTGCAGTTGCAAATTGCTTAACTGCGCAGTAGCGTGAGTACCACAAATGATCAATAGTGCTGCGTGGCACTCAGCAAACTACACATAAATCAGCAGAGTGCACAAAAACTAAAGACCAAAACTCAAATGCAGACGACAGTCTGAGTTTTTTTGTCGACTTTAATGGTTCTGTTTAGGATATTTTTTATCGCAAATTTAACTTTGGCTCATCTAGCTCATGACACCCACCTCCATTTTCACTTAATTTCTTTTTAGAGCTTCCCATTCCATAAGCATTTATTGGCATACATAATGCTTGAACATTATTTGATTAACTTTTATATCCACCATGCTCAATTATTTATCTCTCAGATAACTTATATCATCAACTTTTTTTTATGGGAAAATAGGGCCGGCACCTATAATTAATTAGGTTTAATCTGCAGGTATGAATACATGGCTGATTCATATTATTTTATTTGTTGGGTCTTCCATCATCATTTTTATGCAGTCATAACGAAAAATATAATTCATTTTGAACTCCCTATGAATACCTTATTACTCCATAATCAGCTTCAAATTTAATTAATTTTATGGGATACTTTTGCTCACATTGCAATGAGCATGTAATCTATACTCTCAGACAATTCCAATTAACATGTGTAATTATCCCAAAATCTGCACACACACACACACATTCCTGAACCGAACAAAAACAAAGACCTTCAGCATATTCGGACTTTATCAGCGATGACAGAAAACCCAAAATAAACCAACTCCATTTGAAACAAAGGGAAATTTCCATGCGAGAACAAAATTTTGTTACAATTTTGGGAACTCTACTATTTCAATTCACTTTTGACTTTAGCCAACAATGTGCAAGGTCAGCAGCAATGGCAGCCAGCTGCTGTTGCACACACATATATTGGAATACCTTCCGCCCACCCATTCCCTTTTCACATATTGTGTTCCCATTTATAACTGTCTATTTTGGCAGTTTTATTTCCTGTGCTCGACAAAAATGCACATTGTTGAGCTATTCGTTTCGTTTTGACGGGCTGCGACTTAAATGGCCAACAAAATGTTCGTTATCAATTTGGGACATGTTCACAAAATCGATAATTATCCACGAATAATGGCTACAAAAGCAGCAACAACATTTTCCATGGCGCATTACTCATTACGCATACGAAGCGTTGACAGAGGCAGCCGACTACAATTGGCACTCTGCATTTACATTTTGTTTTCTGATGATAAATCAAAATTGGAAAATTTGTGAAATTTGCAAAATTACAAAATATGCCATAATTGCCAAATAATTGCCTTTGTCAACGATTTTCTAACGATTTAAATGGAATGTGAAAAGCAAAATCGTTCATATATTTTACACAGAATGAAGGTAATTATTTCCTAATTTGATAAATGATCTGAATCACCTGCTCACATCTAACTTAGCTTATAAATTATTTGCATGTTTACCTAGCCAATATATTACATTAATCATCAACCGATATCATTCAAATAATTCAATTCATATTTTATCCACACGCGCGCATCTCTGGTGGGAAACGAAAAACATTCGCTGGCCACAGTTGATGACCACAGTCATCTGTCCAGTACATATTTAAATAGTTTGCATTATAATGCAATTATTTATGGCAAAGTACTGCTAAGTAAACAAGCAGCCACACAGAAAATAAATAACAAACTTTCGACAGCTGTTCACAGTTTATTGTAGATTATTAAAAACATAAAACAAAAAGTTGAAAAGTTCGACTAATACCAAAAATACCAAACTGAATGAGTGACGCTTAGTGTGAGTGTGAGTGTGAGTGCGATTCTATTTTGGCGACGGTCAATAAAACTAATGAAATTGTCTATAGATTTAGCCAAAAGGTTTTCTTCCATTTTGGGAATTCGTCCTTCAGCATTCAGGATGTCTCAAAGTGTCAGCACATCGAGGCGGAGACAAAGCCCCGTGGCTTAACATGCAATTCAATTAAAGTTGCATAAGGCCATCAAACGGAGGCCAGGCCAACACAATGGCTCTGGATGGACCAGTGAAAGAAAGTGGGAAATCTTTTAGCGCTCAACGAATCGAACAATGTGGCGACCTTGTCGGATGTGGTTACAAACAAAGCAAACACGTCGCACAGGGGGAAGGTGGGAGATGTGGAGATGTTTGCTTGACTAAGAGATGCTCCTTAGGCTCGAGCTGATGACGCAAACACCAATGATGAATCTATGAATGCAACTTTCGTTTATATTGATTTTTGATGGCATTTGCGCCAAATAACATCAAATCAGTTATAAGCAGCTTAGCCAAATTATGATCAATTAGAAATGATTTTCAGCATCGTTCTAGTTATGGTCAAGGAAATTCGGAATTCTTTGGGAAGTGGCCACAAATTTAATCACTTTTAAGTAAGTTGCATTTCTTTAAAAGTCTAATTATGCAACCAAATATAGTTTTCTCAAGTGAAACTTATTGCATATCTAATTTGCGGAGGCAACCTCAAAAATGTCGAATGCTTTTGATTGAAAATATTTTTTATATCAGCGTAGCAGTTACTAACTTGATAGTATTAAATTGCAGCAACATTTCGTTGGTATCAGTATCAGTTTTCAAAATAATCAGTTAACATGCAAGAGAAATGCAGATGGAGATTATAGAAACAATAGACTGATTATTAAAAGGCTATATTAAGCAGGGTTTTGACATGCCGGGTAAATAAAATTCATAGCGTTACAAAAGGCGTTTTAAGTGACATGTCGCTCAGCGTCAGCTACAAGTCAATTGGAACACAGCTGCCAAGTTAAATGGAGTCAAAAATGTAAATTTCATTTGGCGCCCCAAGTTGCGCAAACTGAAATTTGAGACTCAAGACACGGAAACTCGTTGCCGCAACGACTTGTAAGTCAAAATATATTTGCAATTAGGCTAGACGAGAGACGGCAAGAGACAGAGAGAGTGAGAAAGAGAGAGTAGGGTATTTGAGTGTGTGTGTGTGTGTGTGTGTGTGTGGCAAATTACAGCAGGCAAAAGCAGCTGTTGCGCCCGACTGAAGGACATTTGCGTTTGTTCCGCTTGCCACGAAGTCTTGCCTCAAGGGCTGGCAGCAACATGTGTTCAACACACACACACTCCACACACACACACACACACACACACACACACACACGTATACCCACACTCACACACATACGTAACGAGTGTGTGTTTGCGTTTAATGGCAATTGTTGCCTTTGTTGCCCAAGCACTTGTTAAGCAAAAAGTTTGTGCAGCATCCAAGATTGCAAGAATAATTTGTGCAAATATTTTGCAAACAAGAAATATGTATGTTTGTATGTATATAAAAAACACACCCACAGAAAAAAAAAGGGCAATTTATTGAGTGAGCTGCAAGGACAAGCAACACAACAAGGACAAAGCACTCTGATATTGATGTGATTACATCAGACTAATGAGTTAATAGATTCAAGCTCAACCTCAACTTCCTTTTCTTGTTCGGTTTCGGTTTCGGTTTCTGTTTCTGTTGGCAATTAGAGCGATGCTCTCGACTGTAGTCATTATCGTCATGAATGCCTAATGAGTGATTCATTCATTCTCAATGAGCGTGACTCGCATTTCAGCAGCAGCTGGAATCGTAAGCTGTTTGACAAGTTAAAAGTTGAGTTTTCAACTAGTTCAAACTTTCGTCTATCTCAAACTCATATTATTTCTTCAATCATTTCATTTAAAGTTCGGTAAATCAATGAAACAGTTGCATTTTTTTTTTTTTCTTCTTCTATTTATTGATGTTCTAAATTCAAAGGGAGAGGATTATATATATTTGGACAAAGTGTTTACCAATTAGATATTGGGACTTTGTCTTCGCTGAATTTATTTATACCCTGTACACATTAGGAAATGCCAACCAATTGAGAAATTATGTCTACATTATTTCGAAATTCAGCTATCTGAGTTTTTTTTGCCTAACTTTTTTGCCGACTCCCTCGTAAATTGTAGCTGATCATCTATTTCTAATTGCAGCTAATTGCAGAACAAACCAACCAACAAATTTGTTTGTATGCCAAATTTTGTGGCTGGGCGAGCAAACATAACTTGTTCCTATGCTTCGATATCCTAACCTGGCTGGGATATTTGCCTTTTATTACCAGATGTGTAACACTTAAAACGATTCATCTCGAAGTCCATTTATGAATCTAATCTCAGTGTCTGTATATGCTCATCTTAGACAATTCCTGCATTATTATTAAATGATTATTTATAATTATTTATGTGTTCATTAAAGAACACCATAGTATTAGGTGGGGTCTATAAAAAAAAAAACGTTGATCAAAAACAACACTTTCAGTGTATGAAAAAAAGTGTTTTGACAAACCGCAGTTAGTAGAGCAGAAAAAGTGTTTAGTAAAGGGTATTTAAGCGTCGTTCGACCGCTGCTCGTCTGCAGTTTTAGTGTGTTTATTCCGCGTCCAGCGACAAATGCCCAATAAATTTGAACAGAACTCGTGTACTCTAAATACCCATACAAGGTGGTTTATAGTGTGTGTCGAGCTTTGTGGGAGAAGGGGGAGTGGAAGGACTGGTATTGGCAGCTTGTGGCAGCTGCGTCATGGAAAAACTCGCGTCATTGGCAATAAGTAAATAAATAAATAAATCATTTGTGTGCATAGACAGCGGGTACATCGATAGATAGATAGATAGAGATAAATACAGAGTGTAGTGTGTGTGTGTGTCTGTGTGTGTGTGTGTTTGTGAACTATGCCATGGTGGGTGGTAACAGCAGCAACAACAATAGATACACATGTCACATACACCACTTGAAAGCAAATTGAACTTGGCTACGTTGACGGCTGGCGCCTTTGCGTTCTGCCCGTAACACATGGCGATTACTTGATATTATGATATGCGCCCCTCCATGCATGTGCATGTCATATCTTTATGACTCACGAGCGTCACACACACACACACACACATACACACATACATCACTTTGTAGCATACCCCATGGCCCCGCCCCATGGCCCCCAATCATGCAACTATTTTTAGGCAAGTCAAAAGCATTTAACAAAAGAAACGAAATGGATACAAAGAATTTCCATTTTCATTCTTCGTTCAACTGAACTTTTTAGCAAAGAATTTCAAAATTGTAGCATCACAGAAAAAAAAAACACTTAAAACTCGACTAAGAGATACCCTTAATCCAAGTATTTATCTATCCGCAGCTCGCACACTTAAATTATGATATATAAATAAACATGTTTATCTGTTGATAATTTGTAGCTAAAACTAAAATAAATCTCTTCAGCTTTGGTAAAGTACGCATGCAACGCTGTATGTTCATTTTTACAGGGTAACCCAGAACAAGTGTAAAAAGAAAAGAAAAAAAAATACAAATTATGAAAATGTATTTTGGAAAGCAATTTGGCTTTCGGCATGCCAGGCTTTTGCCTGTCTCGCCAGCCTTTATGCCTTTGCCTTTCAAGTGTCTATCAACGTGTTTGACAAGTGCGCTGATTTTGCCAGCCATCAAGCAGACATCCTGCATACCCTCACCGTTCATACACCAAACGGCAATTTTGCTTTGCTGGTTTTTCTCCAAATTGCCGTGTCAGTGTGTGTGTATGTGTGTGTGTGTGTGTGGGTGTGTGTAAGAGTCATTATTTGGTCATGCTTGCAATTTCCGTTTCCCCGCATTTCTAACCCTCGCGCTCTTCTTGTATCTTTCGCTCCCCTTTGCTAACCATCCAACCATCCAACCATCCATCTAGCTGTAGCGGAAGTCGTTGCTTGTCCCATCGCCAGGTGGCTTTGCCACTGCCGCCCTAATGAATAATGCAACAGACGAACTGACAAAACAGATGAGCAGCCAACTCAGTGGACCACCCAACAAACTTTGCCCAATGAAATATTTAAATCGAAATACTCGTTCCATCTCTTTCTCTCTCTCTCTCGCTCTCTGTCTCTTTGACTTTTCGCTGCACAAAAAAAAAAAAGAAGGGAAAAAAACACAAAATAAATAAATTAAAAATGCAAACATTTTAAAAAGATGCTCAGCATCAGCATCAGCTGCCTCTCTTTGCGATTCTTAGTTTGCATATAACGTTTTAAAACATCAACTGACAGTTTTAACTCACTGCTGGTCAAGATATTGTTACTCAAAATCTGTTCCGTAATCTATAAATGTTAAAGGTAAAGATAAATTCGAAAAATTGTATTTCGAAATGTGCACTTAAAACTAAAAGTATAAACAGCTGTCTTATAGATTTGGCTTGTGCCAACATTTACACAAATGTATATCTATTCTTATTAGTGAATAACTTTGCTTTGATACTGATCTATTGCAGTTACAAAGGCCTAATTTAAGATTCTGATTATGCTAACATATTATCATCCCTCCCTTAAACACCCACTCACTTTCACTCACCCGCTCTCTCCTTCGCTCTGTGTATCTTGTAACTGCGATTGGTAAGCGAAAACTACGCAAACATTTGTGCATTTTGCACAATTAATCAAATATTTTTATTGAATTTTGTATGTGGCTAGCAAACAGACAACAAACCAGAGAGCGAAAGGAGACAAATGTTGGGTTAAGTCTCGTTGCCTATCACCCATATACATATACATATCCATATCACATGACCAAAACCATCCAAGAGGTGCGGGGTGAGACTTGGGCTCGTTAATGGGCCAGCTGACAGAGTGCCAAACAGCCAAATGCTCCACAAAATGATGAATGACGTATAAGTAAGTGAATGTGTGTGTGTGTGCTTGTGTGTATATGTGTGTGTGTGTGTGTGTGTGTGTGTGCAAATGTTTGCTAGCTGCGTTGGGTGAGGGTGACTAAAAACAAGGCGCAATGTTTGTCTTAGCTGAAAATTGGAGGGCTAGCTGGGGGAGCAGAGCTTATCCAGGGTTGTCATAAATCGCATTTATGCACTTGCATTAGATGCAACAATGTCAAAACTCACAACAGCAGAAATATCAGCAACCACACGGACAACCTGGCAAGAGTATCTATATAAATGCAAATGCTGCCTAAGCCTTTATGCAAATGTTATTCGTGTCTACAACCCTGAATATGAATACGAATACGAATACGAGTGCGAATACGAGTGCGAATACGAATACGAATGCGAATACGAATGCGAGTGCGAATCTGAGTTTAAGCATAAGTATGAGCATGAGTATCAAAGTGCATATATGCATACTGCATTGGCTTTGGCTTTTATTTTGATTTTCTGTCGTGATGCGAACATAAAATATGAACAGATTAACACACACAATCACACACACAATCACACACACAATCACACACACACTCTTACTCATGTATGTATGCATACACAAATTTTACAAGCAGCCAAACTTCGCTTTATAGATCCTTTCACTTGATATCACAGGCAGAGGCACAGGCGACAAAAAATTGCATTTCAACAATGCTAAAAATCTTAAAAAAAACACATAACCATTTATCGATAATGTATCGATATTTATTTACGTTCACAGCACACGATTTACGAAATTTGCGACATTTCGATAGCTTATTGTCTCACTTAAATTGACTTCAATTTCCAGCAATGGCACACGCTCAATATCCAAATAAATTTCTATCAATATCAGAGGGAATCACAAATACAGATCTATAAAGTTACTTACATTTTTAGCGTTTTACACATGAGATAACTGAACAGAATATATTCAATTGCTGGAATTCAATTCGATAGCTTAACGCTGGTAGATTCGATAACTTACGTGCTGAAAGAGAAAAAAGAAAAGAGAGTAAAAATTGGTGAATATTTTAAAGGAGTTCTCATTCAAAACTGCTACACATGTGAGCATTATCGATAAATCGATAACATGAGCTTAGCTTTTATTTCATAGAAATGTTCATACCCGACAACTAAGCAAGATTGCCACACACACAAGCACACACACATACACACACAGGCACACACACAATAAGATTTTCGATAACAAATACGTTTTTTAAGCCTTGGAACTCTGTATTCTGTTTTTTGTCGGCAGTCACAAATCGTGTCCTTGCCAGCTCGTCAGAAACTCTTCATTCCGTTTGATGATGTGTGTCTGCATGTGTGTGTCTGCATGTGTGTGTGTGTGTGTCTGTGCGTGTGTGTGAAAATGTTCAATGCTGAGCAATGTTCTCGCTGTTAGCGTCAATTCAGGCATCGCTGTTGCTACTGCTGCTGTTGTTGCCGTTGATATAGCTGGTGGCATCCACTCATGCGTCTTTGGCGTCTTGCAACGCTTCGCTAAGCCTTTTGTCTGCCTCTTTGGCTTACAAGTGCAATCGGGCTATGCGTTTGTGTGTTTGTGTGTGTTTGTGTTTGTGTGTGTTTGTGTGTGTTTGTGTGTGTTTGTGTGTGTGCGTTTGTGTGTGCTTGTGTGTGTGTGTGTGCTGCATGATTTGTGTATCATGCACAGTCAACCGCTTGTCATTCTGTTTGTTTATGGCGCATCGCCTCGTGTGACATCATTCAATTGGGACAACTACGACGACGAGACGACCAAATGAAAGTCTTAAAAAGCGTGTGAGAAATCACATGCATCCAGCACTCCGGCACAAGTGCTGATTTTACTCAAAATCCTATCATATATAGTCTCTGATTAATAGATTCGATAAAATGTGTTTCTGACTTTTATAGAAATATTTTCAACATCTTGAAAAGTAAACTTTTATTTCGTTTTTGCTTTCTCCCCATTTCTCTCTCACTTTCTTCCTATCTACCCCACTCTCATTCTCTCGCCACCTGTCTTTCTATCTCTATCTCCAGCTCTCTCTCTCTCTCTCTCTCTCTCATTTATTTTCTTTGCCATTTATTTATTGGCGCATTTTTCAACACATTTAGGTTGAAATTGGCTTTTTTTTGTGGCGCCACCTGGCGTCCATATGCCAATTGATAGCGGCAAAGTTCATGAAAAGGCCATAACTCGCGTGTCCACAAAACACTTGGACGTGGGCGTGGCAGCTGTGACTGTAGGCGTTAAATTGCACTGCATAAATCCACAAATCTCAACAAAAAATGTTTCCCTTAGTTTGTTTTTTTTGTTCTTTCTTTTTTTGTTTGCGAAACTGCAAATTTGTTTGTTTTCTGTTTTTTCATTGTTGTTTTGAAGAGCGAAAGAGCTGCAGCAGTAGCAGCTAGGGGAGGGAGGGGAAAGAGGCCCAGTTTACAAAGTAAACAAGCGGCAAATGAAACGACGTCGACGCTGATGCTGATGCTCAGTCGACGTAGACGTCGACGTCAACTGCACGCGAGCTGAAAACTATTAAAAATGAAATGGGCTGTGCGTCTCTCTCTCTCTCTCTCTCTCTCTCTCTCTCTCTCTCTCTCTCTCTCTAGCTAGTGACCTGAGGGGCGTTCAGAGAAGGGGGGGTTGCATGACATAGAGCGACGGACAGACAGACAGAAAGACAGGTCGACAAACGAGGAAAGCGGCAGCCGTTTGCCGGCGGCCTTTGCATGTATTATGCATATGCAAAAGAACACAACACATCTCAAACACAGACACACAGACACACACAAACACACACACACACACACACAGCCACAACAAACAAACACACACGCGCACACACCACGATTGATGTGTGTGCAGACACACCAACTTAAATAACAGCAACAACAAGTACAGCAGCAGCAGCAGCAGCAGCAGAAGAGAACTGGAAATGAGAAGTATTATGAGCAAAAAATATTGTTGTGACCACAAAATCACCCTGTATTTTGATTATTGTATTCTTCGAAATATTATTTTCGCTTAGAATAATATATAATAAGATAATATCTAAGCCAGCTGCGCTTTTGATATTTTCTTACTAGTTTTCCACGCATTCATTTTAGTTATTTATATTTTTCTTTTACCTCTGAACGATTACGCGAAAACAATTTCTTCTTTCTTATTCAGTACTTCAGTACAACTTGCATGGGTAGATTATATGTGCATACCCAATTGATGGGGATGCTCAACGGGTATTCAGAAAAATTGTGCTGGTCATTGCGTACAAAAATATAATATAAAAAACACGTATACGCAGCGTGGACCCACATAGGTGAAGGTAGAGCTGAATGGGGTTGTATATAGGAAAACATGTATATATATATATGTTTGTGTGTGTGTGTGTGTGTGTGTGTGCTGTATAGGTGTATGTACGCACTTGACGCAGTGTTCAGCTGGGACTGAAGTTGCAGACTGCGACTGGAACTGGTGTTGACCAGTAATCGGATTTCTATATATACACATGTGTTCATATGTATATGACCCACATATGTCCATCCATTCCCATCACAGATTGCGCTACTTTACACACACACACACACACACACGCACACTGACACCAAAATAAATTCAAACGGCGTTGCAGGGAAAACAAAGTTGATTAATTATGCAAATGACACAAGTTCCACCATAAAATCCACTGCATTTTCGATTCCCACTTCGCTACATGCGAATCGATTTTATTGGCAATTCATTCATTACACAATTAGGCAAATAGAAACGTTTAATATGCAATAAAAAAAAACACAAAATATGCCACAAATGGAAAGCCAAAACGGGGCACAATGTAAGTCTCTCGTGGAAAATGAAATCCGATTGGGCGAGATCTCCAAATTAGATATATATCGAAAACAATTATTTTCTTTTGCAAACACTCAACTAGAAACAGCAGCACACGTTTAGTGCTCAACAAACAAGTTGAGAAGTCGAAATAGTATTAATAATAATATCATAATAAAAATAAGTTGTCAGTCTTCGACAAGCGAAGCAAACATTTTAATTGTGTACTTAAATTCAGCTCGGAATATGGGATTTAATTTTGTGTTTGAAAGCCCCGTAAAATCCCAAATATCGTGTATGCAGTACTATGTTTCACAAAGTACATTAATAATTTAATGCGATTAGTTTTGCAACCCCCCCCCCCCCCCCCCCCCCCCCCGCCCCTCTCCTACTCACACCTCAAGCTTTGGCACAACTAACAAAAGTAGCAGAAAAATGGCTCAACTTAAAATTTGATGCTTGACTTTCGACTTGTATGACAAAAAAAATGATCAACTTTAGTCAAATGTGTGAGCAGGTCACAGATAGGGAGCGGGAGACGGGGGGTGGTTGCGAGCGAGATAGCGCGATTAGACAAATCTGCTGACACTTAATATTAAAGCATTTTGAAGCAGGGCCCATTAAGTGTCTGCAACGAGCCGTGCGACAAGTTGAGCGGCCACTTGCTGTGCCACAATTATATATGTATGCATGTATAGGGCCAACACCCCCTCACACACACACACACTTACATACCCCTCTCTCGTGTTGGCCAACAAGCAAAGCGAGCAAACAACAAACATCAGACAAATACGTTGTCCGGTGGCGCCTAATTTGTTTTTCTTGCGAGTTTAATTTGAAAGCTGCGCCCGGCCAAGGCACCCTACACGTGCACCAACAGCACCGCCCACCTCCCCTCCACACCCCCTCTCTCTGCCACCCTATAAACAACCCCTATAAGCGAACAACGAGGCAAGCTTGTTGCTGCTGTTGCTGCTGCTCTTGTTGTTATACCCTGTAGAATTGCCTGCAGAAGGAGTGTGTCCCGTTTCGATTCGATTTGATTATTACTTGTTTCATTGCACAATAAATAAACTTAACTTATTTTATTAAACATATCTACTTAATTCAATGGGAATTGAGTTTGAAGTGAGTTGTAAATTGTGTCTGTTTGTGCAGGATATCTGCAAGTTGAGCAGACTCTCACTGGTTGTGTGGGGCGCATCGGCAGCAACAGTTTGCTGAATGCCCAAAGACTAACAAAGCGCAACTGAATCGTCGGAGGGGGGAAGAGGGAGGGAGAGGCCTGGACTTAGTAGGCGGAAAAAAAAATTGCTTGCGCTGCGAAGCTTGGAAAATGTGTTTATTTAGGATAACTTGACTGTCTGTTGTTGTTTGCCAGTTCACAATTGTCGGCAGCGCAGCTGGGAGTGGGACGGGTATGGGATGGAGAAGGGTAGAGAAGGGTGGAGAAGGGCGTGGTAGACCCAAACAAAGACACTCGAATGCGAGCCGCGCACACAAAGCGCATTATGCTAGAGCCAAATAAAAAACGAAATAAAAGTCGCGACCCGCTTTAAGCTAAATTGCAAAACCCTCATCCAACCCTGGACTAACCAACCCAGAGACACCCCCAACCCCCAACCCCCACCCCATCACTCCTGACTACTTTGCATCACCTTAAAGCAAGCAAAGCTACTTCAAGCAAATTGTGCGACCTTTTGTGCCATTGTTGTTGTTGTTGTTGTTGTTGTTGCAGCAGTGATTGTTGTGGCAAATTAATAAGCACCAGTCTCTGTCGACGTCGCCGTCAACGTTGCAGCCGACGTCACATAAATCAGCGGCACAAAACAAGCACCAAAAAAAAAGGAGAAAAACAGAATAAATATACACATATATAAAAAAAAACGCGCGCGCTGAAGGAAATCACAGTAATTAATTAATGTGAGTGTGCGTGTGTATGTTGTGTGTGTGTGTGTGTGTGTATGTGTGTGTGTGTGTGTGTTTGCGAGGAGGTGTGGCTCATAAATTAATTGCCGCCCTTAGGCCATGCCCGGCCACTCAATCAGAGATTTCTCGCATTGCGTTAGCAAAACTCTCTTTTATTTTGTTACATTTTATTTGCTTCCTGTGTGTGTTTAATTTGATTCGCCTTCATTATTTTTCCTTTTTTTAATAGCGACCATTAATTAAAGTGTAAAATACGTTAAATTAGCTAGAAGTCTAGCTTCCAACTAATATTAAGAGACACATTTCATTTTATATTCGTGTTGCCCGTCAACAATTTTCAATTTACCATTTTATTAATTTAATCAGAAAATACTTTAAGAAAATATATATATAAGACATGAGGGTATCAAAGCTGATATATGATAAATGATATTTATATATGATATATGTTAGATTAGACTGAATACTGTTTTAGTTATCTTTCATTTAGATTCTATAATAATATAAACTGCTTTCCATCTACATATTCAAAGACATATTCCAAATATTACAATATATATGTGTATATTTATATATATTCATCTGTATACATATATATTTATATATAGGATCGATCTGCTTGATAACAACAAACACAGGACACACCCAAACGAGCGGCAAGGAGCACAGTTCAGTGCACTCGCTTATAGAACGCAACTAACTGTTTTAAGCAATAACAAAAATGACCGCAACTAATTGGGGAAAGTGGCTGAAGCAAAGGCCCAAAACGGATATAAATAAATTGTTGGCTAATGAGCGATAAGCGCTAATAATTTCAGTGGAGGATGTGCAGCGAGAGCTTTTACTTAAGATCATTAGCGCCAGCTAATTGGCCAACTATTTTTTTTCTCTTGGGATGCGGTCGTGGTGTGGTTGGTCTTGCAATGGACAACTGAGTGTGGCATAATAAATCATATGCAGTTTTTTTCCAAGCAGTTGGCCAAATCAAGGAGTTAGTGCGGCGAGCCAGAACGCTTTTGGCTTTGAGTTATGGCGCACATGTGACTACCAGGCCCATTCTCAGCCCCCTGATCGGGGTGGTGGGGAACCTTCTGCCTCTCTCTATATATCTGGCATGTGTGTCCGTGAAAATCTGACACGCATAAGGTCTGTGGCCCAGTCCAAGCTTAGCATCTGTGCCGCTGCTACAAAAAAACAAAAAAAGAAACGGCACACGGAAACGGAAGCGGAAACAGCGTAAAACGGAAGCGCATGTCTAACAACTTGCTCAAAGCGAAATTTCAAACTAGCGCAAAATGTGATTATATAGCACCGCACGGCAAGTGGCCATCAGCTGGGGGAGGGTGAAGAGAGTCGGTCATGGTGGTGGTGGTGGATGTTTCTGTTTCTGGAAGGGGTGTCATGGTCAATATTGTAGCTGAAGTGGCAACATATGCAACCAAACACACGCACACATATGGGATTTGGATTAGGGATTCAGACTCAGTTTGGCTTTCGGCTTGTGCGAGCAAACTTTCCTCTTTGCTCTTTGCTCTTCCCCTCGCCCTCTCGCTCTGTCTTTCGATTTCTCGCCCTTTCTCAGTCCCTCTCTCTCTCTTTCTCTCTCTCTCTCACTTTCATTCCCCCTCCTATTGCTCTGCCGCATTTCGAGCCGCTTGAAATGCTGCTCAGCTCAGTTTTATTTGTGCAAATCTTTCTGATACCCTTTAGCATGACTACCAAAGGGGTATATTGTATAGCATGCACTGCTTTAGTCTTAAGTCTTATCGGCATCAAAAAACGCACATATCGAACTGTCATCGGTAAAACCAACTCGATTCCAATTCAAGACAAGCATTTGCATTTATTAGTCGTGAATTTGCTATCTCTTTTTATTTATTATGCTGGCTTTAAGGGTATGCTTTAAGTCGAGCATGTGCTTAATGCCGTTTCCTGCATCTAACCAGCTTGATCCTGTTATTGTTTTTTTGCTTCTCATACTTATATATGAGTCTGCTTTTCGTTGTTGATGTTGTTGTTGCTGTTGTCGGTTTGTTGTTTTTCTTCTGTTGTTTGCCTACTTTTAGTGTTTAGCCAACGTCGCATAAAAATAGCACAGCAGCAGTTGACGTCGACGCGAACGTTGACGTCGCTGTTCGCATCGCAGTCGCCCCACTGCATTATGCGGTTGTCGCCTGCGGTCGGCTTCGCTTCCCCTCTTCCTCGCCCTTTCCCTCTTCCTCTGCCTTTTGCTCCCTTTTTGGTACTGTGACGACGACTACTGCTGTGTTTGTCGTCTGCGTAAAGCTTAAAGTATTACAGTTACAGTAACAGTTAGTTGTCTCTAAACCCACCACACCACCTCCCCCACCTCCTACTGCTTTACCTCTATTTGTAGGTAAGCTAAATGTTGACGACAACGTTTGCAGCTGCTTTTCATTTTCGTTTTCGCTTTTAGCTTTTGCTTGTGCCATGCTCAGCGCAATATGAGCAACATTTTTGTTGCTCTTGTTTTGTTTTGTTGCTTGCTTGACTGCTGCTCGCTACAAATTGTTGTAAGCTGTGAAACTAATCCCCTTCTCACTCCACCCCTCCTTTGATAGTTGACTGTGAAACTACTTTAGCGGATTACTTTTAGATATTTTTCGACGCCGACAGGCGACCATTTGACTTGCTTATGACAAGCTTCATTTTCTTTTTCTTTTTCCTTTTTTTTTGATTTATTCTGTTCTCCTTTCCTCTCTCCTCTTTCCTTGCCTACTTTCATTTTATTTTTGGTTTTCTGCTGCCTCACTTTCACGTGACTTGCCATTCCGTGCCAATTTCCATTGCATACTTTTGAGTGGCGCCCATTAAGCGCCTAAACTGAATTGTTGTTGTGGCTTGTGTAGTTACACACAAAAGGCGGTCACACTGCACTTGCATAAACACTATTTAGTGGCATTTAAGCGCATGCATTTTGATAGAATTTGCTTCTCCCTCGTCCTCTGTAGCTTTGCGTGCTCGATTATCCAAAAGAACTAGATGAAAACCTGTGTAAAATGATTAAAATTCACTGTTGAAATGAAAGCAACAATTAAGAATAATTTTCGAAATACAAGTGGAAAGGCCCAAAGAATAGGGATATATTGTTAAGATGGTCAGCAAGCTGCTTTTATATCCCTTATAAGCATTTTTATACAGTTAACACTTCTTGTGTATTTATTTCTAGCAGCTATTTAGAACCAAGTAAACTTCGAATACATATATATATATATATATGAAATATACTTGAATCTTGAAATGATGAAGACAACAAAACGATTGTTATTAATCGATCCAAATTTCAAAGCATAATGATTTCAGTAAACACTGTTTCTCCACATTCAACAGTCAGATAACTGAACGCATACAGGTAAACACACAGGTAAACAGCGAAAAGAGGTCGCCTTATCTCGCTGACTGTCAATGCCAAGCGCCAGTCACTAAAATGCAACAGCAACAACACTAAAAAACTAAAGCGGCAGGTAAATGAGTGGGCGGGGAAGGGGCTGTTGTTGCCAACTGTTGTCCATGTGATGATGACAGCTCAAGTTGTCGGTGTTTATTGTGTGCCATACACACACCCACACCCATACACACATGCACTCACACGCACACGCACACACACTCACACACACACACACACGCATACACCTCATACAGCCCTTCCCGCATAGCCTTCGCGTTTAGCTTTCAATTTCATTTTGTGCATTTCCGTCAAGCGGAAATTCGCGCAAATTTGCCGGCATTTCCAATGTGCTGCAAAGCGATGTAGGCGATGAGTAAGGTGTGGGGGCGGAGGGGAGCGGAGAGTGTGGAACAAGCGGCGGGCAGCTGGCAGTTTGTCGTGCCGGAAGTTGAGGCAAGTCTAAAAAACAAGTGCCAAATGCCGGATGCCACATGGCATTCTTGGTGGCAGCCAAACAATTTGGGAAACAAAAGAGAGAATTGTGAAAACTGGTTAAGAAAAGCAACATCGACAAGGGGAAATTGAAGAGAAGCCACAGAAACGGTTTCGCAACGGGACACAGACAAATGCAATCTATGACGCCCCTGGGCAAAAGGGCGGTGCAGTCGAATGGTTATTGCTAACCACTTTATGGGCTCAATGAACCGCAAACACATTTTGTGGTCACTTGATTGGACAACGGAGCGACAAATCTTAAGCTAAGCTCTTAAATGCAATCTTAAATGCAATCTTAAGCGGAAAGTCGTTGACAAAGCTGTAAAAAGTGCGAACGAACTAGGAAACTCGAAATCAAATAAAATCCCATCGATAACATTAACATATTTTCATGCATTGAATTAAATATTAAATAAATACAGGATTTTTTCATTACTTCTTGCATCATATCGCAACTTAAACAACTCCATTTTTTTCATATTAATTGTTTTCAGTTTACAGCAGCTTTTCTTTCTTAATAACTTTGTTTTCTTTAAAGCCTTTTCAATTTTTGAGGTCTCTTTCTATTCCCTCAGTGTCTGTGCATGCCTCTAGCGGCATATTTGTCTGGCTTTAACTGTTTTATTAAGGCCGTTATCATTTTTGCTACCACTAGCCTTTTGTAAGTGTTGTTCATTCATTTCAATTGTGATTCTTTGACTTTCAGTCAAGTCCTTTACTTCTTCCCCATTTCTTGAATATAGTTTACCATTTCCACATGCACACTTCAGGCGATCCACTCAATTTTTATTCGTTTCATTGCTGTGTCTGTGTGCTCCTGTGCTGTGCCCCATAATATTGCCAATTTGTAAGCCTGAGTTCTATGCCCACTTCGCCATCCAACCATTCTGTCTGTAACCCACTTAAGCCCAATTTCATTTGCGTATTTTCATTTGGCGTTTTTATGTTGCCTACGTTTCTCCCTGAAATTCGGGTTATGATGAAGTGATTGAAGTGCCCCCAAAAAGTGCTTCCAACACGTCCAATCCAATGGCCAACAGACATGCAACTCAGTAGGGCTGAGGGTGAGAAGTCAGAGGGAAGCGGCGGGAACGTGTTGCTATTTGTTTATTTCTTTTTTCTTCTATTTGTTCTTTCTTTCTTTTTTTTTTTTTGTTGTTGCTATTTTGGGCTTTTGTTTTCATTTTCTTGTTTGTTTTATATTCCTCTCTTGTTGTTTTTATGTGCATTGCGTGCTAATTGGCCACGTGATGGCGACAAATCGAGTTTAAGTGGCCGACAACTTTCCGTCTCTCCACAAGCCAATAGGCAATAAAATAAAAACAATTTCTTCACCCACAGTCCGCTGCGTTATGGCTCGGTTCTCGAGCCACAGTTCTCTGCTCTTTGAATGGGATTAGTCAGTTTTCTGAGCAACTAGCGAGTAGCAAGTAGCGAGTGACGAGAAGTGAATAGCGAAAAGATAAAAGCAAGTGACTTAAAGTTGAAGTAGTAGCGAGTAACGAAAGGCGGGTAACGAGTAGTTAGTAACAAGTAACGAGTAGTGACCAGCGAGAAGAGAGTAGATAGAACGAGTAACTTAACAGCAGCAGACGAAAAATGATGGGGGACCTGAAATATCAAAAGCTTCTCAAGTTGCTTAGCTTATGCTCGTTATACCTCTCACAGCCCCAAGTTCAGCTAATTTTCAACTATTTATAAACTTCTTTGCTTCTGTATTGGAAAAGACACGAGTTGTCTTGCCTGAATTTCTGTATATGGTTTCCCAACTGCAGCTCTTATTTTAGTACGCTCGAATCCCAAACTTGTCTACCTGTCTCTATCCCTAAGAAGCTCTCTCTCTCTCTCTCTCTCTCTCTCTCTCTGTTTCTCTTGCTCTGTTTCCGTCTCTTTAATTTTATTGGCAAATGTATGCCAAGTGGCAAAAAAGACGCGGAGGCTTGGCATAATGAGCCTCCTACTGACAGGGTCCCTTGCCGACAACTGTTTTGACCTTGGCTGCAGCTGAAACTTAAAACACAAAAAAAACAAGAGCAAAAAACACCCACTCCTCCTGCTGTTCCACACACCCCCTTCCACTATGCTCCGGCCCAACCCCGTTGAGCCGCACACATTTGTTTTTATGTTGATGCGGCAAAACAAGAACAGTTTCCATAATTTTTCGCATTTGTATAAAATTCGCATATCTACGCCCCATTTAACAGTCGAGTGGGCGTGGAACGATGCTATCATTAAGAGCTTTACGCTCCAAGCACCACTACCGACAACAACCATCGCACCACACACAACACCACCCAATTTCACATCCCCCTGATAATAAAATTAATTAAAATTCAATAAATTGACGCTCAAATGAAACATTCAAATGAAAAGAGGAGCCAAAATTGAAATGGGTTTTAATATAAGGGTTTTGGGCAGGTGGGGCATGGTTGATTTTAGACGGTGGAGCTGACATGGCAGCGCTGCCCGAGGGCGCTGCTCTGTGAGCGGCAAAAGGGGCGGAATGGGGGGCTGTTGGGTGTCAGCTTATGTTAATGCTCAATTACAATTGTTGTCGTTGTTTGAGTTTATGCTGAAATTGTATTCCCAGAGGGGCCAAAATGTGATAGAGACTAAAGGCCGGGGCGCGAATAGAGGTGCAAATATATAGGTATGTATTTATGTATTTACAGTTGCGTTGAAAGTGAATCCGATTGTCAATTTCATTTATTGGCTATAATGGCTTTTGCAAACAGCTCAGCGTTAAGACTTTGAATAAAGAGCTCGATTGATATTCATTTATTTAAGGTTCTCACATACTTTCTAAATGAAAATAAAAAAAACACAACATTTTCATTTTGTTCCAATGCAATTTTGTATATTATATATTTAAACATCATTTTTTATTCTCGACTGTTATATTCATTCATGATTAGAATATATGTGCTCAAGTATATATAATATGCAGGATGAAGAGAGTGTCTTTATGATATAGTAATGATATCAGTTCATTTGGATTGGACAAGGCACCTTGAATAGTTGCCAACCGCAGACATTTTGTATTAGATTGAAACGAAACCAATTTTTGGAATTTTGTATAAATCATATATAAACAATATTTTGAAATTGCACACTTAAACACGTACTTATTGATTTATTACTTTCTATAGTTAGTAGCACTTAAATGTAATCATAACGGTGCTTCGATTTGCCCTTGTCTTATTTTCAATCATTCAATCAAACTCACAACCCTTTTGCCCCCAGAAGCCACATTTTGAAGCGCCTCTTCAGAATGAAAGCAGCGAGAAAAGAAACGAGATAAAAAAAGAGCATAGTTCGCTAGCCTGCCACAGTTCAATATTATTTATAAATTCCAGAGCGTTGAAGTGCCAGTCAATAAATTCATAGCGTCATAGACAAATACGCCACCCCCTGGCGCCCATCGCACCCACTGAGCTAAAATGCTGCCTTTGCTCTTTTCGATATGGGGGGCGGGGAGCAATAAACAAAACACTCAGCATTGCGCACAGGTAATAAACAATAAGAACAACAACAATAAAAACAACAACAATAAAAACAACAACAATAAGAACAACAACAATAAGAACAACAACAACAACAGCAGCGAAAAAAGTTTACCAGACGACAATAAATAATTTTTTTGTATTTTTTTTGGATGAGTTTTGAAAAATGAGGTTGATGTGGGTATTGTAAGTGGGATAAGAGAAATGCAACGATAAAGTTGGCCTGACAACGAAATGTAGGAATTGCAACGAACGGAAGGCGGATGAGCTGGAGGGGAAGCGGGCGGGGGCGGGTAGACTTTACAAGTTCAGCTACTTTCTAGGCAAGGTTTCTCTCTCTCTCTCTCACCCGCTCCCTGTAGCTGTGTGTTGTTGTTGCTGGCAACAAATTAAATTGTTTGCCATGAGACAGCAACAGAGAATGGTAGAAAGAGAGGGGGCGACAGCGAGAGCGATAGGAGGAGAGGCGAGGAGAGAGTAGCTGACAGAGAAATCAACAAGCAGGCAAGGAATGTGCGTGGGGAAGCATGTCCTTGTGGCAACAGTTGTCCCAACGAGACGCCAACGCACTCACACTCGCACACACCCACAACCACAGAGACACACACAGACACACACACACACCCGTGTGCCAGCTATCGGTTAACAAAGTTAGCCCAAAAGCAAAACATACGCAAAAAGAACAAAAAATAAAAAAAGAACAACAAATACCAAAAAAATGCCATCGAAAACAAGCGCAAAAAGAAGGAAATTGAAAAGCTTGCAAATGGTTTGTTCGGAGCATAGCAGAAATAAACAGAGCCATGTGTATAAGACTGTCACACACTCGCAAACACACATTCACACACACGCACACACACACAGCAGCAGTTACGTCTCAGTTTCGATTTGCGAGTTTCAAAAATGTTTTTGCGGCAAAGGCATTTCGAGGATTTTTCTTTGTTTTTGTGTATATGTAATTGTGTGTGTGTGTGTTTGTGTGTGTGTGTGCGTTGTGTGTGTTTGTGTGTGCGTTGTGTGTGTGTGTGTGTGTGTGTGTGTGCATGTGTCTACAGCATTGAAATTTCCCGACGAGAAAGCGCAACGAATACTTTTAATGCTGCTAATTTGAACCACAACACGTGCGCCTAAAAGTGGGCAACAACTTTTTATAAACTGCTCAGATTACCATTAAATTACATAATTCATTTGATATGAAGCCTTCCACATAGAGGTTGCCCATATTCGAAAAAAATCAAAGCTTACAATAGTCTGCCGAGCGCCAATTTGTGTTTTAGACTGCGATGTGTATTAATTCTTGACTTGTTCCTGATTTGCGTCTCTCCTTTTACGGTATACACTTGAAGTCAGTTGCAGCTGTTTCCCACACATGTGGCAAATACTTGTAGCATACTAGCACACACAAGTGCACACACACACACATACACACACACACACACACAGATACGCACACACACCCACAGACATATATATGGCGCTGGTTAAAATAACAGTCAGCAAGTGGCGCAAGTACGCAAAAAGCAAAAGTTCTGACAACAATAACCACAAGTGGATGCCACATGCCGCTTACCGCAAGCCGCAGCTGGCCAACCAATTTTTTTTGTTCATCTTTTTCTTTGCACCACAAAAGCGCCATTCCAAAACACTGGCCCGAATCGTGGTTCCTTTTTATGTTATTTTAGTTCTATTTGTTTCTTTTTTCTTTTTGCGTTTTTTTTTTTGCGGTAGCAGTTGTCAAAATATGGTCAGCCAATGTTGGCAAGTGCCACAAAGAGTGATGAGGAGGTGGGGCGTGAAAATTTCCTCCACTAAACGATTTTCATTGTTTTCTGCGTATTTCTTTTTTACGTCACTTTATGCCCCATATGGGAGTTAAATCTATTATTAAATTGCCGTTAATACAGCGCGAGTCTTTTCAATAAATTAAAACGATTCCATTTGTGGTCTCTTGGGTATTTGCAGGTGATTCACATTCAAAAAACAATATTGAAATATCAGCACAAAGCAAACCATTTACAACAATAGAAAGTGGAACAGGTTTAGCCAAGGTAATGGCAAAAATATCAGAAAGTTAGCTGCAGACATCATATGAATCGGAGAACCCTCAAGATCAGTATGAATTCAAAAACAGTTGTCAAGGTCCTTTAACAGGAATATGAGCAAACACAAAAAGATATATTGTAAATATAACACGGCTTAGGGCACTCTTTACAATACATACACAATATTATTATTTGGCATGCAAAGCTTTTTCTACGGCAAACTGGGTTCCCAGGTGTCCCATACACAACCCAGTTGACTGCCTGCCTCTGCCTGGACTTGAATATTGTGTTGAAAATGAAATACTCTGTGGGAAACATACATTTGTGAAAGCTGACTTTAAAAGGATTTCGCTCATAATACCATTTATTTTTTCTCTCGCTGTCTGTGTGGGATATATTAAAAATGGTATGCGTCTCGCTCTGTAACTATTTATTCATTTGAATTTCTAGCTTTAAGCACGGCTGTAATCCTCTTTGTCAGCCCCACCCACTTCCCCCTCTGGCGTCCTTTCATTAGCCACATATCATTGCCATCTGAATAATTATACAGATTTGATGCAACTTGATGCGTTCCATATTATCAATTATGCTTGCGGAAGGGTTGGCGATTAAATACAGCCCCCACCCCCACTCACTCACTCTCTCTCTCTCTCTCTCTCTCACTCTCTCTCACTCTACCCCTTTCTCAATCCTCAGTTGTGAGTTAAATTTAATTAACCGCCTGCATTCTCAAACTTTTGCTCAGCTCCAATTGAATCTTTGTCAGGTAGGGTGGCAAGAGGGTGGATATATTGCGGAGGGGTGGGGGATATATTGCGGTTGCTTTATTGCGAAAATGTTGTATGTGGGTTTTTTTGTTTTTAGCATATTTGCTGCATAAATATTCGGTGCGCACAAACAAGTTTGGGACGCCATTTTGTTTGATCTGCCGCGAAAAGCATTTGAATACAAAAGGAATTCAACTCGAGTAAAAAAATCCGAAAATTAAAATTCATGGGCTGTCTGCCGTGGCAACGAGAGTTTAAACATTTTGCTGACATTTTTTCCACAAGCATTTAGAGCGAGACCGCTCGTCTGCCAAAGAGAGAAAGAGAGAGAGAGAGAGAGAGAGCGAGAGAGAGAGAGAGAGAGAGAGCACTACATGGCTCTCTAAGGGGATACGCGTGAAAAATTCATAGCTACAGTTGGATTCGGGATGGCTGCCAAAAAGTTTTGCACATATACATACACACACATACACACATACACACACACACACACACACGCACACACACACACATACACACACACACGCAGGTGTATTTAAATGGCACGGAGTTTGGACGGTTCGGGTTGGGTTTTGTTTCTTGTCCCTGGCCGCGGGGCAAAGGCCAAATTTCAGTTTGAATATTTTAGCTGCTAATTAAAATGTATTCGCGGCTAACAAAACGCGTGCCAAGCTTCGCAACAGAATCAACCCCAGACACCCCCCCAAGGCCCACCGCCGAGCTCCTTCTCTTGGAAAATGAGCTTAAGCAGACAAAAGAAAGAAGAAAGTAAGAAAGAAAGCAAAGTTTTCAGAGGAGGCTTCGCATTGAAGCAGAAGCCGCAAATAAACACAAAATGTAATTGCAAACGAGGGATGCCAGGAGTGGGTGGGTAAGAGGTGGGAGGTGGAAGGTGGAAGGAGGTTGCCAGGGCCAATGCCAAGCATTTACAGTTACAATTACAGCAACAGTTACAGTTACACATGGCCGCACATGCAATGCCAAACAACAAACAAGAATATGGAATATGCCTGTTGGGGTCGAGTAGGCGTAGAGTATACATGGCAGGGGGTAGTCGGGTAGGGGGGTAGGGGGGTAGATGGTCGGGTAGCTTGTAAACTGTGACTGTTGGCAACATCAAGTCACCCAAACACCACACGCCACCCACTGTTTTCAACGGTCAACACAGCAACTGTCCACGTCCTGTCCAAACGAGAGAGATGCCCCGCAACACAATGTGGCAGGCAAAGGAACAGTGTACACTGCCACAACAAAATGTGTACCTTGAGAAACCCAAATTTCAAGCTGCAAATACTCGGAAAGCCCATTTAAATCGAGTTACTTCAATTATAGTCCTTATTTAAGGACCAATTATTTGTTTTGTTTTGTGCGCAATTAACGACAATATTTAGACTCAAATTGAGATTTGTATGCTCGAGCCGAGTACTTTTCAGTTTTCTTATGAACTGCATGTCTTCAAACACATTTTTCTGCGTGCACCGGATGACAGGAACTGGGCTGCCATGTTGCATCATTTAACTGAAAGCGGAAATACGCTGCCATATTGAATTTGCTGAGACAAAATGTAGCTCTGGCATCCGCATCTGAGACACGAGCAAAGCAGCACACAGATTACACAAGTGACCCACGCACACACACACACACACACACACACAAGTTTAAATGGTCAACAGAATGCAACACGCTTCTCCAATCAGAAGCCCGGGTGGGTGTTGGTTGGTTGAATTTGTGCCTGAAATGACTATCAGAGAGCGCAGCAAGTGCAGGGCTCAAGCGGTCCACACTTTTAACATTTAACGAAATACTAACGAGTTCAAGCTGATCGACTCAATTTACGAGCAGAAGCGAACTTAGCCATTTAATTTAATAGGGCAAAAATGTGATTTAAACAAACCTGCCCTCAACTTAAACATAGCGCGAATGCAAGCAGCTCGAGCAAGTGAAATATAATTAAACTTGCGCACTTTGGTAATTTAACATAAACGATATATATACTTATCTGTCTGAAAGCTTATAGCAATTGAGAGGAGTCAAGTAAGTCTCTAGTATCCCTTGGCTGTTAGTAATTTATACCATTTATGTTCCTAATCATATTTCACAGTGGTTCACTTTTGCGTTCGACTTCTTTAATTGTTCTGCACTCGCTTTAAATGTTTTGACAGCACAAATTAGATAAGGCAACGTTTTTGAAGTACAAATAGTACTTTTTTTATACAGATTTAGCAAACAAGATGTCCATTGAGTATCCAGCATATCTCAATGGCAAACTGATGCACGGATGGAGCAGGGAGGAATGGAGGAGACTGGCAAAATGACATGGCATATTTCAAGGTAAACTTTCTGTGTATTTCGCATATCGAGCAAAAAACTGAAAATACTAGGGGAAAATACAAAAAAAAAAACAAAAAAAAAAGATTCCATGAATTGCTATGTGCTATGCTACTGCAACCCCACCACCCACAAACCCCTCTCGACTACACCTTAACCAACACTGGCTAGAGACCACTGCGCCTCCGCCAGCCCGCCCCCCTTTCAATGCAAGCTCTAATTGTGTAATTAATGAATTGCCTCTCGGGGAACCTAGCTGAACTAGCTGTGCATTGAGTCCATACGGAACGTCTGTGTTCTCCCATACCGCATCCCCCCCGCCACTCCCTCCTCAACACACACACACCACTGACCCGCATTTAGCGCAAACTTCTACATAGCCCGGCGAACCACATGGGACGTTAATTGAAATGCTCGTGGGGTGGTAGCCGTCCTTCAGATCGCCAGCTAACCAAAAAAAAAAAAAAAACACAACAGAAATGCTAACAACAGATTTAGAAAAAACAGTGTAATGTGCTCGATTAGCAGATACCCTCTATTCTACTATAAAAACAAAATTTAATCCGAGCACTCCACTTAAGACTGTGCTTTGTATATCAAAACATGAATACAGTATTCATCTAGAGGCCAACGCATGTTCAAAAAGGAATTTCTTCCCAAATTTTTCCGTTCAATTTCTCAAAGTCTGTCGAAAGTTTTAACCCAATCCAAACTGTTTTCATTTTCATTTTCGTTTTCATTTTCGTTTTCATTTTCCATTTTCCTTTTGTTTTTGTAGCAGACCTTAAGCATGAAGCATTTTGTGAAAATCGACTACGTTCTTGGGAGTGTATGCATTTTATATTTATACATTTTAATTATATTTTTTTACTATCGGGTAGATAATTTGGCTGCAAACTGAAACTGAATGGGGTCTGAGCATTGCCGCTGTGCCGCTTCAGTTGCATGTTAAATAAATAATTCCTTATACTTTTAGGCCACTGCTGTATTTTCACAATTTTACCTTGGCCAAAAACCGGAAAATGTATTAAACCAAATATTGAAGCGGTTACAGCAGAAACTGCACTCGCTCTTCGAGGGCAGTTAAAAAAACTGACGACCTTGTTTCAAAACGAAGCCAATTTTCAAATAAGTTTGTTTCCAAATGCTTTGCTTTTTAAATACATTTTTAAGCTGCCATTAGACTCCATGCTGATTGTAATAATGCTTAAATAGTTGAATTTCACTTAAATTTTTGTTTTCGCAGTTGCACAGATTTTTTGCGCACATTGTTGCCCAACTTTTCCCAACTCAGCTCGTAAGCTTCAAGCAGAGATTAACGGTCAAATAGTTTTTCTCTGCACAAATACACACATGCATATTTGAAATGCATTCAAAGTCAGGAACTAAAAATTAATATTGCTTTTTGGTTATCAAAATAGGAATGTGAGCGAGCGTCTGTGTTCAATATTTAATTTTGCATTAAAACCGTACAACACTGGATAAGCAAATATTCAGCTGCAACAACTTTATGATACCCTTTTTATACATATTTAATCGGTGCTGGATATATACAAATTGCATTAGCTAAATATGAAATCGACTTAAGTCGAGGGAAATTATACTTGAACCACCCGCGCATATCTAGCCGTAACCAGTGCAATGCACTCTCTCCCTCTCTCTCTTCTCTCTCTCTCTCTCTCTCTCTCTCTCGCTCTCTTCGTCGCTCTCCCTCTCTCTCGCACGCTGTTTACAATTGACCGCCAGTTAATTTATTTGAAAATCCATTTGTTACCTTTGGCTCGGCTCTGTTTACATGTTGCTGTCTGTTTGTCGGACAGATATCGACATATATATATTTTGTGCATGTACATAATAAATATATATACAACTGTATGTATATACAAATAGATACACAATTCTCGGCATTTCTTCTTTATTGTGCGTATTACATTTACGGCTAATTCAATTTGCCCATTTTCCCATACCCAATACCATTCCCCTTGAAAAATTTTGGAAAACGGAAATTTGTGCGCGCATTTTCCGTAGCAAATCTTGCAATCGGTAAAGTTTAAAGTTCATTAGAACAAACAAACAAACAAAAACAACGACAACAAGTTCATTGTTTATGTAAATATGCTGGCGGAATGGCTTTCAAATCAATTCATTAGCCGCATAACAATACAATTATTTGTGTATATCACTATATATACTATATATATATATATATATGTATATAGTTTATATAAATATTCATATAAACTCGTAGAAAAGTTTATTTAATAGAGAGCTTAGATATATAGATATTTATGTGTGTAGATGTATTTCAACTGTCGATTGCCAAATGCCCGAATACTGCATTTATATGAATACATACATATTAATACTTATGCTTGACTGGTTGGAGACCCGCTCTACGATCGATACTATTATATAGCCCCATTCGGCGATCGAAGCTGACTGAAAACTGTTTTCGGCACATGGTCCAAATACACACGTCTCGAAAGAAATATCAACGTGTGCCTTATTGGGTAAGGGGTTGGCTGGGGGCAAGGGGCAAACAGTTGCCGTTTCGAGTTTATTTAGTGAATTATCGAGCAAAAATCGACCAAAAGAATTTTTCTTTATATTTTTGTTATGTTGTTGTTGTTATTATTGTTGTTGTAGATTTGTTGTGTTTTGTTTAGCTTTAGTAAATACTTGAAAATTTAATGCCGTTTGGCCAATAATTAAGACAAAAACAATGTAGCACAGCGTCGGAGGTGCCAGCAAGCGTTTCTCGTCTTTTCATAGGTCTCCAGATCCAAAAAATAAAACAACAAAAAAACACTAGCGATTTCTGCTCTCATGCCGTCGATTTTTTTTTAATTTTCCTTTTTATAAGTCACCATTTTTTCACATTTCAATGTGATGTAATGACAAATTTAGTTGTCAAAATTGCCTTATTTCTCAATGAGTTTCAAAGCAGATAAAATAATAGTGTTAATTGTGAAAGTTATAAAAAATAACTGCACAAAATAAATATCTGCATGGCTTTTTAATCAGTTTATTGTAATTCTTGAATCGCAACTAATAAAATTTGTATAGCTGAGAAGAGTATGGGGCATTCGTTGGTATTGCGATTGCCACGGTTCCTAATTGTTTTGATTTAATTTTCTGCTTTTTGTTTTTCACATATTTTCAAATATTAATCATACGCACAGTTTGCCAAAATTGATTTGATACAGGCAAAAGTACATAAATTATTGAAAGATTGAGCGCAGACTGTGCAAATCAGTTGCGGGCAGTGAGAAGAGGACAAAGAAGAAACAAAGAATATGAGAAAAGAAAAAGCCGAAATGTAACGAATCGCAGCAACAGATGGCGCCACAGAGCAGCTGTGTCCGTGGCGGAAATCTTTAGGGTCCTCAGTTGAGGAAAGCAGCAGATAACCGGTTGTTGGCCAATGATAACGGAAGTGCCCCAAAAAATAAAGGTTAACACTAAAGCAAACTACAAAGGGGAATGGGAAAGGATGCTGAAAAGAAATAAGAAAACAAATCAGAGACAAAGTTGAAATGAAAATACATTAAGTGGAAAGCGTTTTATTAGTTACAAAAAGGAAGCGTTTTATTAGTTACCCAAAAGAAATGAAGAGAAAAACATAGTTTAGCAAAAGTAAACCCAAATTGCCAGAAAAAAAAATAAAATGGAAGTCAAACTATTAACGATAATGGGCAAATAAATGTAGAAGATGCGCACAAACTTTCTACCAATTTGACCAATTTTATAAATGTAAGTTGAAGGAAATTTAAAATGCTGATTGGTATTAAAAGGAATTTTCAGGAAACGCTCTGCTGAATAATGGCACTCTAAAATAAAGCTTCAATATGGACAAATATATTTTGATATTATTTGCTTAAATCCCATTTTAGCAATAAAATATTCCAAGTTTCGTCAGCAAAGTTTTAAAAATGAGGTACCAATTGGCATACAGACCGAAATATGGACAAACAGAAATGGATATATCGATTCGGCTAGTGATGCTATAATAAATCAAGAATATATATCTATGTGGGGTTGGAGATGTCTCTTTCCATACGTTATAGACTGCACGGCATTAATAGCATTTGCAAGAATATAAAAAGACAGACAGAAGCAGTCTGATTTTCAACACATGTTTTGAAACTCATATCAAAGATCCAAATTTCCACAAACTTAATTAAAAACGTAAAAATCATTAAACTTTACAACACTATTTGACTCATTTCATGTTTTGTAAGGTGGAACAAATTTTAAGTGAAGTGCATTCGGCAAGGCATCCGTTTAAATTTGAGCTTCAACAAATTTTACTTTTCAACTCACTCCACCTTGATGTGGATCTGTCCTTCACAATTATGCACGCACTGCAAGAACACCCACACAAATTTTCCAGCACTGACCTTCAAATTTTGTTACAAAAAACTATTAAAGAAATACAATAACAAAAATCCAAATTTTATTCACATCAAAATTGTTGTTCACCGTTTTTTCATTCATTTTTGGAATGTGAAAATATTGAAAAATTACAAAATTTAATTTACCTTTTGCTCTCTCTTCGCTGTTCTTTGCTGCAATTGCTGTTGCACTCTTTGCACTTTTGTCTCTCTCTCTCGCTCTCTCTCTCTCTTTCTTTCTCTCTCTCTCTCTCTATTTTTTTCTCTCGCTCTTTCGCACAGAAAAAAATTTAAGATGCAACAACAAAAAGGCTTTTGTTGGATATTTTTTGTTTAACTTGTAATAGATTTAACACCAAGAACAACAACAAAAAAAGACAAAAAAAAACAAGAAAAAAGAGGAACTACTATTTGTGATAGAGTTTCAGGCAACCAATAATTTCGCACGTGCTGAAAACGATATTCAAAATTTCGAAAAGATGTTTTTTTTTTTAATTTTTTTGAATTTACAAAATCTGTATTTAGGCGTGTGTCCGTCCACTGGTTCAAAGTGCTTTGAAGCTATGCTTTTTAGTTGATTTGACGCACGACTCAAGAAACGAACTCGAACTCGAAGTTTGAATTTCAGTTGGGGCTGTTGAATGTTGAGTGAGAAACGAATGTGGCTAACTCCAAGAACTAACAACAACGCAATGTTATCCGCTCGGAGGCTGAACGCCTACTGGATGTTAAACGCGCGCCGAAAAGCTGTCGCAGAATGCGACGAACGTCGGCCACGCAACGCGTTTGACGTTGGCGTTGGCTTCGACTGCGCTGTCGAAGACGGCAGTGCCACTGGCAGCGCTGACGAATGCCAGCCGAAGCTCGTCGTGTGCGTGCGTGTGTGTGTTCGGTTTGTGTGTGTGTGTGTGTTTGTGCGTGTTTATTCGTCTGTTTCGCTGCTGCTAGCTGCCGCTGCTGCCATTGCTGCTGCTGCTGGTGCTGCTGCTGCTACTGCTGCTGCGCTTTTTAATTGCATTTCAGCTGGCAAAAGCGCAGCAGCAGCTTTTGCCCTGTGCTTCATCAAATATTTTAAATGCTGAATAATTTAAAGCAAATATAACGCAGTCTACACAACACACAGCACAACACACACAACACAACACACACACACACACACACACACACTAACACACATGGCGCCTAAAAAGTCTACACACTCACACAATCTACGCACACACTCACACACACAGTAAGGCCTTTTGCTTCAGGTGCGGTCTCCACTGCTTGGAAGCAGTCCGCCTCTTTTCGTCTCTCTTCGGCTTTCCAGTCGCATCGTGCTAACAAGTGTGGAGGAGCGCAACAGTTGAAATGAATGAAAACGTTCTGCACGAGCGCATGGGCAGCGACGCCGGCGTCGCAGTTAGCTTCATGTGTTGCTTGCTGCTTTTACACCTGTCGTCTGAAAGTTTTGTGGGAGGCTGAGGCAGCGCTGCTTTCCAGTCACACACACACATGGTTAGGGACACTGTTGCTCTATGGTACATGTGTGTGTGTTTGATTGTGTGTGTGTGTGTGTGTGTGTTTGTGTTAAGCAGCAACTAATTTTTGTTAATCACACCTTAATGACATGAACTTGACACCATTTTCGATGGGAGCACCAAAATCCACCTGCCAGCATTCACCATCAATTTAGGGATAACCAAATAATTAAGCCTGTGGTTTCGCTTACACACGTCTGTCTCTCTGTGTGTGTGTGTGTGTGTCACTTAATTACAATTTGTCCGCTATTTGACTAACAACAGCAACAGCAACATCAACTGATTGCACCGCAAAATACACCATAACAACACTCACACACACATAAAACCACTCACAAAATAGGATGCGCCGCTTTCGTTTTTAATGAGCTGCCAGGCGACAAAAATAACCAACTCCGTTTGCTTAAGAAGATCCTGCAATGAATAAATGTATATATATATAAATACCACATATATGGCATTAAAATGCAGATTAGTCATTTGTTATTAATATAATTTTTAATTCAAATTTATTATTGATTTTAAAGTGAACAATCGAATTATGTTATTGCCTGCACAATTTATTGATAAATTCAATTTGATTAAATACATCGATATCTATTAATGAACGTAAGTAATACCATATACCCAGACCTATCATTTTTAAGGTCTTCACAAACAAATATAGTATATTATTTTATATCAAATTTCTGACTAAGTGATATTCCTTACTCAGATTAAAAAAAATGTAAATACATAAAAAAAAAACAACAAAAAAATAGCGATTTATGACAATGAGATACCCGGTTGCAACCCGGCAACTTAATAGCTGATTTCCACGTAATACAAAGCTAACTTTCATAATCACATCGACCTGCTCATTTTGAAAATACTTTTTAAATTCAGAACCAAGATTCTGTTTGTTCTTTACACATGTATAATGCGGTGCTTAATATTGTGTCCTGTTTCACTTCAATTATCCCAGTTTTTTTTAGCCAAATTTCTTCTTCTTTCCATGCGATGTTCCATTCCACACATTCCGAGTCGCCACGTTTGTCGCCGTTAACCGTTTAACGGTAAACGGTAAACGGACTCAAGCTAATCAGCAAAGTGTTTGCTTAGCGGTTAGCCCCCTGATAAGACATTTGTCAGCAGCAACACCAGCAGCAGCAGCAGCACCTGCAACACACTCACACCTTTAACTGCTGTTGCAGCAGCGCCATCACCATCACCACCAACACCAACACCATCACCACCATCACCACCCGGCTGCAGTGTCTCATCAAAGTAGTTGCCATAAATAGCAAAGGTGAGCAGCTGGGCATGGGGCTTTCTCAACTGTAGCTGCACATGTGACTTGTTGTCGAAGTCAACACGCTGTTGCCACGCGATTTCGCTGGACTGCAGGGCATAGAGTGAGACACTTAGAGTGCTGGGCATTAGAAGGCGACGCTGGCGATGCACAAAGCCGCCATTAATTCGCAATATGTTGAACTGCACAGCGGCTGTTTGGGTCTCGGTCAGCTGACCGCAGCTGCTGATGCTGTCATTGCGGCAGGCAAAGAGACCGCACAATCGAACCACACTATACTGTGCCTCCTCGTAGCGACGCTGCCCCACAAACACGCCCAGCCGATAAACGTACTCCGGCAGCCGTTCAGTTCGCGGCGAGGTCGCCAGCTGCCACTCAAAGTGGCAACAAAGATCAGCTTGGCAAATATGCTTCTGTTGCAGGCTGCCGGCGAGCGACGACGGCACTCGCCAACTATTAAACTCGTCCAGCAACGGCTGTTGCAACGTCGCCAATTGCCGCTGTGCGGGACCCACGCGCTCCTCATCCAACTGGACATCGCTGCTCTCCACCAGCGGCGAGTGGGGCACACGTGCCAGCAACAATTGTCGCTCGCCAACAGTTGCATTGCTGCCAACCATAAGGCGCTTCAGGGCGCCATGTTCTCCAGCATAAATGCCGCTGCCACTGATGCCACCATGGGGCAGACTCGCACCGGCCGCCAACAGATTCACACCGTTTGCCCAGGCCCAGCCCTGCTGCAGTTGGCTGGCTGCAAATACAAAAGATTATTTGCTTATTTGCATTAAGTTTGAATGAAATGAATTAAGCCACATTCGTTGAATTGTTCCAAAAACTGTTCCAATTGAAGCAGAAAACTATTCCACTTAACAGATTAAGATATCGATCAAATGAAATAAACTTGAGCTGCGTCTAGTGTTCGAGAACTTCTCCAAATTAAATCGGAAATCGGCTGGACTCTGCTGATGCTGATACAGAATATATATACTCGATGTGGTCGGGAAGACTTTCTTCTTCGGCTTCCGACTTACTTTTGGAGAGGGAAATACTAATTAAACTGGAATTTGGTAATAAGATAAGAATCGATTTAGATATATTAAAGGGTATCTCCTAGTCGAGCTCCAACCACCAGAGCATTCCTACGTGATTACAGTGGAATAGTTACACAGTATTTGTTTTCTTTGTTATCAGAGCTCATAATCTTCACGGAATTCTCTATTTTTATTAGATTAATCTAATACGAATCATAAAACTGCGTAAGGGTAGTTTACCGTTACTTGTGCAAAGCAAACGAACAAGAAAAAAGAATAGATTTCTCCAATAGATATCCCTATATAATATGATATAGAATATTATTAATGTGTTATATTTATCTGAATATTATTAAATTTACAATTATATTCGAGTTCTAATTTTGCAATTAGTTCTAATATCGGCAAGAGATCCGTAATACAGGGTATTTCACGGTCAACCACTGCAGTTTTATATGTATTCTGTTATTATTGTCCGACTGGCAATATGCCATAAGCTCACCGGTTAGGAAAGGCAGCTCCGACTTGAACATTTTGCTAACAATCAGATTGCGGAGATTATAGCGCTCGACCAGCTCCTGAGCGGGCGTGTAGAACAACATGTCGAAGCAAATGAAATGCCCGAAGGTCACATTGAAGTCCGTCTCGAAGACAGCGTACTCTGGCTGCCTGGTGCGGTTTAGCTGCGGCTCCAGATACAAATTCCATTTGCGATATCGCGACACTACCGCACCACTGCGATCTAGCACCACATTCGTGTTGTACACGTTGTAGCCACGGGCGGGGCAATCTGTGTCCGTCAGCGGATCGCAGCGCTCCCGTTCGTTCACATTGAGTAGCAGATAACTGTGCGCCTCGACGGCGGCGCAGGCCAATTGTCGCAGGAAGCTGGCAACCCCGTCGGCGGGTGCAACCACAACGTGGCACAGGCTGCGCTTCGACGGCGCCGGTACGACGGTCAACTGCAACTGGCTATTGAGAGTGGCCTCGGGAAAACTAGTATATCCGCAGTGCCATTTGCCGACGCAATCAGCTCCAGATATGCGGCGAGATTCTGTCCAAGCAACTGTTCGGAAGTGCCGGCGCCGAACGCCGGACGAAACTCAATCACGCCCGCTGTGTAGTATTGAGGGGTGCTCAGCGCCCAACAGCTGCTCACAGCGAAGCACAGCAGCTGCAATAATGTCGGCAGCCACTTGCCACTCATGATGTTCCCTTCAGACTGTGCTCACGGCTCGCCTCGACTGATTTGAAAAAACACAGAACAGAGACCGAGACCGAAAGAGACTGCGACTGCGACTGCGACTGAGACAGAGACGGCGCCAGATAATGAGTTGAATTCAATCTTATCGCTCTCGTTTCGTATCGGACACATTCCGGATTATGTTCGCCGTCTTTTGTTGCTTTCGCAAAGACCATAAACTTGTGGAAGAGAATCAAGTTGGCAGATTCTAAGCGAAAATCTAAAAATAGAACATATTTCATATTTCAGCTTCGATTATAAACTTGTAGAAGAGAGTCAAGTTGGAAGATTCTAAGCGAAAATCTAAAAATAGAACAGATCTTAACGATGCCTGGCTTTCTGGCTTCATATTTCAGCTTCGACTATAAGTTGTAGCTGAGCATAATGTTGGAAGATTATTGACGAAAATCGAAGAATAGAAACGGGTTTTCACCATTACTTTCTGAGTTCATATATCATCTTCGTTTATCGCTCTCATCGTCATTTTTTCAGACAATTTCTGTGGCAGTTTGTAAACAAGTTTTGCCACTGCAACAATGGAGTAACTACGAAATTGTTACGAATTGAAATTTTCCACATTGGCCAATTCATGTATGGTTATTGTTTAGTTCATATCAATATTACACATATACCATATGAAATAGGGTATTTAGCTTTCAGCGTGCACACATCTTAATGACGTCATCCGACAAAAGTGCACATGAACTGCTGCATTCGATCGGATTTCGGAATTTACATATTTCGACAGATGCCTAAATAACAATACGAAATTGAAAGCAGCAGCAAAAATGAATCCAAAATGAATGCATTTCGTGTATATCTTGTGCATTGTGTAAATCGGTGCTTCAGCTCCGATTTTAAGCTCCATTATGCTCCTCATTCCGAGTGTCTCTGTGTGAGATGGTCGACTCTGCTCCATAGTTTGATCTGCATACTTTTAGGCGGCTTTGAAAGAGTTCAACAGAAACCGCGTAAATCAAGGTACATTTTAGATATTCTGTAGGAATACTTTTCGTGGTAGTTACTATTACAGTCATACTCGTCAGACACCCAATTATTTTATTTGTCTTTCTTATTCATACATGATATACATTTGAAAGTGAGTTCTGCTCAGCTTAGCTAATGAAGGAAGCCTCGGAATATGATATGAACCTAACCACGAAAGAATCATATATTGTTGAATTTACAAGAAAGAAAGAAGAAGAAACCCTGTTTATCTAACTGGTTGAATGAAATGCGAACGTTAGAGCCAAAATCAGCCAAAAGCCAAAACTCAAGTGAAGCTGAGCGGCGCCATCATCAGTTGGCTTGTAGCCGCAATCGAGACTCTCTTGCTGGGTGCCAACGCCAAAGGTGCAAATATTATCATAGTAGTTGCCATAGATGGCAAAAGTGAGCAGATCGGACACCTCCACGTCGTCAGCCAATGCGTAACGTGCGTTCACCTCATTGCTGCAAGAATGAAACTCAATTAAATCTCTTTCAAAATGCAGAATAATTCGCTTTCAAATACTTATGAAACTTTGAAAGAGCTACTCACCCATTCTTGAGCTCCGAGAGGGCAAACTTAAACTGTGCCGGCTCCAGGGGCAGCAGATTTCCCCGCACACTATTGGTCATTAGCAGAAACTCCCGCGACTTGGGATAGTCCACCTCAATGACCAACCGGCTGAAGATTAACTGAGCTCGACTGCCATCAAGCAACTGTCCGCAATCCATGATGTGGGGTCCGTTGCAGGCGAGATGGCACAATTTCGCACATAGTTGGCATCCACTTCCTGCTCATTGCGCCAGCCATCGTAGGCGGCCAGCCTATAGCTATAGAGGCTACCATTGTGTAATCCATCGTTCGACTGTCGAAACTCCAGCTCGAAGTGGCAACACAACTTGCCATAGCACACCTCCTCTTTCACAGTTCCCATTGCCTTGTCTTCGTCCAGCTCCAGCAGTTTACTCTCCATATTGGTCAACGTAATCCTGTTTCATTTGGAAATCTGTACTGGTCGGGGATTTGGGAAGCTCTGTCTGCCTTAGAGAGCGTCGCGCTCTCTTGTATTGGCTCAACCTTTGCATATTTTGGCACCTGAGCCACATACAAGCGACGCTCGCCTTCTCCCGTCTTCATCATGCTTGTGATGGTGCCCGCCCTTCCATGATAGATTCCTGTACCGGAACTGCCGTACTCCGGATACTGGCACCCGATGCCAATAGATTGACATCGTTGCTGTATGCCCAGGCCTGCTGACTTGGACGGCTGTAAGCGGGTAAGCAAAGAAGTACTCGAGTCACAACTATACGAAAAAGATCACTCGGACCCACCAGTGAGAAATGGCACTGGGAGACCACATGCTGGGGAAGATAAAATCCGTAATACCCTGCTCAACAGCCATTTGATGGGCGGGCAGATAGAACAGGATGTCGAAGCAAACGAAATGTCCAAATGTGACATTGAAGTCCGTCTCAAAGCTGATGGACTCTGGCACAAATGTGGTATTCCTTGGCTCACCATAGAGATGAACCTTGCGATATCTGGAGACGACCAATCCACTGCGATCAAAGACCACGTTCGTATTGAAGACATTATAGCCACTGGCTGCACAGGGACGCGTATCCTCGGGCGTCGCGGAGCAGAGCTGCCGTTCGCTAATATTGATCACAACATATTTGCGGGCTGTGCGAGCAGCGCAGGAGATCGCCACCAGGAATGGGGCATAGTAACTGGCATTTGGATCGGATAAACAGGGTGTTACCTGCTCCTCTACCGCTGGCACAAAGCTGAGCGTCTCGAGTTCGTTTAGCGTTGCCTCTGGAAAAACAATAATATCCGTAACATTGGCATCGGCATCGGCAACGGACGACTCAATAATCGACAAATATCCAGCCAGATTATCCTCTAGATTTGCATTAGCATCTCGGCCAACGGCCTGGCGAAATTCAACAACGCCGGCTGTGTAGAAATTATCAGCGATAGGCGTCTGTAAAAATGTGATTTGTGATTAACCGATTAAACTAGGTTAACGCTTATCTGGCCAAAAATAATAACTAACCTGCTGACTCATACCAATGCCAGCTAACAGTAGAATCAGCAGTCGCGTCCAGTTAACGCTTGCACCGCAACCACCACCAACACCAACACCACCAATCCAATGACACGCGGTCATTGCTATCTCTTTCTGCCAGAATGTGTTGCTGCCTCGTGCGGGGCAAACGTTCAACTGTGTCGCCGGCAGTGTTTTGGCAACATTTTATATGCTTTATACGATTAATACTAACGGGCAGGCTTTGCACCCAAACCACAAAAACAAGAAACCAAAAGCCAAAAACCCAAAACCCAAATTCATTAATCTTATCATTATCGATATTGGCGACTTACTTTTGTTTTCGCGACCAGCCAACAGTGGCCCAAAAGCGTTTTTAGAGCACAAAAATTACATAAATCCAAAGAAATTCAATTAATATATTTGAATATATATTTTTTATATACATGTATAAATGATCTGGCCAAGTTTGAATATATTTGTATACTTATTAGTAAATTCTTGCATTGATAATTCGCCAATAAAAGTTATGCAAAAAAAATAAAAACTATCAACGATTTTGAATAAGATAATGTTGTGTTTAAAACTCTTTCGATCTCATTTTAATTTTGTTTTCAAGTCACCATCATTTTGTTGAAGGCAGGGCAATAGCCGGATCGCAACAATATATGATATGGTTGCCGTAAGAACACTCGATCGGAAGATTAGTTTAAAGTGATTGCAATGCCTCCCTCGATCGATAAAGAAATAATGTTAATTTCTATAATATAATGATTGGCCACTGTGCAGCGGATTTATTCAGTCTGATTACTTGCATTAAGCTAGCAATTTAAAAACTTCCTTTGATTCGATTTTTAGAGGACTTTGAGTTATATCCAAGTTTCATGCCAACGCCGAGTGTGTGCTTGATGTATAAATGTGATAAGTCAGTGAACTTCTCGCCTGTACATTGGACGGCGAATCGTGTTTGCCTTATCAAAGAACTGCGCACTAATTGTGTCTATTGGCTGTTAAACGTGTCCAACACATTGTGCTTATCAGTCGCAGACTCGCATTCGCTTTTATCTACAATTTGGCGTACATATTACACGGTGTTATCTACACTCATTATATAATTTCCACTTATCTGATGGGCCTCTATAATTGCTGCTGTATACTCATACGAGTATATTCAAATTTATTATATCATCTAGCTTAATTTCAACAACTAAAGCCTCGAGTCAAAAATGTTTTATCTACATTTAACCGGCTCTTATCCATATCCATATCAAACTCTTCTAGACCATTTACAGAATTTTTTTTATTTTTTTATTTTTTGCTTCAGCAACTTGGCAACTTTATATGGGTTTTTGTCTTTTATCCATATCCGTCCAGAATTGTTAATGTTTAACTGATCGTAAAACACACAACTTGATTTATCCACTGACGTCGGGTTTTTGGGCTAATCCCAGCCAGAGTTTCGCAGCAGTTGGCTTTTATGCATTTTTCAGGCACTTTTCACAACTGATGCACATTGGCAGCCCAATCTTGGCCCCAGCCAATCCTTTCTCTTTTCAGTTCAGCTTAAGTCAAGCACAAATGAAGATAAAGATGAAAAAAAAAACAAAAACATTTTATGCTTGTATAAAATGAAAAAATAATGTTTGAAAATTTCTTGGTCATACATATAAAATACGAAAATTCACCCAAGGAAACGAGCACACACACACACATGTGTATGTATGTGTGTGTGTGTGTGTGTGTGTGTGTGTGTATGCAGATGGCTGCTCATTTTATGCGAAGGCTGCCATAAAGAAGAAACGAACGGTGAAACACGCTAAAAGGTAAGACACGAAAGCAACAAAACCAGCAACAACAAAAAAAGCAGACGAAGGCAGCTTCATTTAGACTTTGGCCCCAGCCTAAGTCCCTGCTCCACATATGCATAACCAAATGTTCACTTTCTGTGTGTGTGTGTGCGTGTGTGTGTGTGTGTGTGTGTGTGTGTGTGTGTATGAGTGTGGTTGGCAGTCGGGTCAGCTGAGTCTGTGTGTGTTGCTTGTTGCTACTTATGTTTAAGCTTTGTATTTAAGCTTTTTGCACGATTTCCTCTAACAAATGGATTTTCACTTGTTGCCCCCATCTATACACACACACACACAGCACACATGCATATGTGTGTGTATATAGATGTGTGTATATTATGTAATCTTTATGTCCTTGTTGTCATGCTCGCTTTTTCTAGATGCCCTTCATGGGGCTTACATTTTAGCCTGTTTTGCTGCTAACAAATAATTTAATTTCTCTGGGCCATCTTTTTTGCGAATATATATATATATATATATATATATATATATATATATGTGTGTGTGTGTGTGTGTGTGTGTGTGCTATGTAGGCCCTTCAAACTTGGCCAACAACTTTAAGGACCAAGTCGTATTTATAGCTTTGACTGTGCGCCGCTCATCGATGGCCATATCAACCGCACTTGCCAAATTCGGTATTCCTATTTGCAGTTAATAATCGAAATAAATAAATAATGTTATTAGACAGAAGCAAATAGGCTCAAGATATTGAGGCCTGCCTTCGTACAATTTAAACAATTTTATTGTAATGCCAATTTATTTATTTATAAAACGTTTTGAGATGAAAGCAAATGAAATTTAGTTTAGTGTTTAAAAAATTAAAGAAATTTGTGTAGAATTACTAAAATGTTATGGAAAGTTTGACTGTAATGTAAATCATATGTAGGGAAATCCATTTTATAAATATCTCTTGTATAGTTTAATGAAATCCTGTCTCTAGAAAGCCCATAACAATAACATAAAAAAAAACGAAATGTTTTCTTTATTTAATACAAAAAGAAATGTCAAGCATTTGCCCTCAAATTGAATATACTTCATCTTGACTTGATGGAGGTAATAAAACGCTTTGACTGCCGGGCCAACAAAGTTGAAACAGCTCAACAGACAAGCTAAAGTGACGGCATTTTGAAGGTGACATAATCCACACACTCACACACAGCCACACAGAGTCACACACACACACACACACACACACTTACACACACCGTACACCTATCGAATTGCAGCGATGTCAACTCTGTCCGCATACGTTGCCAGATTTGTTGTCTCCTTGATTAATTGCAACATGTAACGGCGAACAAGAGATACGCCATCGTCAGTCGGGTGCTTCTTCTGTTTCTGGTTGGCTTCCATTTGTTAGCAGCGTGTTACCCCTGTGCCAGCCCCGCCGCCTGCTACGCATGCAGGCAAACTAAAAATATTATTAATGATGGCAACTCTGGCGGCAGTTCTCAGCCTCTCACTTAGCCTGCATTTAACATAACTCATACGCCGCGTTGTCTTTGCAACAAACAACCGCACCACCTTCCACCACAATCAGCAACTATCCCTCTGTGTCTGCCTCTGCAGCCACGCAGCTGAGATTTATGCGTGTAGCTGAAGTGTTGCTGTGGTGCTGCTGGTGCTGTGGTGCCGCTGGTGCAGGACCAATGCTTCCTCCCATTTATTGGGGGAGGGGCGGGGCGGTGCTGTGGAGCATTTACTGATTAATTAGCAGCTCTTAATGCCAGCAGCAAAACGAATTGCCAAATTATGAAGCTCTACCGATTAGCAGCCACACCCACACCCACACCCACAGACGCACACACACACACACACAGACAGTCATAGGGTTGTGTGTGCGTCTTTAATGCTTGGCCATAAGCTCTGCTGAGGCTTTGAGCCATTTGGCATGTGTTTACATGTGCGTGTTAAGACAGACAGGAGATGAGTTCCTTTTCCTTTTTATTTAATCTCAACATATTGGTTTTCTTTTTTTGATACACAGCATAGGAAATTGGATAAATATATATATATATTTTTTTTATTGTATTTTTTGTTAAGCATTATTTAATATGCAATTACAGTTGAAATAAATTGAGCTTTATTCGCTTAAGTTCATCATAATCCCATTGTCGACTACTGTCCCAGCATTATGGCATTGAGCGAAAGCAAAATATAAAAATCAGCTCCGCACAAAGGATAATAATGGTTTTTGTTTTACTGATGTCAGCGTCGGTTTTTTAATGCACAGCAACTTAAAATAAGATGACATTTTGACAAAAACGACCAAATAAATTATGCTCTGCTTTTTGTTTAAGTTTTAAATGCTGCTCTTAAATAGTCTCATGATTTAATTATAGCATATCAGATTCAGCTTTCGTGCATTGTATTAATTGTATATCTTGTCAATGTTATAGCCAGTGTTTAATATTGGGGTACTATGTCGACTGTGGCGCTGGGAAATCGATAATTGTAAGCCGATAACATCAAATATATCGCATTATTTGGAAACTATAGTCACCAAATTTGGTAGATTGATTGTTTGCGATGTCCTTCAAGATCTTTGAGATCTCCTACAGCTTTTGAGCTAGTCTTCAATACGCGTTGACTCATCAATAACAGAAACTCTCTAAAGTTACCAAACTTGGAAGGTTGAAGGTTTTTCTTTAAAAGAAAAACGGAAAATTCTTGGCTGTACCCATCCTGCTCTTTAGCACCTGCTTTCAGCTGAGGTATAACCATCTTTTGCCGTTGACTGCAACGATTTCACTTGTTTTCTTTTTGAAGATCTCTACATTTTCAACATTTCTTCCGCTTTCCCGACTACTTTCCTTTTGATATCTTATGTCTTTGTAATATTTTCTCCACCACCTTTTACGGCATTGCAGACAGCTTTCTTCGTTACCCATTTTCTTGCAGTGTTTGCCGCTTTCTGTTTTCTTAGTTCATATTTTGCATAGCTTCTTTTTCTGTCTCTCAACGTTGGTTTTAGTTCGGTTTTCCAGACTTGCCACTTGGCTTTCTTTATCCATTTTCTCTTTCTCGATTGCCATTTTTCCAATTTTCCAAATTTCGCACTTTAGCTAATTAATTTTCTGTTTTACCATCTCTGGTTTTCCCTCACTCTGACTGATTTAATTCACTATCTGTGTTATTTCAACAAGTTATTTAATTAAAGTTTCCGTAAATAAGTATAATTTTTTCTGTCCCACTTTGACCATTATTTAATGTGGCATTTTTGAAACACATACATGTTCATGTATGTTATTTGTCTATCTTTTCGCACACACACATACACACACACACACACACATACAGATATATATAATTGAGTTTTTTGTAACCAATAAAGCGCTTAAGGCTAAGTTCATTGCTGAACTGGTGCTGTTTGTGTGTGAGGGCTGATTTATAGGCATGTGCCCCAACGCACCCAACCCGACCCGGCTCAACCCGGGCTGAACCTATGCCTGCAGTTGTTACGGAACTGTGAACTGGACCACGACCCGGACCTGGACAAGGACCTTAACATATGTCTGCCACTTCGGGCGCTGTTGAATAAGTGTCAGTGCGAGCAACAGGGGAGGGGAGGGAGGGGTGAGGATTGAGAAGCAACTACTCTCGTAAAGCCAACGATTCGCGTTTGCCTTTTGCTCTTTTCAAGATTTATTGGCATATAAATTTAATACCTAGGCCCAAAGCACCATCCTCCCCCCAACGCCACCTCATCCATCTTGCCCCACTTTGAGCGGCCGGATGAGCAAAGTTTAGGAGCAGTTGATTGAATGCGCTTTACTGCTTGGATTTCCGTTAGTAAATTGGAATTGAAAAAATATTGAAACGACTATTGGCGGAGATGGTAAAGCTTTGGCTCTAAAAATAACTAAATGGCATAGATTTCATATTTGGCTAAGGCAACTGCGTTAATTTTCAATTTCCATGTTGAAAACTAGCAAATCGAACAACATCGGAAACAACTCAAAAATGCTGCTGCAAAATTTGTCAATTTACAAAAAAAAAAAAAAAACGAAAATGTGCTCGACTTGAGAGTACCCTGTAGACTGGAGTGCTGCACACTCATACATTCTAAATTTAAGCGGTTTGATTGTAAATAATTCTGGTGTTTATGTTTCGCCTTTAGTTCCAAAAGTTTTTGAGCTTAAGAAGAAAAGGAAATAACATTTTTTAAATAACAATTTTTTATAAACTTTTATTTTCCCACAAATTTTCTGTTTTTTTTTTTTCTTAAGTATGTTATCTTGTAATCGAATAAATCACATCCTCTCCAGCCGAAATATGTTTACAGGACGAACTTGGTAGAAAATAATCGCCAAAAACGAGCCAAATGACAGCAAAAAAAGACTGCAATTTCCTGCGGCGCATTTTTCAATTTTGCATCATTTTTTTGGTGTGCACAATTTCAACACTCCCACACATTGATTGGCATCAAATTATGGGTCATTCATTCATTCGTATATTCGTTTTGGCATTCAGTTACAATAGTTAGAAACTCAAGTCTGGAGCCAGCCAGTTGTCATCATCATCATCATCATTTGCTTTGCACCTGCTCAATGTCAACGTAATGAAAACTTTTGCACTTGCAATTTTCATCTGGTTGCGAAATGTTGATGTCTTTATTTTTTTATTTTTCTTTTCTTTTCGTTTTTTTTTTTTTTGGACGTTACCTTGACAACTGGCGCTGAATAGACAGAATCCAAAGATTCTAACGACATTAGCTCGAATGAAATTTTGCAGTCGAATCAGCTCACATCCTGCACATCGACTCCAATCGAATCGAAGCGAAGCGTAACAAATGGCATCGAGTGTGGATTGGTGTGGAAATGGACTTGAGCACGAATTACTTTCAAAATAGAACGCATGACAATGTCAAGCCAACATCTATGAAATGCTTCCTCCAGCTCCACGTGACTGATAAAAAACAGGAGCGAACTCTACTCGGTTTAAGAATCACAGAGTCAAAGTTAAGCTGTTGTTTGGGCTTCAACAAATTATGCATTTTCTGAGAATTCAAACGGAGTTTGTATCACATTCGCTTCACTTGAATAAGATGTATGTATGATATGAAAAGCTTTAAGTGTGCTTGTTGACAGCCAAATGTCAAAGTTCAAGTTCAGATGACAGGCAGTATTTGTATTTGTTTCGTTTTGCCAGTCAGCCGTTTACCGAATTGATGAAATTGTATGTCATTCTGACAACACTTTTTGACAAGTGAAAGATTTAAAATGTAAGAACTCAACACTTACTTTAACAGCAAAAAATTATATACATATATATATATATATATTTACATGCGATTACTCGAAGTGATTGCAAAAAAAGAGAAAAACTAAACAAACTTTCTTTGAGAAAAGCTGATTGCTGATTTTAGTTAAGCAAACAGTTTAGTTACAGAAAGCAAACACATCAGATTACTGGTCGCCTAATGCAGTCCGCTACTGTGCAGTGCCTAGTACCACCTACTACCTTCATATAGATCCATAAGTCAAGCTGCATGGGGATAGCAGACAAGGACAAGGACAAGGACGAACGGCACCAACAACAACAACAACAACAGCAACAACAAAACTTGAAATCCAATTCAATTTCTTAGCTCATGAAACGCCGCCGAATGTCGCGACATTACCAGCAGTTCAACCTCAAAATAATGCCCCCCAGCTGCTATCACTCTACTAGCCCCCATTCTCAAAATGAAGTCAACTCCCCAAACCAAGTCTCATCTCTACCTACCTCCTCATCTCTTGTAACGGTTCAATGCAGTTCAGTTCAGTAAATATTATGCTAAATTGAGATAATTTGTTGCCTGATACTCTGGCACACAGACAGACCCAGGCGAATGTCGTCCTTCGTTTCCTACGCCGTGTGTCCTTTGACAGCGATACGAATTGGGAGAGAAGATGGCGCGGAGAGGAGGGAGTGGAGAGGGGCTTGCGGACAGATTTGCATGTAAATTTGTTCGCGTTTTATAGTCGCAAATTTTTGCTCGATTTTGCACATTTTCTAGATTTCTATCGTAATTGGTGGCTTGTTGCGAACCATTCACAATAAGTCCCCAAACCCCTGCACTTCTCCGAACGGAAGTACGAGTATCCGTATCCGTATCCGACTCCGCATGCCGTGTATGTAGTATTTCCATGACTATTGCGACTTTTACATTCATTCAGCAGCAGGGGGCCGATGAGGAAGTTGCATATGGCATTATGGGATCATTTCACGTAATTCATAATTGGATTTTTATCAAAAAAGTAAGAAAGAAAAAAAACGAAATTAAATAGGAATCACTGCAATAATTTGTATTTTTCTTAAATTTTACTTAAATTTTTAAGCATTCCAATTAGCAATTTACAAGCAGCTTCAGCTTCAGCTTCAGCCTCAGGTTAATTTTAATTTCGTTGCATATTTCGTAGCATACTTTTGCGGGCAGCCCAATATGCCAGCAAATTCTGAGGCGTTAAATTGCATAAGCGCTCCAACAAGTAATAAGAGAGCGCCAACATCGTCAGTGTGTGTGTGTGCGAGTGAGTGAAACAGCATTTAAGGAAAGTCAGTGACCGAAAAGTGGACCAAGCCAAAACCCGTTGTGAACCCCATAATCATAATAAATTGTTTGGCCTGAGCGTCAGTCGTGTGTATAAAATAGTCATTAAAAGAACATGCTTTCTAGATACAACAAATTTAGTAGCCAGAAGTAACCAGAACGGGGAAGTTAAACACACACTCACTCACACATGTGTGTGTGTGTGTGTTTATTCACAATGCAATTAATTGTTTTGTTTATCGTGTTTATCAGACTATTTACGCTTGATTTAACAATCGCAAAAGGTTCTTGTCCAATGTCCATTTGGTTATTAGTTGTCATTACTTATAGAATAGCCCTAAGCCCTTGCCGTAGCTAGTCACACCACCCCCACCCCCAACCCCATCCCATCGCCCCTGGCATTTAGCTTTAACTAGATAAGGATGTTTGCAGCCTGGCGTTTATTCGATTAAATATCTCAGCACCCAAACGCATCATTGATTATTGGATTTGGCGTATCCACTTTTGATTTGGGTAAATCAAATTCGAAATTAAACAAAAACCCACAAAAATTGGCTGAAATTTCAAATTCGAATTTCATAATTAGACTTGAAATAAACTAAAACGAATCCATGAATCCATACAAACCCGAACTGAAATCGAAAATGTACAAATAAAATGAAAACAAGTGTTTAAGTGACAAATGCTGGTGAAAATATTTAAACCATTTTTTAACCTTTTAGGCATTTATTATAGTTAAATTATTATATTCATATTGTGTTTTTCTTCTTCTTTTTTTGAGTGTATGACAAAAAAGCCTTTGCTGTTTTGTGGTTTTTCGAAAGCATTTCAGGACACGTTACTCAAATGGACGTATCGGTCAACAATGAAAGATATTCTATGCCTTCCGCACACACACACACACACACAAGCACGTAATGCGCTCTTAATATGTGTATATATATATATATATATATATTTATGTGAAGTGGAATGCAACCGAGTCGATGCGATAAGGCATCATCATCAACTTCCAGAGCAAGGACAACTTGCTTTTACACTGCTGCTTGAAATAATAACTATGAAAAAAAAACAAACAACAAACAACAATAAAAGGAGGGAAAAAGTCTAATCAAACAATTAAGAATGCTGTGGAGGAGTGAGCTCGACTACGATATAACCTGAACCCAGCAATTAGCGCTTCAAGCTGCTGCACACCCAAATGTAAGCAGGTGTGCAGCAGTGATCTCATTTCTTATGATAGGCACAGGCACCGTTGGGTAACTGTTTATTCACAAGCCTGAATCGAATCGAAATGTATCGATATGCGAGAAACGGAGGCAGTTATCGATAAAATGAACTTAAACTGCGCCGGATAGACGAGAAGGATATGTTCCAAACTTATATACAGACAGACGGACGGACGGACGCCAAGCATGGCTATGACAACTCGGCTGTTGATGCTGATCAATATATATACTTTATATACTTTACGTGATCGGAGATGCTTCCGTCTGCCTGTCACATATATTTCCACAAAACCATTATACCCGTTTTAATAATTTTCATAGATTCGTTGGGCTCAAATTAAACGTTGATAAATCCACTCAATTTTATAATGATGCTAATGATTTTGCTTTATGTTTTGCTTATAAGCACTTTATAGACGACACTTTCACAGACGACAGGTCTGGTTTTTATTAGGTGTTCGCCGAAGCTAATGGTCAAGTTTGAGTGGCTTCAGGGCAGCAAGCTGTTAAGGTGACCCCGTTGCAAGTTGTTGCCAGTTATTGTTATGCAGTATGCAGCACAAAATTGTCGGCGGCGCTACACGTACCACAAAACGTGCCGCAAATGTTCGTTTCGCTGTCTGCTGTGTAAAATGGGCGATGTTAGTTTTGCACGTGCGCTTTTTGCGTTGGCAATAAAATGAATTTCAATTGAATTAATTTTTTCTTTCGAGGACAGCAACTGAATTTATGATTAACTTTAATAACTTTCTTATTTTGCACAACAGTTTCTGGCTTGTCATTGTTGTTGTTGCTGTTGTCCTGGCACCTTGTGCGTGTGCATACAAATCAAAATTTCGTTCGCGGCGTTGACTTCATTTGGTTAGCATAAAAAGCGCGTAAAAACACACACACAGAGCGCCAGTGGAAGGGAGTGGAGCAGGCGTGGTCAGCGCCCCCCCAAAAAGTATGCGATAATATATAAAGTTAAAATCTTAAAAGGCCACCGCATATTGTATGCACAATACAACACACACACACACACACGCACACACACACGCACACAAACACAAAGAATGCGGCAAAGGAAATGAAGAAAAACTTGATTTATTTTTATGTGCTCAACGAGCTGGCCTGGGTGCCGTTGCACAGTCAGGCGGCGGGGGTGGCAGGGTGTTGCGTAGTCGGCAGGTGGCCATTCATACAAGTGGTACGTGCGTAATGACCAGGCACACACACGTACACACACACACACACACACACACACAGAGACACACACACACACTACGTTTTGACGCACTTGAACTTGAAGAAGTTCTCACATTGCGTATACGCAATCATATTGCCTTCTCCCACACTTAACCCCCCTCGCTCTCTATCTCCGCTCTTTCACAGTCCTCTCTCTCTCTCTCTCTCTCTCTTTCTCTCTCTCTCTCTCTCCTTCTGTCCTTCTCACCATCTGTCTATCTGTCTGTCCGTTTGTCTTCCTGTTATTTTTCGCTTTTGCCTTAAATTATGCATCTGCATGCCATTATTTCAATCGCATATACACATATATGTATACATAAGTGCATATATATATATATGTATGCATATACATATGTACATATATATCTGGGCAAATCGGTAAGGTAGGCCTTGCTGAATTGGGGGGCAGGGGGTGGGGTGGCCTCTCTGGGGCTCGTGGACAAGTGGCATAACGCACAAGCGAACCGTTCAACTTGAAAGCAAAAACAAATCAGAATACGCAATTGATATGCTCGCGTCAAAGAATGGGCATCAAAAGGCAACAAGCCAAAGTCCAAGATTGCCAATAAATTACGCAAAGTGCTCGAAATACAAAGAATAACAATCATAATAATACTAATAATACAAATAACGTGGAATCACGGTTTGTGAGTGTTTTTCAAAAAATATTGCGCAAAAGCAACAATTGCAATATCAATGAATAAAACAGGAAATTACCGTTATCAGTTCAGTTAGTTAATTCGCTGAAATAAACATTTTTATTCAAAGTTTAAAGAAATATCATGTTTTTTTTTATCAAAATATCTGAAACAATTTAAATACGCAAATCATAAGAAAAATATTTGTATAAAACGACATTTTATTAAACAACAATTTTTTTAAAAATAAAACGAACAGAAAAAATATTTAAAGTGATAAAGAAAGATGTGAGAGAGAATACCTAAAGATAGAATTTGTTTAAAACGTACAAAAGTATAATAATAATACTTCAAACTTCAAACCCAATTTCAGATGTCAACAGTTGAAGTGCGCTTATGAAGGGTATTTAATTGTCGACTTTACTTGCTTTCTGGGAAGTCGAGCTTTCAAATTGAAATGCAATCGGATTCTAGAGGTATTTTTTGTGAATTTTGATGCACTGAGACAACGACATCATTTAACAACAGATTAATTCCATTTGAATGCAACAAGCTCAAACTGTGACTGTGTTGATTCTCTCTCTAATTAGGCCGGTTACCTGCAGAATGTGCAATAAATGTATTTAATTATAAAGGAATTGTAGTTGATTGACAATCGCATTCTACATACAGCGAAAGCGATTATGAATTCTCCGAGATTTTCCCATATTTTCCGCACAATGCAGAAGTAATCGGAAGGTGGAGAAGCCCAACAAAGGCTTACAAAGACGCCTGCTGAATGCCTGGGAGCATAATAAAAATATATGAAAATCAACTAAAATCATTTCCATTCAAATTCAAATGGCAGGCAACGCTTCAAGAGGCACATTGTGGGCGGGGCAGGCATCAGAGGCATGTCGCTACCGGCGGCATAAAAACCGAAAGAAAAAAAAAACGGTAAACTGAAAAACTGTTAACTGAAAACTGAAAACTGATATTCAATTCAATCAGTTCTTGCCCCGTCAAGAAGAATCACTCCCAACCACGCTACCCACTCTCAAAAGGAAAAAAACAAGCAAAGAAGAGAAAAGCCAACAGGCAACAATGCCCAGCTGTGAATGCCACTTAGGGGTTGTTCGGTGGGGGTTCTTCGAGGTATTTTGGGGGCGGGGGCATTCCTGTGGGCGCTGAATGGAGTGTCAGACTTTTTGATTTTGTGGTCGTCGTCGTCGTCGTCGTCGTCGTCGTCGTCGTCGTTGTTTTCTGTTGTTTTTTGCTCTGCGAGTGTTGAGTACTCGAGTCAAATCACTACCTATATGTATCTGTAGATGGTATTAAGACAACCCCAACCACTGCCACTCCCCCCCAGAACCGCCACTACCGCACCCATTGAAAACATTTCACTTTGGCAAACTCGGGGGCAACTTTACAATAAATTTCTGCAAATAAATCAAAATGTTACAGAAGCCATGCGGAATTTTCAAGCGCCAGGTGCTGCTTCAAACAACAACAACAATAACAACAACAAAAATCAAAAAATATATATAAATATAAGAGTACTAAACTAAAAGATGCTCTGTGACGCAGTGAATCTCATCCTGTCGACGAATCCCAACGGAACTCCAACTGTATCCGAGTATGAAAATACAATAAATCCTTAACCTGGAGCCAGCGACTAGCATTCGACATACTTGGATAGCTCTAAGTAAGTCAGTAATTAAAGAGATACATAAAATATCCAACTCAAATTAAAATTTAAAAAGTTAAAAAAATATATATAAATAAAAATTATGCAAAACTTTGCACATTTGCGGCCCAGAGAGGAGTCCAAAAAGGAATTTCTGACTATGATACGATTAATGCTCGAATTTTAGACACATAACAAATTGAACTTTTAGTAAATCTTTTTAATATTAACATTTTCAAATTTAGAGTGCAAATTATGATTGTAAAAGCTTCAGATGAATGTGCGAAATGTGCAAAAAAGGAATCAAAATTGACCAATATTTCTACTAATAAAAAATCAACTGTGTTTTTGAAGCAGACTTTTACAGGGTATGCAAGCATAAGGCAAACTCTGATAGACATTTGAAGACGGCTGCCAGGTTAAGGGGCGTGGCCAACGAGGCGCAAACAAAACGAGAGCAACAACAACAACAAAAGCAAAAAGTTTTTTGATTTTTGTGAAAAATGTTTTTCGTTTTTTTTTTTCATTTTTATTTTTGCTTGTGTGTTTGTGAAAAATGAAAATGTGCTGGCAATGTGGGGGCCATCGGGTCCAGACAATGAATGAGATGACGGCGTCAACAGACGGGCAGTCAGGATACGCATCTCGAATGGGCGTGGCACAGCTCGCTCAGCCTATGAAGTTTGTTTGGCAGCCAGCTGCCTTCAAAGTAGCCAGAAGCAGCAGCTTCCTCTGCCATAGCCTCTGTGTGAGTGTGTGTGTGTGCGAGTGTGTGTGTGCGAATGTGTGTGTTTGTTTTCAAACGATTGGAATGGCACACTAATTGACTTTTTATGCTGTGCGTCTTCACTCTGTCCGGAGGAGGCATCGCATCTATACTCCTCTACCACCCTCTCTGATATCTCGCTGGGCGCGTCTAGACAAACAATCATTGTGGATGTGGCGGGGGCCAAGTCGGTAAAGATGAACTGACGAAAGCCGCAAAATGTTCATTGCCATACCTCCGTTGGAAGCCGCACAGTGTTGATGTGAAGCAGAAAGCAAAAAAACAAAAAAAAGAGAAAGAGAAAGAGAAAGAGGAAGAGAAAAAAGTGCCTTGATGATATATTAATTAGCTAGTTAACACATTAGAATGGAACAGCTGTGCTTAAAAAAATAAATATCATCTTTGACAGCATTTTGTTCAAGCTTTACCAGCTTAACGCTTATAATTCATACAGTTTAAGCGCTAAGCTTCACAAAGGAGCTACACAATTTTATATATTTTTTATATATTTCATTTTATGTTACGCCTGAGGCATTTACAACAAAAAGTCTGCAGCATTAGCTTGACAAAGTTTTAATGTAATTTTTACAAGATACGCTCTTAATGTACCATGTACAAACGAATTTTCTTTTTATAAAATACAAATTCAAAAACAAAACAAAAAACAAAAATGTCTAGAAAAGTTTGAGAGCAAAAAATATTTGTTGTTCTTTTCTTAAGTTTGAGTGTTGGACTTGAAAAGAGAAGACAATATGATTTAAGCCAACTTGAGAAACGAGAAAAGTCCGAAACTGCTTTAATTAAATTTTTAACTGACTTTCCCGATTGCCATAATTGTAAATCCTTTTATCAATTATGAAAGGCTAATTGACTTATACTTTGACAAGTCACTTTGGAGTCCAAAACCACAAGTTCGGATTAAAGCAAAAGAGTTCAATGGCTTATGCAATTTAAGTGCACTTTTTAAATACAATAATTAATGGCTACACCAAGTTAATATAATTTCAATCAATCAAATTGAATTAGGAGTATTAAAAATTAAACTAAAAAGGAACTTTCCCTCAATATACGCAAGTGTAATGTGAATAAATTGGCATAGAAAGTCTCAAAAGCAATGTGAATAATATGAATATAACTTCAAGTCAGACTCAAGAGTTGAGTCATGCACAGAAGGACTTCAAGGATACTCCCAGATAAGTGCTATACACATACACATAAATGAATAAAACAGACCGTCAAGTCTTAAAGCAATATCAATAATATATTATGCGAAGGCTTACAGCAATCAAAAATACTCAAGAGCTTAGATCTTTGGAGGGGTTGCCAGACTTCTCGGGCCTTCAACGATAACTGAGGCCAAAATAATCGTCACACTTTGGCAATTGCAACATTCAGCGCCCAGCTGGGCGCCCAAGAAGAGTACCAAAAAAAAGAAAAAAATAAATTAAATAAGGGCACTGCGGGCATGACGGGGCTGTGGCTGAACTTGTGGTTACTTTAAGGATGGCAAAGAAATGAAGTTAAAGCGGACAAAGAGCCAAAGCTAAGGACGGCTTGGAGGAGGTAGCAAGAAAGATGCTGAGCAAGAGTGGGAGTTGGCGGAGGGGGGGGAGCAAGTGGCACAGCGTGAGTCCAGCAGCCAGGCAGATCAACCACACTCCCAACCACTCCCCCCTCGACCAAGATACCACCCATGACATGCCACACACACACACACTGCTTGACTGGCCTTGTGCAACAGCAACAAGCCTCATTATAAATAGCGCCGACTGTTGCACGGCAGCGACGTCGACGTCAATGTCGACGCCAACGCTGGCTACCTGTTGGAAATGCAAACACGCGGCTTTCAAGCAGGCAGCGACGCTGGCAGCGACATCAAGCGCAAGCGCTGGAAGCAAGTCTACAACAAGCAAACAAAACATCGTCATCTCGCCACCTTGTAGAGTCGAGTGAAGACTTTACCACACACCCGCACCGACCTCCTCGCCCACAAGCTAATGGCGCATTTGGCGCAATTTTTGAATCGCTGGAAAGCAGCGACAATTTTCGTTCGCTCTTTTGAAATGAATTTAAATGCACATAAATACAAAAAAACATGTATTTTTTTAAAGGAAGCATATGAAATGGATAAATATATGTTTAAAGGAAAGCCAAAAAAAAAAATTAACTAGAAATTTCAAGAACATCAATAAAAAATGAACCGTTTAAGGCTGCACAATTAATGAGAATAATAGCAAGCAGAGGGTCGCAGCAGGCGCAATAGTTGAACGACCTGCACCACCAACCGTACCAGGTGGGGCTGTACCGTTTGCCCCTGGCGTTGGTTGCAGATGATCCAAATTGTGTGTGGTTGGCAGTTGTGTGAAGTAATTGGCCCAAATGCCAAAGGTTAACAGATCATTTTTGGGGCTCAGCAACTCCATTTGCAGTCGCGTGTCCGTCAGCTCCTTGGCCGGTGGCGTCTCCGTCCAATTGTATTGTGCCACATTCAGTGGCATCATGACGCCATCCAGGGTGCTGGGCATAATGAGGCGACGTGGCGCTCCTGGAAAAACACCCTCAATGCGAATGCGATCAAAATAATATGTGTTGGCCACACTGGTCCCGGTGGGAAAAATGCGACCGCAGTTGAATAACTGTTCATCGAGACAGGCAAATATGGCGCAGACAGCCTGCTCGCTGCGATCGACCATAATGAAGGTGGTATCATTGCCCCGATAGACGCCCAACCGATAACGATAGGCCACATGATCAGCTGAGCTGCCAATCGGACGACGCTGCGCATCGAAAGTGCAGCAAAAATCGTGGTGACAAAGCGTTTTGTTCGTGATCTGCGTGAAATTCACCATTAGCAGCTCGGTGGTGAATATGTCCAAATTGTAATCGCGATATGTGGCGAGCCGCGTGAGACGCGGTGTGACCAGCTGCGCCTGAAATGCCGGCACCACCTGTGGCGGCATTTCAAAGAGTGGCCCTCCTCCATTGACCGGCCTCTTTGGCAGCCTCGCTTTGAGCAGCTTGATCGTGGGCTCCTCGTATATCTCAGCTACCAGACGACCAGCACGACCCGCATAAATACCCGAACCGCTGGTGCGTCCAGCCGGCTGGCTACCATCGGCAGCGAGAAGATTTACATTATTTGCATAGGCCCAGCCCTCCTGGAGCTGGATGGCGCTCAAAAACGGTAGCTCCGAGAACCAATAGGTCGGGTAAATAATATCGGTAACATTGCGCTCGATCCGCAATTGCATTGCTGGCTCATAAAACAACATATCGAAGCAGATGAACTGACCGAAAGTGACGCCAAAGTCCGTCTCGAATGTTGACAATTCGGGTTGACGGATTAACGACCGTGAATTATACTCCCTGCGCCATAAGTGCGTCTTCCGATAACGGGCAATGACTTGACCTCGTCGATCCAGCACAACGTTCGTGTTGAATAAATGCACCCCGCTGGCCGGACACGGACTGAGCGTATCGGACCTAACGACGCCGTCGCCACACAGTTCCTTCTCCACCACATTGAAGACCACATAGATGTTGCGCGCTCGTGTCGCACACGACAGCTCGACCATGAACAATTCGTAGTCGGGCGAGATGCAGGGCGTCACGTTCTGAGACGGTGACGGCACGAATGTCGCCATCTCCGGATTGTTTAGCACGTACTCGGGAAAGACAATGATGTCCAGATCTGATGCATCGCTTGACTCGAGTATTTTCACAAATCCGGCTGTCGTCTTTGTCGTACGCTCCCTTTGGGTGCCCGTCTCCACCAGATATTCCACAACGCCGGCAACATAACTGTTATCTGTGGGCAGCGAGAGCTGAAAATATACAAAAAAAAAATGTTGATTTATTTAAATATTATATATTAAAGAAAAAGGATGTACATAAGTACTTTAAAAAGTATTTATATTTGTTTAGGTACACTTGGAGTTTACCTGTACGGTGCCCGTTAGCAATGTGGCCAACAGCAGCAGAAATAAAGCGTTATTGTTCATCTTATGGCAATGGCCCAGCTAAGACTGATACTCGTAACATCTGCTGATAGGCCACGAAGACTATGGCGAAGATCAGGGCCAGTGAAAGTTAGTGACTGCCATATAAAATTGTACGCCATTTGTTTATCGCCCCCTTTTATCGAATATATACAGCCCCCTTATATTAGGCCATCCGCATTGTATTATCTCTGTGGATTGATAAGAAAAATAGCTAAGTGGTGCTGCAAGCAATGCAATAATTAAAGTAACTTGATATGCTTCTTTGAATTAAGCTTTGCTGTTATTGTGGCAATACTTCACTAATTATCAAAATGAAAAAACAAACAAACAACAACATGTTCTAATTGTGGATACAATTATAGCTATATAATTATAATTATACCTACACATGCACATATCAAGCATACATATATGATTGGATATGATTGCTACGCTTTATTTCACTTAAATACAAGTAATTTGCAAGTAAATATTATTACAGATAACAAGGCGCTAAATGACATTTTCAAATAAATCATATCAGTTTTTCCTTGTTTGGCAACGCAATAAATGGGCATCGCTATTTTCTCATTTTTTAGCTGCTAAACTGAAATTAAATATATATATATATATATATATATATATATATATATACATACATATGTATAAGTGTATCCTTTATTACTGCTTTACTATATTTCTTCAAGGCTGCAGCTTTTTTTCAACAAAAAGCCACACCGAAAATAAGTTTCCGTTAGCACTTAAATTTAAAAAAGAAAACCATAACTTTAGCGATATATGGCAACGTTGTAATGAGGCATTTGGCATTTTTTAGCCACATACTGTTCTCTGTGCGATAGATTGCTCACATGTGTGTGATATCGATTGATTGCCAACATATGTGCGATATCGACCCAGCGCGGTAAGGTCGGCATTAATTTCAGCTGTTCGACGACAACCAAAACAAGCGCAGAAAGCAGTGGAAGCAGCCAAGGCGCCTCAGCAAACAAGCGGAAAAAGAGCTTACCCGTAATTGTGACTGCTTGCCAATAAGATTAGCAATAAAATCAAAAATTGCCCGCATACAATAAATGCAGTGAATTCGATAAGTGAAATAATTGTCAACTTGAGTGCAAGGTGTGCTAAAACTGCAGCTGAAGGTCATTCCATTTACAAAGAGAGAGAGATAGAACAATTGCCGGAGAGCGTTGCTACAACAATACAACAAACAGTATTAAAAGCTTAATCGAGTAGGGGAAGAAGAACATCAGCATCTGCAAGGTTTGTATTTCAAGCACGTGTGTGTGTCTGTGTTGTTTAGAGAGCTACTAATTGATAATATATTCATTAAAATACACAACACGGCATGACACAGCCAAATAAATCACCATGAAAAGCAGTTTCAATTGGAAAAATATTTTCACAATCTAATTTAGTTATTAATAAGTCAAAGCGAACTAATTGCTTAAACTATGATTTGCACTAATTACAACATGTGCATTATGAAAATCATTTTAAATAAATTAGAAAAAGTACATTTCTTAAAATATTCGTGTTTTTTTTTTGTGAATAGTGTTTGTAATTCGTATGATTGTGAAATTAGCTGAAGAGTGTTATATTTCACTGATTATTTATGAAATAAAATCCATTTATAAAAATAGCATCTGTAAATGAAAAACAACATTGGATTCATATAAATGAAAATTAGACGAGCGTTCAAATCAGAGTTGCCTAATCGAAGTCAGTTGACATTTGCGAGTGATCACTGTACATGCCCAGCTACTGAACACACACACAGACACACACACGCACATAAATATTAATTATATATTTGCGCTTGCCTAGAAAATTCGCCTTACTTACTGCTGATAAGCAAAACATGTAACGATATCAAACAGTATTCTTCACTTTTTTCCAGCCAAACGGTCAAAAGATGGAAATCAACATGAAGGCCCTGCTGGGCATGCTATTTGTATTTATTGGCTGCTGCAGCAATGTTGTCTTCCTGGAGCTGATCATACAAATCGATCCCGGTGCTGGCAATCTGATAACATTCTCACAGTTCCTGTTCATTGCCATCGAGGGTCTAATCTTCACCTCCAAGTTCTTTACGGTGAAGCCACACATCGGCTTGAAGGACTACCTAATCCTTGTCGTCCTCTTCTTTGGCGCCAATGTGTGCAACAATTATGCGTTCAACTTCAATATACCGATGCCGCTGCACATGATCTTCCGGAGTGGATCGCTGATGGCCAACATGATCATGGGCATCATACTGCTGAAAAAGAGATACAATCTGAGGCAGTACAGCTCGGTGGCGATGATCACAGCGGGCATTATATTGTGCACATTGGTATCCAGTGGCGATGTCAAGGATAATACGCATCACTCACTGAAAGTGGACACCTCCTACTCGGACTTCTTCTGGTGGAGCGTCGGCATCGCTCTGCTCACGATTGCCCTGCTCGTGACCGCTTACATGGGCATCTACCAGGAGGTGATCTACAAGCGCCATGGCAAGCATCCGAGCGAGGCGCTCTTCTACACGCACATGTTGCCATTGCCCGGCTTCCTAATCATGGCCAGCAATATTGCCCAGCACTGGAGCATTGCTGTTGCCTCCGAGCCAGTGGCAGTAACTGTGCCTGGATTGAGCTGGACGGTTTCCTTTCCACTGATTCTCTTCTATCTGCTGTGCAATGTGGTCACTCAATATATCTGCATCAGTGCCGTCTATGTGCTGACCACAGAGTGTGCCTCTCTCACAGTGACCCTTGTTGTCACTCTGCGCAAGTTTATCTCTCTGCTGTTCTCCATCGTCTACTTCCGCAATCCGTTCACCCTCAGCCACTGGCTGGGCACCATTCTCGTTTTCTTCGGCACCATCCTGTTCGCCAATGTGATCAACCAGGTGAAGGATGCATTCGAGGCGCGCAAGCAGCAACAGCTAGTACAAAAAGCCAAATTAAAGACCGGTTAAATATGGAAGAGGTCCGCGCGTTCTCCTGAGGCCATCCATGCCAGCCGTTCGCTGTCCCGCTCTTAATCGTGCTGGCTTCGTATTCGTTCTCGCCTGTTTCTGTTTCTGTTTTGATTTTCAGTTTGGGATTGATCTTGTATTTGTTGTAAATAGCGATTAGTTAAGCAAATATCCGACTCTAAATGTACCCTGTTAAACTAAGTCTCTGACGCTGTACGTACCTGTAACCCACATGCCTGATTTTATATAATTTGTGTGTCCATTTTATCGAGACAGTTGCTTTTATATAACTCTCCAAGTTTTTTAGTAAAATTTTTAAATAAAACAAAAAAGGTACAAGAAAAATACCGTAGATATTAAATAATTGATTGTGAATATGCAATTAATGTACATATAAATTAATATACATATATATTTAATATACAAATGTGTATCACACTCGCTCTCACACTCTGTCCATCTCTCTCTCTCTCTCTCTCTCTCATCTCTCTCTCACTCTGCCTTTCTAACTATCTAAAAGCTCCATCCATTTTGGGTACAATTGTACCATAAACTTGTACCTTTTTACGTCAATGCTAAACTGAAAACGTATTTTTTTAAAACATCTTATTGTAAAATTGTAAAAGAAAACCTTACATTTAATTGTACGATTAACGATCAATGAAAAGCATGGAAACAATTTTAAATATTGCTAAATATTACTTATATGTTTAACAGTTCAAAGTTCTTTTTATCGGAGATCTTTTAGCCATTTCAATTGAGATATTGATTTATGCCAATACAAATTTTTTATAAATTGAATATATGTTGTTTTTATGAATCTAAATAAATAATGATACTCTTTGATGGTAAATGAAAATTGTGCCTATTTTATTTTTGTGGATTGATGAAATTGTTGGTAGAAATGTGTTATGGATATTATAATTATGGAGGATATTGAAGGAGATGTCTGTCTGCCTGTCTGTCTGTCTCGGTTTTCTTTTGTTTATATGCACAAAAGTCGCTCAGTGTTACATTATTATATTATTTATTATATATATACCATATTAAAAAACATATCACATTTGCATACATCAATATTTGCTAATAATTATAATGGGAAATTCCTTAAAGAGTGTGTCTGAATGATTAATAAATTTTGCAATGTTTTCTTATCACTTCTTTGGCTCAAAATAAAAAAAGAAAAAGAAAAGAAAAAAACAGAAGGCAGCGGAAGCAGAGGCACAGGGCAACTCAGTTGCAACTAAAATATGGCCAGGCATTTTAGGCAGGTTCGTTGATCAATGCACACGGCACACGTGCGATGAAGCTTTTACGGTATTTTACACAAACAAGACGAGCTTTCAATTCCAAGAGCACCCTATGCAAATAAAATATTGATCCTACGAAATCGACATTAGTTTTTTGTTTTCCCTAAAATATTTAGTTTTGAAAAAAAATAAAAAAATAATAACAAAAGAAAAACGAAAGAAATGAAAAGTTGTCACAGCATTAAATACTAAAAGCAAATCAAGTTCTTGAGTTACTCCAACTAGAGTGGAACAATGATGATGATGATGATGTTATATCTCCAGCCAGAACGTGCTGATGACAGCACTCAAGATGTGCCTCGGACGCGAGTTGTTCTTCAATTCTCGCAGATTGTTTTGGCGACCAGAGCACACGTTAAGGCATCAATCGCTTTTACGCACTCTGCTGGCTGCTGCTGGCTGCTGCTGGCTGATGGCTGCTGCTGGCTGCTGTGGACACAAATAATATTCGCTGGGTTGCAGTTCCAATTTGCTGTCTTAGATGACTGTTGGCCGAGGTGCGTTACGGTCGCAGAATTGTCAGTGAGTTTGATAATTTGACTGTGACTGTGACTGTGACCGCATCGAACGAATCAACCAAACGGTATATAGTAAAACTCAAGTATTACTCAAGATATATAGTTCACTTTTGTATTTTTTTTTAAGCGATTCAAAATTCCAATTTTATTCAATTTATTTATTATTTTTTTTTTTATATCAAATATATTTTAATTATTAACGTAAGTCATAAACAGTTGTTGTTCAACAATTGCATCAATTTAATTGAAGTTCCTTAAACATTATTTGGCTTGTTCCTGCATTTTATAATGTTTTCACATGTTTATCACACCATTTTTATCTGCACTCCTAAAGACAATTATATGAGTACTTTGTTTTATTATTTTTCTTGATAATATTTTTGGCAGTTTTCTATTTTTTCATTTAGTATAACTGCGTTGCTAAGCACGGCAAGTTAAAAAAGTGAGAAACTCATTTTTATTTAAAACATTTTTAATGTTTGCCGAGTACAGCGAAACAGAGTGTTGCATATCTTTTTCCGCTAGTGTTTTTTTTTTAATTTGTTTGGTTTGGTTTGAAAATATCTAAGCAGCAGATAATAGCTTTAATTATCGGGCTCCGTTGTAAAAATAAGTTATCTTTCAATGCGCTCTGCTCTTGATAGCATTTGAAGACAATTTTTTGCGAACGGCTAACACACAACTCGAACTCAAAAAGTGTTTCTGCCACATCAATTGCAGGTACAACATGTCGCTAAATCTGAAGGCCTCGCTGGCCATGATCTTTGTCTTTGTTGGGTGCTGCAGCAACGTCTACTTCCTGGAGCTGATCATCAAAATAGATCCCGGTGCGGGCAATTTAATCACCTTTCTGCAGTTCCTCTTCATCGCTATGAGTGGTCTCATCTTCACCTCCAAGTTCTTCACGGTCCACCCCAATATACCACTGAGGGACTATGTGAAGCTTGTCGTCCTCTTCTTTGGCGCCAATGTGTGCAACAATTATGCGTTCAACTTCAATATACCGATGCCGCTGCACATGATCTTCCGGAGTGGATCGCTGATGGCCAACATGATCATGGGCATCATACTGCTGAAAAAGAGATACAATCTGAGGCAGTACAGCTCGGTGGCGATGATCACAGCGGGCATTATATTGTGCACATTGGTATCCAGTGGCGATGTCAAGGATAATACGCATCACTCCCTGAAAGTGGACACCTCCTACTCGGACTTCTTCTGGTGGAGCGTCGGCATCGCTCTGCTCACGATTGCCCTGCTCGTGACCGCTTACATGGGCATCTACCAGGAGGTGATCTACAAGCGCCATGGCAAGCATCCGAGCGAGGCGCTCTTCTACACGCACATGTTGCCATTGCCCGGCTTCCTTATCATGGCCAGCAATATTGCCCAGCACTTGTGGATAGCTGTCAATTCCGATGTGGTCACTCTACCCGTGCCGGTTATCAATTGGTCCGTCACCTTCCCACTGATTCTCTTCTATCTGCTGTGCAATGTGATCAGCCAATATATGTGCATCAGTGCCGTCTATGTGCTGACCACAGAGTGTGCCTCTCTCACAGTGACCCTTGTTGTCACTCTGCGCAAGTTTATCTCTCTGCTGTTCTCCATCGTCTACTTCCGCAATCCGTTTACAGTTAGCCACTGGCTGGGCACTGTGCTGGTCTTCTTTGGCACCATCCTGTTTGGGGATGTGCTCAGTCAACTGTTCGTTGTCTGCAGGATGTGGGTGGCGAAGCGCTTTGCTGTGGCATCAAAGCCCAACGCGGAGTACGCTCGAATATAGACAATTTCAGGATATTAAGGATGTTCAGATAGCATCTGATGAATTAGCTTATACTGCAATATTATTTCGTTCTTAAATAAATGATTTTTTTGTATCTAATAGATATATCTAAGATATACTCTGGACCAAAATCTATCTTAGAGATCAAATTGCGCAGAGAGACAAAGAATCGTTTTGTGTAAAGTTTGATAAGAAAAATCTTACGAAAATCATTGAACACAACACGTTTTTTCGTGTTTGTTTTATTAGCACTCAAAACAACAGGGAAACTATTTATTTAGTTAAATTATGTCACGTCGGGTACCACTTATGGACATTGGTATCAAATACTAGAATTATTTCAATAAAGTTGTTTCCCAAACTGTAAAATATTTATTACTTCTTAATATGCTGCCATCAATTCTAAGATTGTAGTAAAGGGTATTTTTACTATGTTCCCCCATATATATATATTCTCGATCTGAGTTGATATGCCCATTGTCAACGTACCTGTGAACAGAGATGCATTAGAAAAGATTCGTTTAAGAAGAAAAAACGGCATTTTAATGGGACTCACTCAGCAAACAATGTGTGTGTATCTATGTCTGTGTGTGTGTGTATGTGCGTGTGTGTATATGTATAAATATGTATTATTTAATGAGTTAATACTTATGGAAAATTGGAAAAATCGTGTTATCAGTTCACACATTCGTAATATCGTACATAAACATTAAAATTTAAATGCGCAGATCTTGGTTACAAAAGAGAACGGAACAAAAAAACGGGTGGCAAAAAAAAATGTAATAATAATAATGTATATAGTATAATATAATATAATATATATATATATAGATATATATATATATGTATATAAAATACACGATTCGTATGACAGGTTGGACAATGGAGCTGGAATATATGTGTGTATATAGCCAGGTGACTGCAAACGGAAGGCTCAATTAAGTACAGCATTTATCGTTGCAGCTTATTGCTCATCCTTGTCCTTGGCACCATGCTTGAGAATGCGTGTGAACTCCAGATAGTCAAAGAGACCATTTTTGATCGGCGCCTCACGGTACATCTCGTCCACCTGAGTGGATGGGATGGGAAAATTGATCATTGATTGATTCGTTGAATGAAAATGATCACAAATTGCTACAACTTACATCCTCATCGGAGAAACGATCGCCCATTGTGGTTAGGAGCTCGCGGAGTCTATCCTCGGGCAATACGCCCATATTCTCCTCATCGAAACAGCCGAAGGCATTCTTGATCACATCCTCGGGATCGGTGCCCTGCAGCCGCTCACCGAACAGCGTCAGGAACATGGTGAAATTGATTGGACCCGGTGCCTCATTCATCATGCCATCCAAATAATCATCGTCGGGATTTTTACCCAACGATGCCAACATATCGTGCAGATCCTCCTTCTCCACGAACCCGTCCCGATTCTGATCGATCATATTGAAGGCCTCCTTGAACTCGGCAATTTGGGCCTGATCGAACATAGCGAACACATTCGAGGTGGCGCGTTGGGCGCGCTTTTTGGTCGTCGCCCGACGTCCGGCGGTTTTGCGGGAAGACATTTTCAAACTGGCACTGTGTGACTGAAAGTGATGTGTGAGTGTGTGTTGTGTGTGTGTGTGTTTGTGTGTTTGTTGTGTGTGCTTATGCGTGTCTGCGGTTCGCTACTGTGGAAGAGAATCGAATAAAAATAAAATAAAAATACAGAATAAATCTCACTGCAACCGAAATGTGAACGAACTAAAATTCTCAATATTCCCCAATCTGTGTGTATGTGTGTGTGTGTGTGTGTCTATATATAGACACAAATGTAGTATTGCAGCGGCGTCGGCAAGTTCAGCCAAAGCTACACAAACTGTGTCAACATAATAGTTAAGTGTGCAAGCTAGCAGCGACCACCAGATACCCTGTATTTGTACTTGCAATCCGATTAGTATGACAAACACATCACTTTTGTATATATATAAAATAAAAACCAATACACACATCATTATACCCTATTTAATGAGTACAGGGTATCAGAGGAATAATATAATACAGCGAACTGTGTGTGAGTCATGCAGCTGTGAAAATGGCCAAACTGACAACGTCAACTCCATATGTGTGTCAGTTTGTGGATGTGTGTGTTTATCAATGCGGTTTCGTTAAGTTTCGAACGAATAACATCAAAAATGATCACTCACACACACACACACACACACGCACATGAGCTGTTATGTTTAATTGAAAGCCCATAAAAGGAATGAAATCAGCAGCCAAAAGCTCGACTTCTGTTAAGTGCATATGTGTGTGCATGTGTGTGTGCGTGAGTGTGTTATTTACACAGGCAGCTGCAGGCAGCTGGCTGAAAATAACCGAACAGCCGCGCCCCATTTTTGAGCCCATCAAATGCGCTGCTATCACGAATTCCACGTAAATCACTAGCAAAACGCAAAACTCTCCCGTTTCTTGTATTTGTTTTTTAGGGCTGAGTCGCTGACTCATACACACGCACACAAAAGTGGAAAAAGAGGCGGGGAAGAGTAATGTTAAGTAAATTAACGATCGCGTCAAAGTCAAAAATTTTGTTTTCTGTGAACAGTGTTCTTTGGTTTTGGTCTTAATTTAATTAAGTCAACTTATACTTACAGCTGCGGAAACGAACGTCTTGTTAGTAATACTTGTAATTATAACTGTTGCTGCTGCAGCTTATTTGTTGTGTTGTTCGCTGTTTGCACAGATGACAAATGCCTATCATATCGATATTGACGATTGCTTTTATTCGCGATAGCATTTCGGGACTACAGCCAAATGCAACTCTGTGCAGTATTACAGTTTATTCTGGTATTGAAAAAATAAGCAGCTAATACGTTAAATAAGGCACTTAATAATCAATATAAGCACTTTTTCATAAATATAAAAATATATATGCACTTTTGATTGAAGAAAACGCCGTTTAAAACTTTTCATCAGCTGTCGCTGCTTACATTACTCATGATGGCGCCAAGCTCAAAAGCCGCCAAAAGAAATTCTTGTTATCGATAGATTGCGATATACTAAAATTTGAATGAATGACAAATATACTCCGTTATGTGTAAAAAAGTTTATTAAAATACGAAATCTTTTTAAATTTGATTCAATTAGGAATACGATATTTAAGTATAGAAATAATTTAATTGACTCGCATTGCCAACTTCATCAAATACACAGTCAAGCTGGGCATACTTCATTGGAGTTGCAAAGATTTTCAGTGTGACCAGTTGCTATATAGTTGGTATTTACCATCAATTTGAAAGTTGTGGTATTTATCGGCATTTGTTCGAGTTAGAGGCTCAACCACACCGACCGACAGTGGCTGAAATTCGAAGCGCAGCAAATACACACGGCGACGCATCGAAGGGTCAGATAAACAGAAACCGAAACAGAAACAGAAACGGAAACAGCAACAGGAGCACAGTCGACAGACACAAAGCGCAAATATTAAATGCACATGCATATTTATTTATAAACGTGTTAAATGCGCAGTGCAGCGGCCAACTCTTAGTGCCAAGTGCAATTATCGAGCGCAACTCCTTCGTCTTTTGCATCTCTTTTTGTTGCTGTTGCTGCTGTTGTTGTTGCTGTTTTTTTTTTTTGGTGCTAATATTTTATACATGTGCATGTGTTCTATGTAGATGTCATTGTGTGTCTGTGTGTGTGTGTGAAAGAAAAGGTGAAACAAAAACAAAAAAGGCGCAGTTGCGGCAGCCGCAGCCGCAAAGCGTATTTCGTATGCAAGAATTGTCGTCATTAGTTTGAGAGCGTCGACGTTGCCGTCGCCGTTGCCGCGCTGCGTCCGGTTTAAATTCAATCAAGCGGCAAGAAAAAAACAAAAAAAAAAGGAAAGAAAAATAAAACATTGCCAACGCCGCATTGTTATTATTCCCGTTGTTGTTGTTGTCAATTGAACGAAGCTTTTTTTGCGAGCCCAACTGACTCCTCATTCTGTCTGTCTCTCTCTCGCTCGCTCGCTGTGGAGCGCCGTTGGTTTGAAACGAAATTTGTAAACGGTTAACGGTAAAAACGTGAGTGCATTCAACTTGCTGACAAAATGATGCATCAGCAGCAGCAGCGCCAATTGTGAATCTTCTGCAATCCGACGTAGAAACTGAACGACAAATTCCCTTTGTAAGAAGTTTACCGTAAGCGCCAAACGCAATGCTCGCTGCTAACGTGCCCTCAACGTCGTGCAGTGCTGTCGACGCTGGCGTCGCTGCCGGCAGCGCTTGCGATGAGCGTACAAGGCTGTTGGGCAGCACACCGACACCACCGCTGGCAGCATCGCCGCCGACTACGCTAGCGTTGCCACTTGTACATGCGACAGCGACGCATCCGTCCCGCAACAACCACAATAACAACAACAACAATAACAATGATAATAGCGACAACAACGATGTTATGGAGACCAGCAACAATAACTACAACAACAACGACAACAACAGAAGCGACGTCGACGATCTGTCCGAGGAGACGGCCACAACGGCCGCTGCGGCAGACTCCAGCGATCAAAGTGATAAATTCAACCGCCCGCCTACAAATCAGAAAAAGCCAAAGCTCAGCAAACTGGGCACCAAAAGCGTTGGCCTCAAACGGTGCGTAAAACTCTCTAAAAAAAAAATTAATAATAATAATAACAATGAAAATAAAAATAAGAAAAGCTCCTGCTGCCAATGTACTAATTAAACAAATCTCCACTCTCTTTGCTCTTTTCATCTCTTTCATTGTTTAGCGTTTCTTTTGGCTCATCGAAAGGCTCAATGGTGGAGACTTTGGTATTTGAGACGCCAACACCGCTTTCTGAGCATGTTGAGCCTAGTTTTGGTTTCGATGCCGCAGATGCTGCTGCTATCGCTGCTGGTCAGTCGCAGCAATTTGCATTGCTATCAACAGCAACAACAACAGCGGCAGGAACAGCAACAGCAGCAACGCATTTACCGCTAGTCAGCAACATCACTTACGGTGACTATGCGAAAGTGAATATGGATGATAGCGGCATTGAGGTGCAAGAGGAGTAAGTATTGCTCATTACACAACAACAACAACAAGCATAAGTAGGGTGTAGAGAAAGAGAGAGAAACTGAGACAGAGACAGATAGCTTTATGCTGTTGATCACTGTATAAATTCCGTTCTTCTGCCGATGAGCGTGACGTCACAGTTCTGTGTTTATTTATGCAATCAGCGTCAGCAGCAGCAGACTGCATGGGAACGAAAACTGATTGTTGACTGAAAAAAACAATTGCGGTAATAGTAAGAACTAGAGAGAGAGAGAGAGAGCAGGAGAGAGATAGTGACAGAGATAGAAAGGTAATTTCAACTCGCAATTGAAATTTTGTAAAAAGGCAAATGGAAATTCTAATAGAATTTCAAATGTAAAAATGGTTGCAAAAAATAATGTATTGAAAATACGATTTTAACTCTAGCACATTTCTCATCAAATCTAATGCAGCATTTTAAGGTCAATGAACCCTTCTCATCTCATTGCATTGTCTTTTTTAATGTACTTTTTTTTATGGCTAAGCCCTAAATTAGGCCTTTCTGGAGTCTTTTTTTCCACTCATTAAAAACAAAAGACAATTCAAATAATGACTTTTTGGCAGCTTTCACTTGCATTTTTTTTGTTTTTGTTTTTGTGCAGCTCATCCAAATGCATAATTAAGCTGCTTCTGGCTGATCTGGCGCAAACCCAAATTGCATGCAATGAACTCTTTGTGTGTCTACCCCCACACCCACCCCTCCCACACTAAGTAAAGAAAAGAAGAAGCAGCGGCAACAGTCGAAAAAAACCTCTAACTTTTTAATCGATAATTACGTTGGGAGTTTAAAATACTTCACTTTGCGATAAACTGCACACACACACACAGATGAGAAAAGGAGAAAGAAAGAGAGAGAGAGGGAGGGAAGCACACCCACCATAAACAAAAAAAAACGCTCTCTGTTTACCAACGTTGCGCTCTCTTTGCTCTCGCCGCTGCCCTTTCCCAATTGGGATAAGCATTTTGCATGCCACCACAAACAACTCCAATTGGAGTCGTTACTGTTTCCGTCTGCGCCGACGCTGCAGCAGCAGCAGCCGCAGCAGTTGCTGTATTGCTTTGAATACCGTTAAACTGTAAACTGTGCTGCCCTCGTCGTCGTCGTCGTCATTTCTTACATAATGTGGCCTGCTATCAGAGTATGTGTGTGTGTATATGTGTATGTGTGTGCGGGTGTGTGTGTGTCTGCGCGGGTGTGTTTGTCTGTTTGCATTTTAAAGGCTGATGTAGGTCAACTTCATTTGGTGGTTGTTGACCCACATCTTATTCGGGCTGCATAGGTGCCCCGTCTCTCTGTGTGTTATCGTCTCTTTTAATTGTGCCACTCCCACGCGAACGCCTCCAAAATTAAGCATAGTTTTTATGCTGGTAATCAATAAATTTCTGCTTTGCTGTCCACGCATTTTGTTAACATTTTTGGTTGTTCTTTTTTTTGTTTTTTGGTCAGCCTTGTAATCGATAACATGGGTGCGATTGTCGATGGCAGATAACAGGTCAGCGATGTCAGAGCTGCTTGCGATTCGATGAAAACAGCTTTGAACTCTCTTCTTAGATTATAATGGTTTAGAAATAAAACAGCTTTAATTCTAGATGCGACAAGTATTTCTTATTTCTCAAAGCTTCAAAAGCACAATTTTTATGAACAAATTGGACAAAACTAAAACAGAACGTCAAAATTGGGCTAAAAAACAAATACTTTATTATATAACAATTAACATATATATATTTTTTGGAAAAAAAAATATAATTGAGTTGACGATCAGCTAACTTAACAGTGAATGTATTTGTGAAAGGGTATTGAATTTATTGAAATATGCCAAAGATATCGCTTTCTTGATGACCTTTCCAGTTGTCTTCTTTCTCTATCTCTCTTTGTGCGTGTGTGTGTGCGCATTAATTTGCCGGTTGGTCGCTCGCTGCAAGCGCGGCGTGATGTCATCGTGCGAGCGAGAGGGGTATCTAGAGATAGAGAGCGCTTGAGCGCCACTTGATGTATTAGTACTTTCTTGCTTTCTTTTCATCTTTCGTAGACAATGCAATAAACAACAGTTAGCCAGCATATAAATATATTATACATACACACATACATTTGAAAGCATGAGAAAAGAATGGTTGAAGAATCATCCGCTGTTTTTATCGATTATGTTTATGAGATTAGATCTAAAATGAAATGAGATGAGATGAGATGAAATGAGGTGAGACAGAGGCCGAGGCATTAGCAGCTGGCCACCCATCATTTTTTTTTTTAAGTGAATGTCTTGAAATTTGAGCACATTGTGCATGTATGTGTGTGCCCACATCAATTTACATATGAACATGCGATATACATCATATATACACATACATGTATCTATTGTGAAAGTGCGCAGGTACAGTGGTCATTCCTTAATGTGAAACTCGAAGAATTTGATAACTGTACAGAGAGCAGAATATTCATTTTGTACTCTTTTCATAATTAATAGCTGTCTATGTGCGCTTCACACAGATTAAATGCAAAAATATTGTTTCGAAACTTAGAAAAATGCGCTTTCTTTTTTAATGATCTACCGATTATTTTGACGATATAATACCTCCTTAATTTTATATAATAGTTTATAGTTTATATATATATATATTTTTTTTGCAATTGCTAATAATTGCATCATAATTAAAATGTAGTTAATTACTGTCATTCAATTTTAAGCAATCAAAGATTTTCATAAAATGATTTGCAAAATAAGAATTTGCGAGTAGTTTTACTAAGCGAGCGATCGCTGTATATGTGTGTGTGTATGTATGTTAGTCAGCTGGCTGTCACGTCAGTCGATTGATTTTCCGGTGCTGAATCGGTGCCCAACACACTTGACATGCATAACAGGAAGAAGAAGAATGAGAAGACGAGGAAGAATGAGAAGCATCCGCATAAGAGTTCAGCCACTGTCACATTGCGTGTATGTGTGTGTGCTTATGTGTGTATGTATGTAGTGCTTAACGGTAATTGTGCCGCTGGTCAGTAGTGCGTTTTGTTGTTGTTCTTGCTGCCAATCAGTCTGTCTGTCATGCAGTCAGTCAGGCAGCCCTATTACCTACATACACACACACGCATGTACACAAATATCGCATTCATGTACGTGCGCTCTGAATAGTTTGTGGCGGCGGCATCGACAACAATAGACATACAGAACGTCCCCAATTGTCAGCATCAGCTTTGTCGGCCGTCGCTGTCTCTCTGTCCGATAGTCGGCGCCGTGGCAACCCTGTTTATTAACTGTCAAGCACAAAAAAAAAAACAGACGCGCGCTGCTGCTCCCGTTTCCATTTATTTTTCATTCCGTTCTTTTTTTTTTTTGTTCTATGTGTTCCCCTCTCGAGATTACCTTTTCATAAAGTTACGTGTTTATGTTTCTTATGTTATTATTTTTATTTTTGTTCATGCTGTCTGCTGCCGTCATTCCTGCTACTGCTGCTGCTACTGTGTATAACAGCACCAGGGAGAGAAAGAGAGCGCGCAAACTTGCTCTCTTTCATTTGGGGCGCTTGCTCCCGCTCTCTCTCTCTCACACACAATCTCTCCCTCTCTCCGCATTACTTTGCATTTTTGTGAGTGCGCAAAAAAAGTGATGTCATTGTTTGTTGGTTTATCAGCGTTGCCAGATGTTGTGACACGTTTGGCGCTATTGTTTTGTTTGTTTGCTTTTGTTATTACAATGTGCGTCGTTCGCAGTTGTTAATGCGCATCTTGGCAACAACAAGCTACATAAATAAAAGGCGCAGTTCGCAGCCTCTGATTTTCTTTTATTGTTGTTACAGCTGCCAAATATCCGAAATTACCGTCTTTTTGTTTGTTTTTGTTTGGCCCCTTTGGCCATTTTGCGAGCAATTTTTAAATTGGTTTTTTTTTTCTTATTGCTTGATATTTTAATGACTTCTACGTCGCAGCAAGAAAGTAATTAAATTAAAATTATAGTGGACGATCTTAAATAAGAATAACTTCGGTTTTATGCGATTTTAATTCGAATATTTCTTATGTGATGAAGCAGATTTGTTTAAAAAAAAATATATATATTCTTAAATTCTGAGTGCACAGCGTTTATATTCATATAAAATATATATATACACATGCAGCATTCATTAGAAAACACAATTGCAATCTATTTAAATATCGAAATTTCAATTTTCTACCAATAATACTAATAACTAAATTCACCTTCCATTTGACAGTTGATTATTTAAAAGAATCATTCATTCGATATGTGCAGATAGGAAAAAACAAATGAAACTTGCCCAGGTGGCAACGCCAAGATGTGAACTTCACTATTGGAGGAGAGCGCGCTCTCTCGCGCTCTACACGCTCCTGCAAACATTTCAGTACGTGTGTGTGTATGTGTGTGTGTGTGCGTATTGTATCTTTTACTTTTTAGCAGCAAGCTTGCAAGTTTAGCTAGGCAAACGCAGCGACAACGCCAAACAGCCAACAACAAACGAGAATTACGTGCGGGGCGCTCGTCCGCTCACTGCTTGAAATTGCTGCTTACTTCTTCTATATATTTTGTTCGTAACGTTTGGTGAGTTGTTGTTGTTTTTGGTTTTGGTTATTTTTTTTTTCAACCAAACAACCCCAGCAGCAGCAGTAGCCTCTGTGAGAACGACGCTTGCGAGAGTCGAGTCGTGAGTTGAGTGTCGAGTAAAGGGCAGAGACAACAACAAGAGGTCGGTCGCAAAAGTAAAACGCGCGTAGAATCGCAAAAGAGGAAGCAGAACGTTGAAAAACACTGCAGAAGAAGCAGCAGCAGCAGTAGCAGCTGCCTAAAGTCAAATTGTCAAGTGCGTGAAATTAATTGTTTTCAAATTAAAAAACCAAGTGACAGATTTTTAAAAAAAAAAACAAAAAACAACAACAAAAAACTAGGCACAACAACAACTGTAAAAGTCAATCGTGCGTGCCAATGAGGAACACAAAAACACGCACACACACACACACCTACACACACACATACCCAAGCAGTAGCAGGCAGTGCAAGTGGTTGGTGTATTGGTTAGTCCCGGTTAAAAGAGAGTGAGCAAGTGAGAGAGCCGAGAGTTGGGGGGTGTTGTTTGTACTCACTACTCAACACCCACAACACATAGTGTTGGTAAATGTAAAACAATTGATATGGCAAGCAAATAATTCATAGAAAACAATGCGAAAGTAATTTGTGCTGTGAGTTTGTTGTGTGCTGTGATTTGCCCCACACAAACATATATATATATATATATAAATACATATATGTATATACACATCAAGTGTGTTACGCTTTGCTGCTGCTGGTATTTTTGTTGTTGTTGTTGTTGTTGTCCATGGTGGGATGCGCGCAGTGAGTTCATCGCAAAAAATAATACACACCAGCAGCGAGTGCCAAACCCCCGCATTTCCCCTCCAGTTGTCTTCGTCGATTACGCCGCCATCACCACTTCGCCACCCCATTGCCACTCCCCACGCTCTCTTACTCTCTTTCACTCTCTCTCTCTCTCTCTCTCCCTCTATCACAGCTCTACTAATGCTCTGTGAACGCAATTAAAATACACTGGCCGTGTGTGTGTGTGTGTGCTGCTGCTGCTGCTGCTGCTTTTAACAGTGTGTCTGTGTGTTAAAATATAGTGCCTTGTTTGTACATAAATTAGACATAGCTTTAGCTTTAGACGCTTTTCGTGCCCGCTGCGCCGTTGTTTCTATATATATTTAGATATATATATATATATATATGTGTATATATAATATAAATTCTATAATATAGCCATGTGATCGCATTTACATTTTTCGAAAATGAAAATGCCGACAGAATCAGCAGCGGCAGCAGCAGAAGAATCGCGCGCCTGAATGCAATGGTGCTTTTTATCGCATGCAATATGAAAAAAAAGAAAAACCGAAATCATCAAAAACAAAAACACAGCAGCAACAGCAACAACAGCAATGTGCAATCATATTTTCCAATTGGCATGCAAAATAAATTGCTGTTTGTTGTTCTTGTTTGACGTCAAGTGCAAAAATGTTCAATTAACATTTCGCTCAACTGCTAATTTCTGTTTTTTTTTTTTTAAACGCGCGGGTGGGGCTCATTCGCTGACACAAATCAACGCACATATGTACACAAACTAACTGTATGTGCATATGTAGTAAATATAGGCACACATACGTACAGAAATATATGTCTGTAATTTGTTAAATTAATTTACGCTGCTGCTCGCATTGCCTGCGTGCGTTTAAGCGTTTGTGTGTGTGTGTATGCGTATGCGATGCGTGCTGTGACGTTGTTGTGATGGCGCACAGTGGCCAGTAGTCGTTTATAACAAAACAAAAAAAAACAGGTGGAAAATTCAAATTCTTCCAATTCATCTAAATATTGCCAACAAATTCTTTTTGCATTTTTTTTAACTGTATTTTTTATATGTTATGTGAATCGTTGATGACACAGAGCTATTTGCAACATTTGTGCTTAAAAACAAACAAAACGAATCAAAACAAAAACGTAATCACACAGTTAATGTTCCGTATCAATAATTTGACAAATATTTAGCATCACTAAGCCCACTGTGCGGCTGTCCGACCATAGCCCAATTGAAAGCCGCTAAACTTGATGCGCTCATCGCCATTAAAGAACTAACAACAACAACAGCAACTCTGCAACTGGAACACAACGATGGCAGAGCAGCAGCAGCAGCAGCAGTGATAGCAGCAGAGAGTCTCAAGTTCGCCGCTGCATTTGTTTTCCAACACCTTGCACTTCTCGTCGACTTCTACTTCGCTTCGCGTATTCGTTGCTCTCCCTCCCACGCCAGCTGAGAAGCTGTTTTCTTCCAGACAATTGCTCCAAGCAACAAGTTCTTTTTTTTCTTTCTTTTTTTTGTTCTGTTTTACTTTTTGGGTGCTTCAATTTATTTGAACACACTTCAAAGGAAGTTTATGATGAGATGACAGCCTCACCTCCCCCCACCTCCCCCCACATGCGCATGGCACTTGAAAAGTAACAAAAAAAAAAAAAAACATTTTAAAATCTTGTTTCTTGTGCTTGTAAATTTGCTTGTTCTTGTCGCTGAGCTTGTTACAGTTGTTGCTGTTGCTGTTGCTGTTATTGTGTTGTTGTTGTCGCATTCGCATATCAATTTCGGCACATGACGTAATCTTCACATGCTCAATGAGCCGCCAACAACAACAGAATAACAACAACTTTAGTGACTACATAATACGTACATGTGTACGTTGAATTTATGAAGTGTATTTGAAAAGTAAACAGATAAAACAACTTGGTGCGCCTGGCCTGGCGGTGACTGACGAAATGTTTTTGATTCGATTCGGTTTCCATTCGGTTCGTTGAGATATGAAATGATGTTTTTATTCACTAATATGCCCTTTAGGCATACAAATCGTTAATATATTATTAATCAGGTTCGGTTCGGGTCAAATAAGCTTGGGAACTCATAGTGTCCATTCGATTCGTTACAGAATTTAAGTTAAGTCACTTTGTGTGTACCCTGTAATAAGATTAAGTTGGCATACTCGACCTTGTCATTTAAATATATACACTTTTATTCCTATTTGTTTTCTATCAATCTAGTCTAATATGAAATGTTAGTTTAGTCTAAATTTCGCAGCTGGAAAGCCATTTAGCATAACTTCAAATTGCCTAGAAATGAGTTTTGGATGCCGTTAAATTATGACATAAATTAAAAATTGGAAAGTTGAACTCCGCAGAATCAGCTCGATGTTTGTGTACCGCTAAATAGAGGATATCTCTCAGTTTTGAACTGAACCCGCTAGTATATTCTTACGTGTTTTTTTTAAGGTTATTTTATTTATTTTTTTTTAACTTGTCTTTGGACAAGTTTTTTTTTTGGTCTTTTGTATTAAACAAAAATACACAACAAAAACATGACTGGCAAAATAGGCAAACCAACTGCCTAAACTGGCAGACAATAAACCGAAACAGACGCTGAAACAGAACAGACAGACGGAAAGACAGTCAGACAGACGGGCAGACGGAAAGACACACAGAGAGAATGGTTGATAGACGGGCAGCGGCATATAAAGAAGTCTAAAACGTAGATCGCTGATCGTAGATCGCATCATGCCAGCTACCAAGAAGTCAGAAGAGAGAAAAAACAGAGAAAAAAACGAGGCCCCAATACCATTTAATAGAGCTAAAAAAATTGCTTTTTGGCTCGTTTCAGTTTTCTAGGAACCCGCAAAGAAATAAAAAAAATTATAAAAAAACAACAACAACAACAACAAAAGCCAAAGTAGAATGAAAACTTTGAAAGCAACAAAAAGTTAGTTGAAGAAAGAAAATAATCTGATTCTTTGCTTGGCTTTTTTATGTGAAAATAATCATAAAAAGAAGCGCTGCGATTAATTCGTGCTCCAATTTAAACTTCAACTTGAACAAGTGTCTCGTTTGGGTTTTCAGTTAATAACTTTGGGGCTGCAGCTAATTGTAAATTAAGTGCAGGAAAGCTGTGCATGAAATTCTCAGCTTATTTCCATAATCGATTTCTGCGTTTCACTAAGATTAAGTTTGAGAAAGGGAAATTACAATAAGACTGCATGCAATCTTTATTAGCCTTTTTTTATTAAGGAACAAGCCAAACAGTAACTCGCAAGTCCTAAAATGATGCAATTACTAATGATATGGATTTGTAGATAGGCATTTTGTGACTCATTTTGCATTGGGTGCGCTTCAGCAACACAACTGCTGTTTTTCTCGTGCCGCCTTCAAATTTCCATTACTCTTTTTTAATTAAAATTGGGTCAGACATCAATTAACTGACTCGTGGTTCGCTTTCCTTGTGCGGAAAATGCAAAGGGAAATCAGTTGCAAAACCGACACACTTAATTGTCTTGTGACATGAAAGGAAACGCAAGGAAAGAAAAAGAAAAAAAAACAAACAACAGCAACAAACCCCACTTTCAAGGTTGACAAATATTGACAACGTGTCGAATATATACTAACGAAGATTGAAAATCAAACTTGTAAATATGATATTGTATATGACTTAAAGTCGGCTCGAAATGAAGTTTGTCCATTGAATTGAAAGGACAATTTGAGACTTAAGTCATATTTCGATTCAAGCGCTGAAATGAATGCTCACAATTCCCAACCAGTTATCGGGGGTAAATTAAGTTAACACAAGGTGCCAGACTCTGCCATATATGATCATTACATTCAAAACTAGTTTTATTTACGAGTACATCAAATTTGACAACTGGTTGAGGTGTTAACCAGTTGTTTAATTAGCCAGTCCCACATAATACCAGGCGACATATTTACGATGGGAACAAAAAAGCACAGGATATGTTTAAGTAACGCTAAAGGCAATAATTCACAACTGGTTTCAGTTTGAACTTAGTTGATTAAGTTGACCACCGCTTCCAAATGAATCAATAGCATATAGGTATATATATATATATATATATATATCTATCTAGGGACATGTGGTGACTTCCTGGTGCACAACTAAGTCGCCGTTTTTTTTGTCTAGCAGCGTTGGTCAGTTATAATTGTGAGATCGACAGAGTCGATTGTCGTCGCTCCCGGCACGTTATATAACGTTATATATATATATATATATATATATATATGTGTGTGTGTGTGTGTGTGTGGCACGCGCACAAACCAGTTGCTGTGGTTGCTTGGCTGGTGTCGGAGAGGGGCAAAGCGTGGGTGGAGAGGGCAAAGCGACAGTCGAGTGGAAGACACATCATATGCTCATATGAGAGCTGGTCGAGATTTTGTTGCCATGTCTTGGCATGTCAATTTCAATTTCAATTTCAGTTTCAGTTTCCATTTGCGAAACGAATTTGAATTTAAAAGTTCAAATCGCTGACGCGACTCGACGCGACTCTCGACGCAATTGGCAAATTACTTAATTTAATTGACATTGAATTTGTTTTAGGCTGACGTAATTGCTTGACTATTACACTACCACTAACTAGCACATATACTACACATTATATATATACATATATATATATATATATATATATATATATATATATGTACACCATATTTGGGTTTCTTTGCCAACGACGACGACGACGTGCCTTAATTGTAATTTAATTTAATTATTCCTTTGCAGATCGGAGCGTTCGATAGTGCGCGTTTCAATTTACCAAAGCAGTCAGCCGCAACAGATTTGTCCACCAGCCGAATATACATTAACGAGTTTTTCAGATAACCTAGATAATACGTTTAGTAGCTACAATTGCAACTTAGACTATACGCAAATGGCGACGGCGACGATGCAGCCAACTGTCGGCCTGGGACCGGCCTACGACAGACAGCAGAGGTGAGTGTTTAATCAATCATCAACCATCAATCATCCATCCAAGTATTCAATCAATCAATCACATTTTCAGCACTGATTCCGGTTGGGATAATCCATTTCGTCCTGGCGGCGATCTGTCCAGAGAGGCTGATGAAATTGTTAGCATGATACGTGGTAAGCTCCTAAAAGATATATTCACATATTCTCTTCTCTTTATACATATATGTGAATATCTTCCATTTGCTGATCTCTCGTTCTCGTTTCCTGTGTCGTCTCAGGTGGCAAACCCATCACGCCTACTGAGGATCGAACAATAGGCAATGGCAACGCACAGCATGGCGATGATAACTGTAATGGCGCTACCACTGCAATAAGCGAGAGCGTTACCAAAACAAATGTAAGCACCACAACGAAGAACACTTGACGGCTTCCTTTTCATGTTTAATGCATTAGAGTAGCAAAGTTGAGAATCTCCAATTCAAATCAGCTATATTACGAATTCAAATTCCAATTCCAGACAATTTTGTCTACATAACTTGATATTCATTTGTCCTTCTCTCTTTTCGGCTCAAAGTATTCTTTAATTCGTACTCAATTCGGGTACTTTTATTTCATAGCTCGAATTTTGAGCTGTGTAATTGTATAATCCAGTTGAGTTTCGTTTAAAATTCAAATCTATTCGTAACTGAGTTCCTATTGCATATCTTCAAAAAAACAAATGCAATTTTCGTTCATAATTCAATGGATGTTTTGACTTATTAAGCCTTGACAAAGGATCGAGTGGTAAAATACTCGTCACTCGTCAGAGCTAACCCAAATATACTCGCTGAAGGAGAACCACTTAAGTTGACTCACTCAAATATGCACGCTGATATTAAATCGTTAAATGAACTCGTTTGAATATACTCGTTGAAATGTTGTTAACTGTAATATTAATCTATCTCTCGTTGTATCTTGCACAGCTCTCGCAGAATCAGGCGACAGCACAAAACGGTACAAATTCCCACGGCGGCAGTAAAGTGGCCAGCTCGACAGGAGCAGGAGCAGGAGGTGGTGCTGCTGGTGCTGGATCAGCTGGCAAGGCGGAGAGCAATAATGGCGTCACTTCTTTGGCTCAAGTCTCAAAGCAGGTGGTGCCTGGACCAACTTCCGCTAGTCATGTGGTTATCGACGAGAAGAAGAACAAGAAAAAGGGCTGCTGTGTGGTGCAATAAAAATCAACGAGATACAACAACAACAAAAACTATAACAACAAAAACAACAACAAAACGAAAAAGCACACACGCAAACAACAAGCTGAGGCAAAAACAGACGAGGGGCAGACGATGCACTGTGTGAGAAAGAGGGAGAGGGAGAGGGAGAGGGATAGCCACAGTCACACGAAAGCCGACGGAAGGATGAAGAAGAATGATAATTGGGGGTACTGGCTTTTGGTAGCTTTGGTTGGGGCGTATCATATTTAATGTTAATGTTAAATGCTAACTTTTTTGGGGGAACAAAACCGAAGCTGTTGATATTTGAAAAATGCTGCTGCATTGAAACGCTTGCTTACAAAACAAAACAAAACAAAACAGACACATACAAAAATAGAAGCAATGCAAAAGAAAACGAAACACACACATACACAGATGAAGATGAAGATGAAGGAAGATTGAAAGAAAACGCGAGCTCTCTGAACAGAACCAACAGAAAACAGTTAATTGTAAACATAGCGAACGGCGAGCGTAACAGCAGCTGTTAACCGGCCAACTCTGTCTGTGCCTTAACAGTTGCTGTTGCCATCGCTGTTTCACTCATCATCAACTCAATGCGCGCTATAGCTGTCGCTGTCTAACCCACGTGCAGTTGCAGTTTAAGTTTAAAAAAAACTATGATATATATATATAATATATATATATTTATATATTTGTTAGTCTGGATGTATGTATATATACATGGATATATACATATATATGTATATGTATATATATAAATATATATATTAAACCGACGTTATAGCGATCAACCACAGCTATTGTTTATTATAATGCTGAATATATATATATATATGTATATATCTATGTATATATGTATATATATATATATATATATATATATATAAATTTCCCTTTTTTTTTGTAATGTGACTCCACTTTATATACATACATAATATATATATATTTTTTTTTCGTATCTGTAAAACTAGTGCAGCTTTTTAAAGAGTATTTAAAAAGTCGATAAAAAAGAAAGAAAAAAAGAACAGTTTTGCCTGCATGCATAATGAGAAAAACAAAAAAAAAGAAGAAAAAAAACAAAAACAAAATGTATTTATTTTTATTTATATGACGAAAGTAATGAAATTAAATTAAATGTTAAAACCTTAAACAAAATATACAAACAAGAGAAAACAAACAAATGCATACATACACAACTATATATGTGCGCATACACACATACTCACACACGTACACACACACACACATACATATATATATATATGTATATGAAAGAATATAGGAAGAGAGTAAATAAAAAGCTTGCAAAATCAAAATGCTTCTCCAGCCAAGTTACCCAGTTGAACTTTCATGCATGAAGTACGCACAGAATTTAACATGCTTTTGCACACGAATTTCAAGCGTGATTATTTTGTTTGTTTTGTAGAAAGTTGTTTAGCTTTGCTTCGTTCCAACTTTCTACAGTAGAAAAACGAAATATTCAAAAAGCTTAACTATTTTCCCTGCAACGGTTGCAATGCTGCTCGATCGTTTAGCTTTTCCAGTTTTGCACACTTAGTGAAAAGTCATCTGCATTCCATGTGGATTTTTTTCTTTTATAAACTTTTTCTATAAACTAGAGATTTGTTTACACAAAAGAATAATGTGTAAGGCCAGTTTAAGGTGCTGGGTATTTAATTTTCTTGTTTTCTTTTTGCATCAAAGCTTCATTTTTGTTTACAGCAAACCGTACATGGATACATACACACATATATATTGTGTGGGTGAGTGTGTGTGTGTGTGTGTGTGTGTGTGTGTGTATTTCACACCCACCCACCCAAAAACACAAACACACACACTGCAGCCTAGTGAAATTTGTGCGTATACAGAACATATATAGAAAGCTAAACCAAACAGATAAATGAGAACACCGAAATGGACCGCCACACACACTCATACAATACATAAATACACACACCAACACACACACACACAGACAGCCTAAGCATTAATGTGCTGCATTTGATTAATGTAATAATATTATTAAACAAACAACACAACAAAACAAAACAAAATGGAGTAAAAAATCAATTAAAAAAGAAAATATTTGTAATAGCAAGCCCCGATTTAAGTGCTAATTCAATTTCGAATAAAAGAAACAAACAAACAAACAAGAAATCAAAAAGAAACGCGAATGCAACTCAACAAGCAAAATCAGCGAACTAAAGAAACACAAAATAAATGCAACAAGAAATCAATATTTAATATTGTATATTTCCGATTCCAAGAGCAAACAAATGTTAAGTTATTGTATAAATCCTAAATAATAAAAACAAATGAGAAAAAAAAAACAAAACGAAAGATAAAAAAATAAACTAAAAATGCAACAGAAACTGATATGTTCAATTCTTGTAGTGCGCTCTTCAGCGCACCCAATAAAGTCCCAAGTGAAGAGCGGCATACAGCATACTTCCAGGTGCGTCGTAATAACTTGAATCCTCTCTTCGAGCTGCTCGGCAAATGCACTTGCTGATTCACACATACACACACATATATATACGTAACGGGATAACGGGGCTCAGCAGAATACACACAAAAACATATTTACGCTCGCGTCGATTCTCATGCCATCTCTTTCTTACACATGTGCGCGCATGTTTAAGCATACGGTAAATGCTTGCGGCTGCTGATAGAAATGAGATCAATATGAGAATATATTTTCGACTATAACTTGGGTGTTTCTTAACCGATCTTGATGAAATTTAGTCAGTTGATCAATAATATGCATATGCATATTATGTATTAATTACAAAATTCTTTCATAAAAATTGTGACATTTATTGCAATCGGAAATTTAAATGTATCGATATTCGATAAACGGAGGCAGTTATCGATCAAATAAAGCAAACTTGAACTGCGCCGGGTATACAAGAACCTGAAATCCAAATTTAAAGTCTCTAGCTCTTATAGTCTCTAACGGATGGATGGGCGGACAGACGGTTTTGGCTATATCGACTCGACTGTTGATCCTGATCAAGAATATATATACTTTATGGGGTCGGAGATGCGTCCTTCTGCCTGTTACACAACCATTATACCCTTTTTACCCATTTTGAATGGGTTCAGGCGAAGACGAGCAGCAGCAGCCAAACGGAACAATGACTGCAGAGTAACCTTTCACCTTTGCATAATCCCCTCAGGCTGGCAATCGAATGTAAATAAATCACTGCCAGCACAAATACAATTTATTTAATTAATATTTTAATGCTGTGCCCAAAAAAAAAAATCAATTTTTGAGTCCAAGATTGTGTTTCTCTAAAATGGTTGTAAGTCACCAATTTTGATTAAGAATGTTAATTAAGTTCAATGGCATCTGCTTAATACACTTTACATACCCTGCACAGGGGGGTTAAATAACATCGAAAAATCTCTGTTTTCTCGTTTTCGTTATCGTCACGAGCCAATTTCCTGGTGCTAACAAAAAAAAAGAGAAAAAAACAACCATTCTCTGCACACACAACTTTCAACAAATTTTGAGTCTCAGTCGGAAATTTATGGCTGACATTTGGATTTGTTGCTCCGCTTTAATTTATGAACTTAATTCGTATAGACATTTATAACAATTTATCTGTATTTGCCCATTATTTATGATTTTATTCTTTTCCTTTTTGTTTTGTTGTTGTTCGTTTTTCATTAGGGTTCTTGTGTTCGATTAATTGGCAGAGCAGCTGTCAATTTATTAATTGCTGCGCCTAAGCAGCAGCCGGAAATCTCGAATCGAAACGCGATTTGCTGACTATGCCCATTAAAGCGACTCATGATAATGAAATAAAATAAAAATATGTACACAAACTGACAAGGGTGGTAAGGGGGTGGAGCTAGGGGGAGGGGGTCAGCTGCCAGCTTTGTATTGATAAATTACAATTCGGCTGTCCTTTTAAGAAATTTGTCCACCACTTGAAAAAAAACACTTGAGTTGCGTACGCCCTTGCACACACACACACACACATAGACACACACACACACACACACACACACACACACACACACACACACACACACACACACACACACACACACAGAGAGGCACACAGAGACACACACACACACACAGACACATGACGAATTAGTTATAAACTGACGTGATGCCAAAAAAGGAGAAGTGGAAGATGAAGTGTTTGTAGATTTAAATAACTATATAACTGTCTATCTATGTGTCTATCTATCCATCGATCGATCGATCGATCGCCCTGACTGTGTTGCTTCTAATGGCCAAACTTGTTTCGCCATTCTCAGCACAAAAGCAATGAGACAACACACACTGGCTGCTTGCAGTCTTCTAACTAAAGCGGATAATAGTTCAATAACAACTATTAATGGCTTTAACAATTATTGACGATTTTTGTACGCTTTTATTTGAACATGCATTTCCAGCAAAAGCACATGTTATTGCATAATTTGAAAAGGATGTCGCTTGGTTATTGTTATTATTATTATTATTGCACTGCGATCTGCTAGATCTGTTGTGCGAAAATCGTATGAAGCGGTTCACTTTTGTTAATCACTGTGTCGCCTGCCGCACCCTAATGAACCTGATTTTCTATTGCGGTTATTCGTGCAGGTGCAAATTATGGCAAACCACAAAAACTACAAAAAATAATATAAAACAAAAAACTTCTGCGAAATAAGAAGAGTAAGACGCCAAAGGCTTATGGCTGTATAAAGAAAGCAAGCGTTAACACAAACAAAACTAATTGAGTGTAAGCACAAGCAAACTCACATGCATATCCCAAGAGCAAAATAGAAACTGAACACAGATAATCAACAACTGACTGGAAGCTGCGCGCATGTGATGCCAGGCGTTGCTGGGCAACAAAAATAACTGAACACCAACAAATATACATACACACTTGCATACATACATACACACATACATACATACATATGTAAATGCACACGCGCACCCCAAAAAAAAGGCGTATTAATTTATATTGGCGCATGTCTGCTTAACTAACTAGTTAACTGTAACCCACCTCAGGCTATTTTTGTTGTTGTTATTGTTGCTGTTGTTAACGGCGCACGCGCGACTGTTGTTGCCATTCTCAATGGAAGCGCACACACTCCATCATGTATGTATTTATATGTATATACATGTATATGTGTGTGTGTGTGTGTGTGTGCGTGCGCGTGCTGTTGGAGTCTGGCTGTCTGGCAACGTAAACCTTTTGGAAGTGGAGCAAGTGTTTTGTAGTCTTCTTGGGCGGCGTTTTCCATTGATTGAGCTGACTGTGATTTGTCATCCGTGTAGCGTTTTACAAGGACGGACAGTTGTTCGTTCGTTCGTTCGTTTGATCGCTCGTAGCAGCTTTAAAAATGGCTTTAACTTAATTTTATTCTCGCATACATAATCTCAAAATTGGCATTGGGCGAGGCTAAATGGTTCATTGAGGATTGGGTGATAAATGAAATGCAAGGAAAAACTGCTTTTTTTCTTTTCTTTTTTTTTTTTTAGGTTCATTTGTATATATTTGTGTATACTAATAAATGGAAACATGATTGAAAGTTTTTAATTGTCCAATTTTTGAGCTGGCAAACAAGTTTACAGAGTTGTTAAATTAAAGTTTCAGTCATTAATATTTATTGTAGTTTGTGACTTGTATTTATTATTTTTAATGCCAATTCTTTTTTGTTTTTCAGCTATTTTTAGAATACACTTCTACACACATATAAAAAGTTAACGAGCCGAAAAAACCAGCTTGGGTCCAAATTGTAGTTTTTTTTTCCCCCGAGTGATGCGGAAAACTTAAATAAATTAAAAATCAACTTCAATAAACAACTCGTTAACTACTCGTCGTATGCCAGAGTTGTGCTTGATTATGGTATTAATATTAATACGAGTATTTATCAAAATATCGAGAAGGGAGAACTGAGAACTCTTCTCTGCGACTTCAGTTCAACTTGGATATATTTATGTGGTTGAATTCGCTTAAAATTTTAATATAATTAGCATTCAAATTATAATTAATAAATAAAACAGCCACAAACAACAAAATACGCGTATTTATAAACCTATAAAAATTAGTAACGATTTTTTAATACTTTCTTAGTATTTCCGATTATAATACTGTTGTTATCAATCTTATCTTTTCGCCAGTCATTAAACCCAACAAAGAGAGTTGTCTGTGAAAATCATTGATTGCCAAATTTTATTTATTTTACTTTTTCCAAACTTAGAGTTTTGTTCTTTTCAGCTGAAAAAAAGTTGGAGAAAGTATAAAAAAATATAGTTTTTAATCGAACTCATGGAAATCTCATAGTTTTCTTTGAACTTAAAAGATATTTCAAAAGTAGCATAAATACTTACAAATATTAGAAAACAGTTTCTGAGTTGGACACAGCGAATTCTCTTCAAAAAAATATATTCTGTATTATAAAATTATTCTGTCTCTGAATTTGGAATTCCCATAAATAAAAATATATATAATATAATATATAATAAGAACAGAGTTCGCTCTTTGAATTATTCTCTACATCACAAAATAAGTGAATAAAAATGTTAATCTTCAAAACAATAAAAAATAAAAAAAAGCGGTGTACGGGGTATTAATTAGTCGAGCACAGGTTGATTTTGAGTAGGCAATTTAAAGTTTTTATTGCGTGATAATTTGAATTGAGAAACCGGGAATATGAAAACGATGCTTCCATTGTTTCATTGGTTGCCAGGCGCTGTTGGGCTTACTTGCCACGCCCCAGAATATATTGAATTGTTGAGATCATTGGTGAATGCAGCGGAATAGGTTTATGAACTGGTTCGCCCAAGAGTCTTTTTCCATAGTGCGATAGAATACAACCGTAGAACGGATGCATAACTAATTCCACCTACCCAACAAAATCAAAAATAATACAAATAAATAAATAAATAAAAAATACTATAAACAAGCTAGCAAAAAAAAAAGGAACAAAAATTAATATACGTTTTGAGGTAAAAGCAAAACGTGTTTAGCTTTCTACTTAGCTCATGCAAATATCGATTTTGGTTATTTATCTGTAAGCCATTATAAACATAAGCGAACAAAACGAAACGAAACGAAACGAAAAAAAACATAAAATTTTTTTAGAAAACACACGACACACATAAAAACCGCCATAAAAAGAAGCGAAAAAAAAATAATAATAAAAATATGTGCATAACCGGTCAAAAAAAGTGCTCAGAGCAGAACCAGAACCAAAACCGATATCGATATCGATACCCGAAACCAAGAACAAAACCTGATTCTAATTCGAATGCAGTTTCGTGGACTTATGAAATCTATTTGCTGTTTTCAATTTGGCTAGTTGCCAGATTCAATAGTTTTTGAATGCCCTCTTGTGCTCAGAGGAAAACCAGAACCGATATCGATATCGATATCGATACCTGAAACCAACAACAAAAGCGGATTCTAATTAGAATGCAGATTCGGGGACTTACAGATTCTGTTGTTTTTTTATTTGCTTCTTTTACGGAAACGTCTGCGATCCCATCGAATATATATGTTCTTGATCAGCATCACCAGCCGAGTCGATGTAGCTCAGAGTCGGGCAGATCAGATTGCTATATCATAATGCTTTATTAGAACAACAGCACAATATATGATAAAAACCTTTTGTTCACCTAGATAAACGTAAACCAAACTTATCAATTGGACTCCAATTGGATCTAGTCTAAAAGGGTATGCAGTCTTCGGCGTGCCTAAGAAAGCCGTTCTGCCTTAATTCTTTTGTTGTCATTCTGCTCGCCAATCTAATTGGTGTTGCCTAGTGAGTATTTCCTTAAGCTGAATTTAAACAGGTGGGGATAGTGTTACAATCTTTCATTACCTGACTGAAGTATACCCATACCATCATTTGATCATGTCTATCTAAAATCTTGTTTTAACTTTTACCACTTCAAAGAACTTTGCTGAGCGGCCAACGAAAGCATACACCCAATGGCGGCACCTTTCGTACAGGTATTCCGACTATATAGCCAGTTAGATATTATTTATGGCCTAAAACTATGACAATAGCCAAAGGAACTACAGTAACAACGACAACAACAACCACAACAACAACCTCAACAACAAATAAACATCTTTTTACCAGATTTCGAATTTAATCTCTCTGAATTTTTGTGGTGGGCGGGGGCAATAGGTGGCAGAGGAATTATGAATAAACGAGCCCGTGCCACATGACGCGCCATAATACCATAAAATCTCAATTATAATAATTTAAATTAATAATTTGCAAAATGTTCCATATCTGACAGCTCAGCCCGGCTCAAAGAGTCGAGCTAAGCTCGTAGTATAATTAGTTTTAGAAAGGTGCTCTTAATATTAATATGAATATTAGGATTCAAATGTGTATTGGAAATATTTATGAGCTGTACTTAAGCAAATGTGTTTTCATTAAATATTTAAATATTATATATATTGCATTTAATTAAACGGAAGTCAGGTTTATGAAAAGTGCTCTTAAATGGGGCAGCTAATGGATTTTCGACTTGGATGATTTGTGAATCGCTTAGAGGGCACTTAAGTAACATATATTAGGGAATTTTTAATTGGCTAATAGATATAGTACTGACTATATACATAGATAGAATGTACTTAAACCACGTGTTGCCTTCATGTAAGTGAGATGAGGCTTGAATGGCTAGGCTCAAATGAGTGTTCAATAAAGAAGTATTATGCTAAAAAGAAGCTAAGCACTTAGAAAATTAATATCTGTCAATAATAGTCTCATTATACTCAAATATGTTAATTTCCAACTGACTTTTCATGGAAAAGTCACAAAGTTTTTATGAAACCGTTTCGCAGATGCAACTCTGTCTAGCAATCTATAAGCAAGATGTGGGTAGGTAGTGGATTAATTTTGGATTTTATGCAAGCCATTCAAAGTTAGTTAAGGCATAATTACGTGCCACAAATCATCCGCACCTTGAACTTTACATAATTTTACATACGGCGATCGATTAAGCAGACATCCGAGAGAGAAGTTCAGAAAGAATCGTAAATAGATGCGAGTTCGCTTCTTGGAAATCTCGTTTGCTGTGTCTCTCTGTCTTTCTGTGTTGCTTGATAATTGCTAATTTATCGATTTGCCTGTTTTAATTGCCTTTTTTTATTATCTTTCGATGGACAATAGCAAAAATATATACAAATAAATATCTTGCAAAAACAACAAACTTCGCATGCGGTGAATTTCAAAGGCGATGCGTAACAAGTTGTTGTTGTTGTTGTTGCTATTATTGTTGTTGTTACTGTTGCTGTTGCTGTTGACGTTTTCTTCTTTTTTTTCGTTTTTTTTTTTGTTTTTAATCTGTTGATTTGCTTTAGGAATTAATACAAAACAGATGAAACACTTTCTTTTCGCCTGTCGAAGAAAATCAACAGCGAATTAACATTGCAAATTGACTGAAAACAGAGCAATAATTGCTATGTTATCGATAATGAATCGATATTTGCATAAGACAGAAACCTGTCGGAAATCTGATATCTGCGTTGGAGACTTTTACTATTTGGCAGTCACTAGGGGAATGGGTCTGTTACTTTGGTAAGCTTTAGTATTTTTCCTAGAATTGGGATTGCGAATTAGTTTGTTTTAAATATTCACACAATTTATGCAAGAAAATAAAATATATTTACACTTTGATGAGGCTTTTAAGTTTTTTATTCGATATTGGAAATGGAAATGAATACATTTCTCTACAATTTGAATTAGTCATCATTTTTTGTTAGGTTTGATGTTGCAAAATCTCTTAAAATACTTCATAGAAACGTTTAGATGAACGATTTTGACATGTATTCGAAATAATTTTATACAAGTTCAAAAATAGAAGATCTGAATACATTCTCGAATTCAAAAAATACAAAATAAAAATGACCGGAATGGAATGGAAATCATAAATGATGATTTTAATGTTTGCTTATGCTTAATAACCTAAACGAATTCAGCTTGGCATTCATATTGCCACATCGGCCAGCAAATCACTAATCCCATGAGATCTCTTGGTCAGGTCTCTTTGTGGATTGTGTGATCAACATGTTGGTTGTTGGCTTGTTGGCTTGTTGGCTTGTTCTCTGACAAATTAATAGTTGTTGGTGCTGGTAATTTTCAAAATTAATGAAAACGTTAAGCGTTTTCAGCAGCTTGTCAAAAGATGTGTAGACTCCGTTGCTTCACACTGTTTTCTAATCATCATCTGATCATCTTCATCGTGATGGCTTTTGCCTTGGATCGTTAGTGTTTTTTTTTTTTAATATTATTATTCGATGTCTACTCGTTATGCATAATATACGAAAATCGTTTAGACGCTCAAAAAAAAAAAAAAATACAACAAATGCCTAAGAAACTTCAGGCTCTTCAAGTCCAAAATTAATTTATTGGACACGCCCAACTGACAGTTGCAGAGTGATGTCTTCTTCACTAGAGAACTGACGAGCCAAAATGAATGGTTTATTTCTTTTTGGAAACGAGTTTCTTTATGCCCGATGATCGTTTCATTCGCCATTCTTTTCATATGATGGAAGTCGGTTTTAGAGTTGAAACTTAATTCAAATCTGTAACTGGGCACTGAAAGCCTGCAGAAATCTAAGTTGAGTTCGCAACAAGACGTAAGATCTTTAAAATCAGCTTATCGCAAACCAAAAAAGGAGAATTCCACAATGAAATTATTTCAATCATTAATAAAAAAAAAAAATAGAATTGGCTTGGGACTTGTTTTGAAAACAGCCAGCCACGCAGAATTCTATTTGACTGTGAGATCTGCATTCGAAATGAGGCACAGCTGGTTATAAATGTGATAATGCCCCCAAAACGGAACGACTAATTAAACGAAGGTTAAACAGCGAAGGTGCATTAACATAATGAACTTTATATATCTGGGAAATAATCTCTTATGCCACTCAGAACTGTGAGACTAAGAACTAAGAACTGAAGGCTCATTTATCAAAAAGTTCCAAAAAATTAAAAAAGAAAAAACAAAGATACATACAAAATGCGTTGGTGCCTCAACCAACATTTCCATCATTCAAGTTCCATACTCGTAATTTGATTAGCTTAAGAGCATATCGAATTCAGATATCATGGAGTGTGCTAGGGGTAGGGTGGTGGTAGGGGTCCGTTTCTCAGTCTGTCGACCATTTTCAACTCTTAAACTAGTCTTCGCGAATGGACTCCCAAATCGAACCGAACGATTCGAACGAATGTCTCGCATATATTAACGTTTCAACTTCCATGCTTGATTTACAAAAAAAAGCCAAAAAATATATATATATTGTACGCTTCATAAAAAATGAATACGAGACAAGAAAGAAAAAAAGAGATGAGAAATATACTTATAGTATATTTCTATATGTGACAGTCACAAACACACTCAATAAAAATCATTAAACTTAAACGCGTATGCTAATTTGATGATGGCGGTTTTCTAATTTGTTGTTTTCAACACACGCAAAAATAAGCACACACACACACGCACACGCACACACACACACGCACACACACACAAATGCACATATACCCTAGCTGCCCAGCAAACCAGATTTCTATATGTGCCCTACAATGAGACTAAAGCCAAAGCCAAGGCCCAAAAACAGTTACATCATTTGCAGATTATGAGCCTTAAACTGAACTTAACCAAATTGAACTGATGTTGCCCCAACAACAGTTCAATATAATAATCAATATGTACACACAGCCCATAGATAACTGTACGCTGTAGATACCCTATACGACTGCTAAATTTGATGAGTCTAACTCAGCTTGTCTCTGAGTCCATTGGTTTTTATCAATTGGCGAATAGATCTACATTTATCATACGATAATCTCTGCATGCCAATTTCGATCTGTTCAACTCAACTCTAATCGGCATCTGTAGTGATTACAGGGTATGTAGAACACGCAACGGGTTGACAACTTGCGTCGTCGTCGCTGTCATCGTCGTTCTGTTCACAATGTCCGCATTGGTTCGTTGTCCGGTTCGGTTGGATCTTCTTTTTTGCCGTTTGTTGTCAAATTTTTTTCTTTTTCTCTTTCTCATTCTACGCTGCGACGCCGACAGCGCTGTTGGTGGTTGGCTTTATCAAAGTACGATATATAAGGAAACAAGAAGCAGCAGCGTTTGTATTTATTTGTTAGAACCCGTGCACAACGCACCTCTCGCTGCGAGTCGCACAGTTCCAACTTGCAGTTCAGTGGCACATCAATCGCACAATTGAGATACCAATTTTTTGTCATATTCACACAAAAAACACACACACACAAAATCATGAAGAGTTTTGTAAGTTACAAAAAAAAATCAAATAAAAATAAATATATAAATGTAAATATAAATATAAATAAATAATCATAATAGAACTAAATGATTGGTGACGAAAATCTAAAGAACACTCGATAAACATTCTAAAAGTATAAACAAATAAATGATCGGCATAATTAAATAAAGCATAAATCCTTGCGATGTGTAACATATTCGAAATATATTTTTTTATCGTGTTATTTTTGCTTGACATTTGAACTTGTGAATGAATTAATTATGTGTATAAAGTGTATCATTTTCTGGTTTGTTTCTTTACTAAAGAAAGGAAGAGTTTTGATTTGAATTATCCTTTAAAAAAAACTTCTGTATATATATATAGTATGTATTATATCAAAAAATGACCATTAAGTGTGTACAGCTATCGAATGTTATCCTTTATAAGAATAATCAAATATAATGTCAAGATATCAACAATTTTAGAGCCAGCTTTGAACAAGATTTGAAACAAAAAGCCATTTTTAGGCTATATATTTTAATTATCTTTTTGCCGGCTTGCTAATTGATTTGTCTATTTAGCTGGCGTGTTCCATAAACTTGAGTTAATTGATTATTTACACTTTGATTTTTTGCGCAAAGAAACGCGTTTGAATCGTACTCGATAATTGCTTCAGCCAGAGAGAGGCAGAGAGAGAGAGAGAGAGAGAGAGATAGAGAGAGAAAGATAGATAGATATCTACATAGAGAGAGAGCAAGGAATTCACAAGGAAACTTGTAAGAAGAAATTTTCCTTAAAATTAGCTTTAATTACCTTAGCGCAAGCATTACAGATACAAGTGTAAAGCAAAAAGAGAACAACAACAAATTAGGAGCACTTACGACTCAAAAGGAACCCGAGGCTATCTGTAGGCGCCACAAAAAAAGAGAGACAAATATTGAAACGATTTCAACTGAGATCAAATAAATCAAAAGTCATTAGCCGCAGCCGCAGCCGCAGCCGCTGTCGCAGTCATAGCAGCAGCAGCAGCAGCCGCGACAGCAGCAGCCGCAACAGCAGCAGCAGCAACAAGTACAACGAAGGTGCGCGAGACAAAGCGACGGCAGGCAAGGCAGCGTTTAAACACGCTAATAAAACGCCAGCAAATCGCACGCGCACGCCGCGACTTTGATTAATTGCTGCTGTTTCTTTATGGCCACAATAAAAAATAAAAGAGGAGATGCATAAAAAATCGAAACATTAAATGTTTAGGCAGACAACTCGTGTGACACTTGGCAAATACCATCGATCAATCGTTTAAATAATAATGTGCATACAAAAAAAAAAAGAAGCAAACAAACAAATGAAAAAAAACATACAAATTACCATATTTGTTGTTTTTATTAACTGGTTTGGCACTTAAGTGACAGCATCGTTTATGGTCGCACAAAATACTTATCATCGAAACTAATTCTCATTATCTTATTCTCCTTTCCTCCTGCTTCGCTTCCTCTGCGTTGCCCCTTTAGCTGATTTTATGCTTTGTGGCGCTGGCGTATGCCGATGTTAAGCACATCACAGATCGCAATGAGGCCCTGTTCAAATACAATCCCAGCGATATCTATACCCTGCCCGAAGACATCGATGACGACAAGCCAGCTGTCCAGTTCACCGGCGACGTAATGAAGGCCAAAACCGAGAAGCTCCAGAACTACAATTCCGGCAAAAAGTTCAAACTCGAGTGAGTATATTTTCCACCTTGTTTAAGAACCAGAGAGTCCTCAACAAAGCCAGAATATATGTATTTCTAGTTCTCTTGCTGAAAGCCATTGTTTTAATCATTATTCCAGAAAACTACAATCCAAATTTGTCGTGAGTTTAAAGTTTAAAGTTAAGAAAATGTTCAAATTAATTGAAAATTACGATTATATTTTCAAACTAGACTTAAAATGTAATTATAATAGGAGAAAGTTTTGTAGTTCTCTGTTTAGTTTTGTAAAAATGCTTAATTTCGATGGCCAATTAATCGACTAATCGATAATCAAACGTAATCTTTACAGATTGAAGACCCAGAACGGCATCGAGGTGAGCAGCGTGGGCAAATTGAAGGACGATAAGACCTTTGTGGTTAGTGGCTCGTATTCGTTTACCGGTGCCGATGGCAAGCGCTACAAGACCCGTTATACAGCCGATGAGTTCGGTTATCATCCCATCACCGAGCTGGATCTGGATCTTCCCGAGTAAGTGCAGCATTTTGTAGAGACTCGACTTCATATGCTTATAATCATTTTATTTTGTGTGCAGCCCACAACCCTTGGCGACTGCCAATCAGAGCTGCCGTGGATCCCAGCACCTGTTGGGCAACAAGATCGCTTCCAGTTCCTCCAGCAGAACCTCAATCTTGACCAGGGCGGCCCACTGCGCGGCAGCGGCCAGAGTGGCGATGATTACAGCTACAGTGGTCCCAGTGGAAACCGCAACGAATTCTCCTCCAATGGCAATGGCAATGGCTATGATTATTCGCCTCCTGCAGTGCCCTCTCGCTTGTATTTGCCCACGGCATAAGTGGACTCTCTGAGCCGCCCCAATACCCTCTCCCCAACCCCAAATTTCATGTATTTAGTTTTAAGCACAACTCCCAACAGAGGTATTATTATAATTTTTTTTTTATCATCTTTTAGTGTTATATGTATACAACAGTGCAAGATATGTCCTCTTAAACGATAGATAGACACCCTTTCCCTTCCCAATACCAACCACCCACAAATGACAGACAACTCATGAAATCGATGCAAATGAATATGACAATGAATCTATATATGAATATATATATGTATATACACTGAGTGATATTAGTAGGACAAAATGGCAAGTAAATTTCACTTCTTTAGTATTAGTATTATTATTCTACGTTGTTTTTCTACTCGATCTTTAGAATAACCTGTGCACGTTCACCAGTCGTCGCACGTGCTAGGTTTGTGCATTGGCTAAATTGCCTGTCGGCGACAAAATGTGGCATACTTGTAGGCGCATCTGAGCATGCGACCACAAAATGGGCTAAAACTCGGCCATATCCTGCGAATGGCGCGAACTTTCTCTATCGAACTGCATTCAAGGACTATGCAGTAACCAAGACCCCAAAAACTTGTACAAATCTCATTCACAGATCGAACGGAAATGAGTTGAAATCAGAAATGTTTGATTTCTTGGTTGATTTCTACTAGGACAAGAATGTGAATGTTATTTGGCCAGTTCGCATTCCTGGTGAAAACCAAATGTTGAATCTTCAAGCATTCTTTTATCGTTCTTTTTAATTCAGCTGTTTGAATTACATCCATAAATTATATAGCTTTATTTGAGTTGGCAGGCCAGGGATAATCTTTGGTCCTCTTGCGGATTCCCAGTTTCTAAAAACAATCGATAGTTCTTCTTTTTCTGTAGGTGCTCGAAGGTATGTGTTCTTTCGGATCATTAAAAATGTGGCACAATTATTACTTGAAAATCAATGAGATAAACTTTTCTCAACCAAATAGAAAAAAAGAAAGAAAATAAGCACTAAAATCATTCAATCTTTTAGTGCTTCACAAATTGGTAACTAGATATGGAATTTTCAGAGCATTGGTTAAGCCGGAGGGTTTGCTTGCATATTTATATCCTATAATATATTATATTTACATACATATAATCGCTTTAAACAATCGATTCTAACAATCGATTTTTCCTATAGGAAACTTTATCTCTCTCTCTCTCTCTTAAAGGAGCAATTGGACCTCTTACAATTGCCTCAAATTGGAGTCTGAGTCAAGTCGCAGGTGCCTTGAAATTTAAATGACTCAATTTGCGAGCATTGCCTCAATGCGATCCCTCACCTCCACATATGCAGCGATGACCTCGTTTAGTGTTTTGGACATTCCTGCTCTCGACTTCCTATTCACATTGTTGCCATTGCCATCGTCGACGTCATCATCGTCGCTCTCATCTGTGTCCAAGTAGTAGCCGAGCTGATGATATCGCTGCTGCACCTTTCGCACAGCGAATAGCAATGTGCCCGTGGTGACCATCGCCTTCGCAGGCTCGTCCTCCCAGCGATTGTGAAGAAGCTTGCCCTGCAAAAGCCTCGTGTCGAAGTATTTAATGAAGTCGAAGAGCACTCGACCCCCAATAAAGTAGCGATTCAGTGCATCCCACCAGTTGCCCAAGGGACGAGAGCATTGCAGTCGCAATCCTCTGATTGCCACCGGTGGCAACGGGGCCAGCAGCGAGCAGGAGAAATGTGCGTAGCCCTCGCAGCGCTCGCGCTGCCAGCTGTCGATGCTGATCACCTCGAAATAGATGTGAAGATGCTGATGCAACTGCAGCAGCTCCTCATCGCAAAGAAGTGTCAGCTGCCAGCAGTGGGACAAGTGAGCCACTTTTGTGGCACCTCCAACTGCCACACAGCTGGCGGTGGTGCCGTGCAATGCGAACGGTTCGCTGCCACTCGCTGGCTCTAGCACTGTGTGCGTCGGCAGATGCATATAGTAGCGCACATGGATATTGGCATATTCAAAGTGTTGCGCTTCGCGCAGCTCCATCAGCAGGGTGACGCGTCGCATGCGCTTTGGTGGTGCCACAAACTGTAGCAATCGACGTAGCTGTAGGCTTCTAAAGCGCTGCTGCCTAAAGTGATCCAGCATCTGCTGCGATGTGGCATCGGCCGGGGGCAGCGTCATCTCTGGTTGCTCCGCCGTATGGAGGGGCTTACACGGCGTCGCCAACTCCACCACTTTTTTTAGTGGTGTCAGATTCTCAAAGCCATAGGCGTAGAGTTGGCGGCAATCGTTGTCGATTTCCAGCACATAATCCATATCATTGGCACAGCAACTGAAATCGGGATAGACATGCAGCAGCCCATTTGCCGGCTGGTGGCCGATATACAGCAGCAAAGTCTCCTGCTGCAACTGGGCATACACGTACATCAGTTGAAAGCCATCGTCGAGCAGCTGTCGTGCCCCATCTGGCAGTTGTGAGTCATCCATCAGCAGCAGATCCGCATTGACCACAGTGTAGATGAGACAGGTGCGTGCCGCAAAATTGTGTTCATCAACCGGTGGTGTGGATTGCTCAACGGTATCAGCGGAATCGTTGCTGTGTTTCGATTTGCGGCCACGCTGTCGCAACTGCTGCTTCTGATTACCCTCCATCTGCTTGCGCTGCATGTGCTGCTGATGTTGCTGCTGCATCTTGAGAATTTGCTGCGTCCAACGGTGATAGCGTCGCTGCAATATTGTGTGGCACTTGCTTGCGTCCGCATAACGCTGCAGTTCGACGCGGCTGAAATGCTTCTGCTGCCAGCCAATGTACAAACTGGCAGTGGCGCCATTGCACAGTTCCCGATTCCACGATTGAAAGGCATCCAAAACTGGCGGCTCCAACGACTGCGACTGCGACTGAGCAGCAACTGAGATGCTGCTAATGTTGCGACTGCGAGCAGAGCTATTGCCCGAATTGTCATAGTTGTAGTAGCTGTAATAGGTATTGCCGCTCCGATCCTCATACGGCACGTAGATGCAAAAATCGAAGCCACTCTCTCGACTACTCTCTGGATAATAGTTACTGCTGCGCCGAATGGCGCCGGAATATTCAAATTTTGGCACTGGCAGCCACTCGCACAAATGGCGCAATTTGAGCTGCAGTTTGAAGTCGCTTAGGTTGCCGCTAATGCGATAAATGCCTGTGCGTTTGGGTGCGCTGCTCTTTAACATTGTGTCACAATTGCTTTTGTGATTTTATATTTATTTGTGTTTGTCCAATTTCTGTTTAATTTTTGGTATTTGTCGTTATGACAACGATAGCACAAACCGATTTATCGATTAATTACTTAAACCAAAAAATACCAACAGCTCACATCATTTTGGTATTATTGTGAGTCGCACGGGGCTGCCAACTGGCGTCAGAGTGTGCGCGCTCTTTCAAGTGTGGCTATCTCTGTGTTGATGTGCGTGCGTGAATATGTGCGCGCGCGTGTGTGTGTGTATGCTGGTTGGTTATAAGCTTTTCCACTGCGCTTGCCTGCAGTGTTTTATCGTCAGTTGCTTTTCGCATCGTCAGTTGTTATTTTGTAGCGCTGCGTGCTGGTCGTGCATATAACGCGTTTTTCGTTTGTCACGCATTTCAATACATCTGATGTTAACACATTTCTCGTTACGTTACGGTTCGTCTTTAGCTGTTTGTTTTTTTATGTTCTGCTGTTTTTTTTATACTTCTTGTTCAACTTGCGTTTTGTTGCTGCGCGCGCTGCTAACAAAAGAAAAGCAGTAATACAACTGCAACTGTTTAACAATAACAATTGTAATAACTTCTTTATTATAACTATTCTTATTATTACTATTACTTGTTAACTGCTACTGTTCTTTTTATTATTAGAAGTGAAAGTGTTTTCTTCTCTTGATTTACTTTTTGTTTTTAATTATTTTATGTTTTCTGTGTTCTTTCTAATTGCCCCAAATACTATTCTTGCAGCAAAGCACAACAAAGAACAACAACATATAAATCATAATCGACAGAATGCAGCAAAAGGCCGATGAGGTAAGTGTAATAAATACACATAGACAAAATAGATAGATCGCTGAGTTGTTGCTGCAACGTTTTGTCGCTGGGCACACATCCTGTGCAACATTGTTGCTGAACTCACTCGCATTTCTTTCGCCTTTGCTGGGTGCTGTGCGTTGAACTCTCTTTGAGCTCTCTTTACGGCGGTTGCCATTGCTTTTGTTGTTGTTGCTGCTGCTGCTGGTGCTGCTTGTTCTTGTGCCGTGACGTTCCAATGACTGATTCTGGAATATCATCCACAGCAATAATAAACAGCCTCATTGTAGACCGTTTTTTTTTCCTCTGTTTTTCTGTTTGGCTTTTCATTAAAATTTGTTTTTTTCTTTTTTGTTTTTTTGTGTGCTTCACGCGTGTTTTATTGTTAGCGTCTCTGTTTTTTGTTGTTGTGTTTTTGTTTTGTTTTGTCCTCGCACTATTTGCACAGTTGCTGTTCCAAAATTGTGATGCTCTTCTTAAAGCTTTTGCTTCTTCTCTTTCGAGGCTTTGAAGTCTGCTCTGCAGTTTTGGCCTTAGCGCAGTTTGCTTTCATGTTTCATGCCATTGTTTACAACATTTTTTTTTCTTCTTGTGGCCGCAAAAGTCAAAGTCATGGCAACATTTTATTGTTGTTGTTGTTGCTTTCAGTGAAATTTCTTTAGCGCCGCACTTTTCGGGCGATTTCTTTGCCCGAAAACTTCTATTGTTTGCTTTGGCGTCGGCTGGTAATGCTGCCACTAATGTTGTGGTTGTTGTTGTTGTTGTATGTGCTGTTGTTGCCGTTGGTGCCGTTGTTGCCGTTGTTGTTGTTGTTGTTGTTGTCATATGTCAACCCCGAGATGAGCACATAAAGATCTGTATCCACAAGTGTGCCACCAGTGCCAAGTTCAATAAACAAACTACAGACCCAGAAGTGACAGGCAACAAATAACAACAACAACAACTGACTGTCGAGAGTACCTGACTAGCAGATACCCTGCACTGATGTCATATAATTAAAGATTTATTGAATTCACAATTATCTGTTTATCACAGACAATGCTTAACTTTACAATTCATTGTTCTCTCATTTTTCGTTCGGTTCGAATGGAATTGTTAACAATTTCTATGAGGCCTGATCAATGTAGGGGAATTAAAATTATATATTTATATATTTGACGTGACAGTCTCTTGTTGTAGTGGGAGATTTTGTTCTTGCCATACTTTACTATGCCCAACATGATGATATTGTTATGACTACAGGATATTGTGGCAACAAACCCACGGAGGCACAAGTCATCAGCTGTTTTTTGTACAACTCATTTAACGCGCAGAGGAATGACAATAAAAGGAACAGCAGCAAAACTTAAATCGAGCTTGAGCCCGATCTTTAAGCCTGAGCGAAATTAATGTTCATGAGCCAAGTTTAAGATCGAAAGACGGAACCATTAAAAAAATATCTGATGGCTGATGGCTCGGTCTGGTCTGGTCTGTTGGTCTGTTCGTCTGTTTGTCTGTTGGTCTGTTTGCCTGTTGTGGCTTAAAAGTTGCATTTAGCCTTGCTGCAAGTAAAAGTCGAAAAACCTGTAGAGTGACAGTCAAAGGGGCTCTCAGGTGGGGAGCAGACCAACGGAAGATGACTGTCCATGACCCAAATAAATGGAACTAAACGAAATGCTACAAGATTAACAAAAAAAGATAAGAAATTGAGATAGATAGAAAGAGAGAGAGAGAGAGAATAGAGAGAGAGAGGAAGAGGGAAGAGGAAAACGGAGGTGAATAGTCAACAGTGAATTGTCATGAATTTTTCGATATGGGGATAACCCATTATATCAAATCCCTGCTGTCAAATGACCACACAGAGTTCAGATATTATATATCCTTGCTTATCTTATATATATTTGAGTTCCTTATAAATTGGATTCATTTGATGACAGAAAATCGAATTCACAAGTTTTTCTCAAACCAATTTTACTATGCCAAATTTTAGCAATTGCAACTTTTTGGAATTGTATGTACAATTTCTGGTTAAAATTGTTAACATGACAAGCTTTGCCATTCCAGGAATTGTCCACTTTTCTCATTACTACATTTAGTTTTGCCAACTTTTATATTTAAATATAATAAAATGCTTAGTTAACTTATTATAAAAATGAACTTGTTGTGTATTAAATGCCTTCAAAAACCGGTCAGAATTTGTTGTATTTTTTTTTCTTCCATTCGTTTTTTATTTTATTTATTATTGTTTGTAGGCTGTTAAAAATTTCGCTTTTAGACAGCGACAAATTTTCTGAGCGAGTCGATGCAATTTTTTTCGTGTTTTTTTTTTATTATTCGTTTCTTGCGGCAGTTTTCGCCGCCTGCCAATCGAAAGTAAAAATAGCCGAAAGACAACAAAAACCGGTCAAGTCAATAAATGCAAATAAAGCGAAATGCTGATGCTGATGCTGATGCAGATGTCGATGCTGATGCTGATGCAATGCTAATGCACATTTTCAGCTAAATATCGGCTCGAAAAAGTTAATGGAATATTAAAAAACAACCAAAAATTTACAAAAAATGCAAAATCATCAATAATTAAGGCTAAGCAGCAAGCAAGATGTTGAGTGTGCAAGTATGTGTGTGTGTGTGTGTGTGGGGGGGGGGGGGGGGAAGGTAGTGTTTAGCTTAAAAAAAAAACAAAAAATACATTCCTAGATGGCAGTTGACGGTAATCAAAGCGAAAAACCCAAAACCTAAATCCAAACCCTGAAGCCAAAGTTAAAGACGCGCGGCTTTGAAGCCAAAGGCGTATCGGACCAAAGAACTCTTGACTCGAAATACAACTGTAATTACGTCTGGAGTGGGCAGCTAGAGGAGAAAATAGACATATATAGAGAGAGAGAACGAGAGGGAGAGATAGAAAGGAAGGGAGGGGGGGTGTCAGTCAACAGCAAACAGAGGCAAATGAAAAACGCAAACAGCTCGGACCGAAAAACTAACAAAAAAAAAAAGCGCCAAACTCGAAAACTTGTCGCTTGGCGATCGCCGAGCAAGCATTGAGCTGGGCGAAATGTAGAGGAGGGAGGGGGTATATGTGTGGGAGGGGAAGAAGAGGGTTCAAATGGGGAGTACAACTTGGGAGAAGGTGGAGGTCAATGCCTGGTCAACGACCCTTGACCTCCGCCAGATGTAACTTGCCAGTGCTCTCTGTATGTGCTCAACAGGAGCGAATCAAGGAGAGAATGTGAGAATAAAAGAGCGATGCTGAGAGACTGTCGAATGTTTCGAGTAGAGAGTAAGAATTGGAGCAGCATTCGACTAAAACAAAGAAAGCTACAAATCAAAGTGCGATGAGTTGATTCCTTGAGATTGATAACATCAATTAAATTCACCATGTGAATACTTATTGTACGTATTATTATTATTATTAGAGGGGAAAGCTGCACCGCGACCTATTTGATCTATTGTGCCCCCTTCTGAGCTTACAGCTCTTCCATCAGCCCCAACTCCCGCACGAATACGAGGATCTTTGTTGGGTTGAGGTCTTCTATGTCTTACTTAATGTACTTATTGAAATGAACTCTCAGCAAGAAATAGTTGAAATACAAATACTGTTTTGACTTCACATAGAGTGCCATATTTGTATAGCCAATATCTAAAATATGAGCTAAGAATGTGTGATAAAAAAAAAGTACCAAAAACCAAATTAGTTTGGCATTTCCGTCTTTGTGTGATTCAACTACCTTATTTATCAGCTAGTAAAAAACGATCCAAAAATAAAATGCAAGTAAAACGAGCCAAAGTTAAATATTTGCTCGCTTCTTGCTGGAATACACGTTTCGTTAATCGAATGCTCTTAATTTCCGGGAATTTGAGACCGTATTCGACTGCATTTCGGTTGCACTGCGATCGTTTTGCCCATGATTATGAACAATGGCAAACAACAAAAATGAAGGAGAAAAACATAAAAACGTATGCATCATAAATTTCACTACGAAGCAGATGAAGAGGAAGAAGAAGAAGAAAGAAAAAAGCGTCTACAGTTTCATCAGTTCTGACAATGAACCCATTCGAAAAGAGCCTTAAAAATGTTACGAAATCATCATCAGCATAATAATAATCAAAAACATACGCATAATAACAATAATAATGATATCGTAAAGACCAAAATTTAACTGCGAAATTCAAATGAGGGTGTTAAAAAGTGAATGTTGGCATTTTGTGGGTTGTGGGCTGTGCGCTGTGAACGTGTGTTGTTTATCGTTTATCGTTTATCTGCAAACATATGTATGTGAATAAGACAAGACAAGACGGTTGCCGTTAGGCGCACCATCTCGCTAAGCAACAACAAAACGCCCCACAACAATGCAACGATCTTTTTGAAAGTCTCCACTGAACTATATACGTATATATGTATATATATATATATATATATATATTAGATATTTATGTGTATGTGTGCATATTTATGCTCTGCTGTTATAATGCAGTCGCGTATTTAATTAATTGTGGCAACGCTTAGCGATTTACCGTTGCACCGCTCGACCGACTGACTTAATAGTCGTATAGTTCCCCCCTGCCCCCCTCTCACTCTCTCACTCGCTTTTTTAAAAGTCGATTTTATAATACTGAAATCAATTTGGCATCAAGCAAACAAACAAACAACCAGCAACAGCAACAACAACAACAACTGCAACAGCAACGATGTCAACTCAATCATCAAAGTGAAAGAAGTCGTCACAGCACAGCTCGATTATCTCATAGATGCAATATGATTTCGGTATCAGGTTGGAATTCGTATTTAGTTTTTGGTTCGGGTTCGGGTTCGGCTTCAGTTTCGGTTTCGGTTTCGGTTTCGGTTTCGGGTTCGAGTTGTTTCGCTTGATTGCTGGGCAAAGCATAATTACAAATAAATAGGCTGCAATTAGTAAATTTGTTGATTTTGATTTGTGTAAGACCGATCCGATCCGAGCCGATCCGTATGCTATAATTTTCTGTCATCTGTCTTCTTTTCCCCTCGATTTTGCTTTATTGATTCACGACCTGCGATTATCTTTTGATTGACGCAATCGCCGGCGACAGCTAAAAAAGCTAAAAAAAAATGATGGCATGCCGTATCGATAAACTATATACGAGTATTTTTCGAGGGAGATAGAACGTGCTCCGTTTGATATGATAAAATGTTTACGTTGCGTCTTCTTTAGCGCATTGCTCAAGGCCTTATTATTTTAATTTTTATTCTTTGGTTATTTCAGAATTCATTTCTCCTGATATACCCTGTGGCACAGACTGTTTTCTGTATGAGCCAAGAGACTAGCAGATTAAGCGTTGTGGTAGATTCTCCTATATATATATCTATATATATTATATACATTTGTTTTTAAGAGTAAAAATGAAAGAGAGGATGTTTGTTGGTGCTCATCCAGCAAATGCAGCTGGTTAATTTAGCACAAATGATAATTCCAATTGCCATATATAAATATATATATATATATGTAGATTTCAAAGCTAAATCTTCGTATTTCTTGGGGTATCTGCCAGTTGCAACACTTTTAGGAAAAACATTCTTGCCTGCCCCATTCAGTGCCTTATTTTCTGTATGTTTGCTTTTCATTTCTAACAGTCAGCTAAATTGACTTACAAGATGTTTTCCAAAAACTTTATTTGTATAGATTAAGGCATATAATTGATGTGTGTGTGTGTGTGTTTTTTGTTTGTTTTTTATTTTCATTTGAGCTTGTGAACTGTTTTTGTAGTTTTGAATGCATTTTCATTGTTCGAAATGTGTAATTTGATTAGTTTCGCGTGCTGCTGTTCGGAGGCTTTCTACACTGGTTGCATTGTATGCAAAATTCAGATGGCTGAATTATTGTATTGTACTCTTTCACCTTCCATATACTTCGATATCGGTGTTTGCACTATTAACCTTAACCCATTGGCATACACACACACACACACATACAAAAGTTGAAAAGTGCCTTCGCACACACACACACACTCTCTCTTTCAATTAGCTATAGTAGCTTAATGCATGGCACCTGACCGTTTTCCCTCGACTGATTGCATTCACATACATGGGTCTGCATATTGTTGTATCTGTGATAAAAGTATCAATTAGGAGTCGTACATTTCTTGGGGGTCTGGAATTTTGTCTTACAATTTGTAACAGATAAAAAAAAAACTTCGTTTTTTTTCCATTTTTATTATTTTGTGGTGAATTATAATTTGTCGCTCGTCGCATACAAAAGCTGCATTGTTGTGCTTTTACTTTTCGCACAGTGTTGTTTGTAACTAGTGGCAGACGAACGGGCGGGCAGGGTTGCCACCCCGTCTGCCCTGTGACTGCATTCAATTTGAATGAAAGTCAATGGCAGACGACAAAGGCAAAAAAAACGCCGCCGCCAAATCAAAAGCGTGTCGCATTTTCCATCATCAAACGGCTAACAATGCGCCCCAAACTCTCGGCACTTTCTCCAATTGAATGGCTAACAACGATATGATGATATATGGCAAATGCCATATGCTATATGGCAATGCAATGTGGCTGGCTGCTTTTCGGTTTTGTTTTTAATTTTATACATATGTATTTTTGTTTGTCTGTGTTTTGTGCACAACGGGAACCCGGCTAAATCGTAAATACTTCTAGATACGGTTAGTCGGCTATACAAGTCATGGCTTCAACTGGTGATAGCGCTTATCACTAATGTGCATTAGCCATTCCAGCAGCAACAACTCTGGCATATGGCATATGTATATTTTATATATATATATATTTGGGATGTGCACACGTGTATTCGCATTATATCATCAGCGATATTCAACTGCAATGCGGTGGCCCACATTCATCCATCAATGTCAAGGTGGCCGTTTTGTGGCCGACTTTCGGGTGCTAATTAGCATATTGTGGACATTGGGTGGGTGGGAGTGGGAGACCCATTCAATTCGCATAAAATTGCAAAACTTGTGACTCAAAATAAAGTCAATTAGAACGGAGCTTAAAATGCTATTTCTCACATGTTAAGCGACGGTTTATGATTTTTTTCTGAAACGAATCATTGATATGCGAATGCTTTATGATAACTACGATAACTAATCAGAATCAGACAAATCATGCGTGATTCACATATTTGAATGCAAAATTCACAAACTTGTTTACTTGTTCTGCTCCTCTTATTGCTTTTGATTATATGTTCTACATCGAATCACAGTTTGATTAACATTCAGATACTTAACAATGGACGTGATTAAAAAGCAAATATATATATATATATATGTATTGCTATTATGATCGCACTAAAATGCATACGCCATTCATTTGAAAAACATATGTTTTTTGTGGCCCATTCAATGTCTGTCAATATTCATTGCCGTTTACAAGTACACAGGCCACAATGGTTTTTATCTAATCACTGGTTCCATTAGTCGAAGTCATTTCCAGTTAAACAAAAATATTTGTGGGTAACAACTAGCTGTACACTGATACTGGTAGATTTAAGCGACAGCTTTTCGATTTATTATACATTAGTTATAGAAATGATTACTGCACACCAGCAAAATAAGTATGAACCACTTGAGTTGGTTGAGTTCATGTCTTCATAGTGTTTTTGTAATGATTCCATAATTTCTTGCTTTTTTACTTGAATTTTCTGGTTTTTTACTTTTTTGTGATTTGTTTTTTTGTCTTTAGTAGATAAGCGCCATAAATTAAAGCGTTAACAATAATGACTCAGTTCCCCAACTAAATTTGCTGAACTTGAAAGTCGTGAAAGCCCATGTGCCCTGCAATTTAGTTATTGTCCACAATTTTATCGATAGCAAAATTTGACTTGATAAGGCATTATCAGGAGTAGATTTCACACCCACACACACACGCACACACACACACACACCCAAACACACACAATACAACCTGATTTGCTGCGACGCCAAAAAGTTCGCCTCTCCCTTCGTATACCCCCTTTCCCCACATAAATAGCACATGTAAATACAGTGCTTCCAGAGCTATTTACAATAATTCGCAAACACAAAATATCTCTATTTATTCATGCACTTTTTGAGTGAAGTCGTTGTTTTTTCGCAAAGCGAATTAAATTTAAACTGAATTCTAAATAAATTCTTTCATAAATTGAACAATATGTTTAGCTGTCAAATAAATGAAATATGTTGTGATCGCTTCTAGTTCTCGAACGTTGACTGTATATATATATATATATATAAATGCATTGTCATTTACCTGAATTAATTTGTATAAATTTATATAGTCACTTGTTGAGATAATAGTGGCTGCACCACCAGCACCACGCTGTAATATGGCACACCTGCGCCGGTGACTAAAGAGTGAGGAGCAGAGAGGTAAAGAGAGGCGTCGGCAATTGGCAAAAAGCAAAATAAATAAAATAAATAATAAAAAAAAAAGAAAACCAGATAAGATACTTTGCAGCCACTTTGGCTTTTTACCAATTTACCGCTCACTGTTTGCTTCGCACACAAACAACAATAAAAGTAATTGAAATTCTGGCGCTAATTATAAATTCCCGTCCCTGGTTCCCAATCTCAAAATGACTCAGAGTCCTAAGACAAGCAACCTGCACTCAATTCTACTGATAGATGCCTAGGGGAAGTTTCTGACAAAAACAGTTTTTGTTTCTGCCTTAAAAGGGTGTGTAATGTGTCACAAAACGCATCTATTTTGGGTTATTGCAAACAATATTGGCCGGGAGATAAGCATTAATATATTGGAGCAATCGGGCAATTGCCACCGATCCAAATAGTTCCCTCTCTATCTCCAACTGCCAACGTCTCTCTGTTTCTTTGGTTTTGTTTTATGTTTAATTGTGAGCAATGTAAATTAAATAAACCAGAAAGGCTTTTGCGAGCGGATCGAATAAGCCTTTACCTCATTAGTTCAGTTCACTTTATTCATTTCGAATTCCTCTTTTACTTCACTTTTATTGCATTTAAAAATATTCTTTTGGACAAATATTAAAATACTCGCCTGCCTCAATCGAGTACTCATTTGTTGGAGAGTTTGCAATTTTATTGGTTGTTATTCAGATCAAAAGGTTAATGTGCTAAAATATACACTTGTGTGTATACAGATAAGTATATATGTTTATAACATATCAAATTCGTTTGTTCGCTTTGCGTTTTATTCCTTTTTGTTAAGTGTTTTGTTTTGTTTTTGTTTTTGTTTTTTGTTGTTGTTTTGAATATGGTACTAATTAGTGTCTTGTGACTTAATTTTAATATGTGTCACTGTTTAAATTGCCGTGCTTAATATATAAATTAAGCTTATAATATGTATATACTTATTTACAACTGTCTGACTGATAACTCTCTTGTATAATTTGGATGTATTCAACTCGAATTTGCTGGCAAGTGAATGTTTTTTTTGAATTGTCTTTTTAAATGCATGCAACACTTTAATGCGTGTGTGTGTGTGTTTGTTTGTTTGTGTCTGTGTGTGTGAAGCCATGTGCCATTTACCATTTGCCGCAGCACTTCCGCCCTGGAGCAGAAGTGGCAACCAGCTGGTCAGTTGTGGCTGTGTGTCTCTGTCTCTGTCTCTGTTGGTTTGTTTAACGGTCACCGCATATTATGTGCATTAAGTAGCCCCATCATCATCAACAACAGCTGCACCACCACCAGCTGCACCACCAGCAGCAGCAGCAGCAACGGGAGCCTAGTAACATAAATAAGACTACTGCAACAGTTGTTGGCCCGTTAATTTTGAATGCAACAAAAATATAAAGAAAAGACAACTGAGAAATCAAGTCGCACTTATGGCCATTTCTGTCTAGCTAACTATCTGTCCATCTGTCCATCTGTCTATCTGTTATCGCAAGTTGTATTTGCATCTTTTGGTTGTTGCGTTAGTTAGTTGTTTCTCTGTGACATGATTTGGCGTTTTGCTTGGCCCGGCTACGCTCGACTCTTTCGGGGTATGCAAATCTTCTCGCAGATTCACCATTGTCATCAAGCGTCGCCATTTTACTTCTTAAAGCGTGGGAAACGCAACCAAGTTGGCCTCTTCGTTAGTGTCTCATGTCTGGCTGTTATACATTTAAGTTCATTTGTTTAAATTAGCTTAGCTTAAGAAACAATAAAAGAAGCAACGAAAGACATAAAACAATACTTATTAGACTTAGCCCATTGTGCCCTGGCATTCTTTTTCGTTTCTTTCTTTCTAGATTGAAAAATTTTGCTAATTTAGATTTAACGCTTTGGGCTCTTTTCCCTGCGTTTGGCTGCTTAGTAGAGTGTAACTAGACAAGTTATAGTTGTAGTTGTAGTTGTAGCTGTAACATGCTAAACGCCTAACAAAACTGATATGCGTTGCTCGAGTTGTGAAGTGAACTACGAAGCGGTTGAAGTGCTTGAAGAGTGTTATAAAACAGCTTACACATTTGAATGAGTGTTGAGTAAAGCACACACTTCTATAAATCTGCTATTTAACTGCTATACAATTATTAAAGAACTATCATTTATAGATAATTAACTTGGCTATATCTATTATATACAATTGATGGAATATATGCTGTTATACTACTATTGTTGCCAAGGCTTTTAAGATGAATAGCTGTTGGAAAAGTGTTATATTTGCACGTAAATAGCTGTGGTATTTTGCACACCAGACGAGACGACCTACAAAACGCAGTCATCTGCATTGTTAGCACACTTCGATTAGAGTGTGGACGTGGGTGAAAGGCATCGCGCCACACACACAGCACATGACAAGTTTCCATGGCATTTGGCTTACTGTTCATCATAGACACACACACACACACACACACACACACATTGAAACACTCACTCAGAAAGCCCAAACAGCCTTTCACAATAGAGTAAACGATAATGATTATGATTATGATTATGATAATTTTTATGAACATGGCAAAACAAACAGCAACCAGCAAAGCAACAGCGCATTGAGTCAACATATGAAAATATGACGCCTATAAAGTGCAGTTAGCAGTTAGCAGTTAGCAGTTAGCATGTGCTAAAGACGTCCAAGCAGTCTACAGCTAAGCTAAGCAAGGCGCTAAATGTCATTAAAATGAAGCGCTCCACCAGACTTTGGGCATGAGACCTTCATCTGACGATGGTCCGCTCTCTGTCTGTCTGTCTGTCTGTCTGTCTGTGTGTCTGTCTGTTTGTTGTCTGGCTGACCGTCATTTTCATTGAAAGTAAGGAAACCCCGTTCAAAGTCTTACACATTGTATGCAAGTTAGACACACAGCGACCAGTTTGGCGCGTGGGGGTGGGTGTTAAGTAAGTTAACCGTTGGTTAAGATCGGCTGAAATTACCCAAATACAAATTCAAAATGCCGTTAGCCTAAGTCACATCACGGTCACAACGGTGACCGCTTTGTATATTGTACTCGCCATTATGCTGGCACTTTCCCAAAAAGAAAAACACTAAAAATACACTCTTGATTATACTAACCGGCTAACTGTCGCTCTCTGGTGGCCCGAACTGAATGGGATGATACTAGTTTAGTTGGCGTTTAGTTTGGCCCAAGTGCCCACAGAAGTGTGGTTTCACTTTTGCTTTAAACTGTTGTTGTTAACGAGTGGGCTGCCAATCTCTCGGAAAAAGCCGGCAGCATTCAGCATTTGGCCTATTGTTATATGTAGGTACACAACTCAACTTAAGATTGTTATATTTCTCTGTGTGCAGTTACCAAATCGTATGCTTTTATATGTATGTAGGGTATCTGTAGAGGGTTCGCTGTACTTAAGAACTCTATTGTATTGCGGATTGTAACTGTTCTCGCTCGAAAAGAAGATCAGTTTGAGTTTATGATGATTATGATTGGGCTTAATGCGCCCTTTTCAACTAACTGTAACAGTTCTTCTGAGACACAAATCATTCGAACAGGCTTTTCCCTCAGAGGGCTCAGTCGACTATCTCATGCGGCTCTAAACGTGGATATTGGTCAACTGCTCGCAAATAGTTCATTGAGTGCATTACATAAATTGCTCATTTTATAAGTTGGGATATATTTACTTTATTAGTTGTCATCATGTAATAATAACTTTAGATTGTTTCTCATTGATTTTGCATTCTTTGAATGTTACTTAAAAGACTCTAAACATCTGGACTGATTGTCTTCAAAATAGGAGAGATTCATTTTCAAAAAATAGGTATTAAAGTTGAAGCATATTCGCAAGATGAGTTTTATGTATCACATCACATCATAGAATTATAAGTCAACTGCGTACTTAATATATTGTACATTGTATAAACTATTGTTTAGGCATGGACAAGATCTAATATGTGGGTGTATGTAGGTGTCAAACACCTCTGAGGGACCCATTTCTCAGGGTCTCATGTCTTATTTGCTGTTTGGTTATGGTTGTTTTTGAACTGCTATTTTCGTGTCCCCTATTTGCCTTGGCCTGAAACAAAGCCACTCAATTAAAAAATTGTCGCGAGAGAGCCTGCATTCGGTATTCAATACAGTTTTGCTGATGTTGTTTTCTTCTAGTGTTTGTAAATGTATCTGTATCTGTATCTGTATCTGTGTCTGTATGGTGACAAATGTGCCGCAAATATTTGCCATTGTTTTGTTTAGTGTGTTTTGTCTCATTTTCGGGCAACATTTTTCAATCAAGAGCAAAGTAAAAATTGAAAAAAAAAATAAAAATAGAAGAAAAAAAGACAACAGCGTTTTAATTACAAGACACACAAGAAGCGATCCAAAAACATGGCAATTATCAAAGATACGTCTACATTGTACCCAAGTATCTGTAGCTATGACTGTCTGCCTATCTGCGTGTCTGTCTGTCTGTCTGTCTGTTTGTCTGTCTGTGTGTCTCTCTTCGATATCTATATCTTGAGTTGTATCTGTATCTTTTACGTGCTTCATGTAGCGTGGCTTTGGCCGCAGCTGCTGCTGCTGTTGCTGCCGCCGCGGCTGTTGCTGTTGGCCATAATAATAATAATAAAAAGCGCACTTCAAGTTCAGACACGCAAGTAACTCAGATGCACAAACAAAATGTATCTAGATGCGTTTTCGCTTTAGCTTGTTCTCTGCATGTCAATGGCCCAGGGCAATTGCAGCAGCAACAGCAGCAGTTGTTGTTGTTGTTGCTGCTGCTGTTGTTATACTTGTTGCACTGTTGTTATACTATACATGACATAATGTGAACGGCCGTCTTGCTTATTTCTTCTTTTTCTTCTTGCGTTTTTACTCGTTTTGCCCCTTTTTGAAATGCCGGGCACGTTTTCTGGGTTGCTTGGCCTCATCGGACATTGGCATGCGTTGCTTGCAGTGGGAGAGCTGTGGGTGACATAATTCCATTTGAAAATCTCCTTAAAAAAATTATTGTGTAATTTTGTCACTTTCCCAAATGAATCTGTTGTTGTTGACTGTTATACAATTGCTGCCATGCTGCTTGTCATGCTGCCCACAGATGTCGCTCACCAATGCATCTAATCATCTAATATTAAGTGCAGTTGATGACAACACTGAAACACACACACACACACATTTGTCTTAATGTGAAATAAGTGTTGCATTTGATCGGATTTTTATATTTTTATACTCTAAAACAGTTGAATCGACTTTTATACAAATTACAATTAGCTTCATCTGGTTATTAAAAGATTGGCAAAGCTGTTTTCGAGACTTTTAAGCAAAAAATGAGTCTTCTTTAGGTGTTTTTTTTTGCATTGCATTGCAGTAGACAAAAGCGTTATAAGCTTTACTAAATAATTGCATGAGCGCAACACACCTCAATTGACATGACTCAAATCCATTGGCACTTTGGGAATGCCTCAAATTGATGAAAGTGCTCGCGTCATCAGCACTTAACCTGATGACCTAAGCGACCAATCTATATATACCAGACAAGTCGCAAATCAATGGGTAAACAAGAGCTGTGATTATATATATTTGATTTGGCCAGGTCACGCAGTTGGCTTGTCAGTCTTGCCTGCCAGTCTTGCCGTGCCAGCCAAATAATGATCCCATAAATGGTATTTTGATTTTTTTATTTTTTTTTTATGTCAACGCCTTTTTCCATTTAACGCTTATCGCGAATTCATTTCGGTAAATACCTGGCCATAAATAAATGCGTTGTTCCCAATGCCATCCAAAGTTACGCAGATAAGAAAATAGAAAATACTTATTTGGTTTCGAGTAAATGAACTAAAGCATATACTAAGGAATATTTGTCAGGCATTGCGCAAATTCCAATGAACTGACTTAGTTCAGCGGCCCCCCTCCCACCTCCCGCACCCCACCTTCACACTCCGAACCGAAGCACTCAAGTATTCTTTTAAGTACACTTGTATCTGTAGATACACTCGCAGAAAAAATATACGCAGTTCTGTTTTCAAATCAACTACAAAGGAAGCAAAAATATTATTGAAAGAACGTATTTTTTTTTGGTAATATATATCGAAACTTCTGGCTGTAAAACTGTTTTTGGGATCTATTTGAAAACAGTTGCATTCCTAAAATAAAGAAACTGAACTTCGAAATAAAGAATGATTCCTCATAATATTGAATAGGAGAAATTCCATCACATTACTACTTGAATTCGAACCAGTCTTTTCTCTGAGTGTACATTGTATTTCAATTTTCTTTTTTGCTCTGTTTGCCAATTTGTCAGTTTGTTAATGGTTCGCTCCGTCGAGACGTGACTTTGGTAAGCACAGCTACAGATTTGGCCAACAGATTTGGGGCCAACTTGAGTGGCCCGCGACCTATCCATAGCAAATATGCTTTTATAATAATAATAATAATAATTATAATAGCAGCAATAACGTCGTCGGGCATAACGGTAATTTGTAATATGCTCGATGATATGGCGTCATAATTGACACATGCTCCAAGTGCATCCGCCTCAGATTGCTGAATTGAGAGATCGGCAGTTTGAAGATCGTTGCCACAAGAGAATAGATCACGATTTATTCAATAAACTGGGTCGATCGCATGAACTGCGCGACCACCTCTATGACTATGACCAGGTATCTGTATCTGTATCTGTATCTGTATCTGTTCGTGTATCTGTGTGTTGGAGTTGGTGAAAGAAACGCTTGAGGAGGTGTCGATTTCAGTGTTTTACAAGCGAAAGAGAGCAGGCATAATCGATAAAGCATACTAAGGCCCACTTATGATAGTCAAACTAGCAAAGGCTCTAGAAACCACTCAGCAGATACGGAACAAATGGCTAATGACATGTAATGTCCGCTGTGTAAGTGGTTGTGTTATACACGATACGAGTTGAAAGAATTAATAAAAACAAAGATAGCGCAAATAATCTGAAATTGTCAAATATAACTTTATTTACACATAAAAATACTTCTATCTTCGTACGTTTGAATAAAAACGTTTCCAAGTTTGATATATTGAATTCAGACCACCATATCACAATTCAGTAATACTATAAAAAAAAGAAGAATAAAAATAAAATTAAATGTGAACGCCGTTCCATACTACAATGTCATAAATTTGTCAAGACTCAACAGATTTGTAAAATCAATGCCCTTTTGATCATGATTCGTCTACTTAAATAATACTGCATTTAAATTGAAAACATGATTTTCGGAAAAAATTCATGTGAATTTTGTGGGTCAAAACTTTTCAATGCCATAAACTTAAACAAAGCACAAGCATGCCATTAAAAAGATAAGTTCTTTAATCATTTAGTTTATTTCAAATTTATGGTTATGTCAAATGGAATAATTCCACAAAAAAAGAAGAAAACATATCATTGTTGGGAGATTTTCAGCACTCGGCTGCAATTAGCTGCAATTAGTAAACGAAAGATTTGAAAAACAGAAAGCGACGATTTGCTTTTTAGAATACTTAAGTTGGTATATAATAACCGATAATCTTGAAAAGATAAATGATGGAGAAAGAAAAAGAGTTGGAAAGTCCGCTAAGCAAACAACTACAAATAGAAATCATCTCTAATAGAAGTTCTCGACAGCTGATATCTGAAGAGAAAACTGCCAACTGAGCGAAAGATGGAAATGAGAAGAATTACCCGATATTAACCATAAGTCGTGCTGGCCAACTATGACGTGAGAAAGGTGACGAAAGGGGCTGAAGAAAAGGGGGAGGCGTCGTTATTGTTCTTGTTGTTCTTGTGCCATTTCCAATTATATTGGCTGGCAGTTTAAACCAACAACTAAAGTGACAGCATATCAAAAGATATGCCCGCCGGGGGCGGGTGGCAGTTGCTGCCACGCCCACTCTGGCATAAGCACCCAACTGAAGTCAACTTTTATTGCCATGGCATCCTTTCATCAGCATTATTAACTTGAACATTACCATTTGTGTTATCATAGCTTTGTTGCTGCTGACCCAAATGCCTTGCAGGCCAAAAATCTTGGCTTATACGCCCCTTTTCTTCTTCTTCGCCGTCAGCTGCTCTTGCATATCAATTTGGCATTGTTGGTACTGTTTTTCTTTTTGGTTTTGCACGCTTCGATTGCAGCTTCGTCGGTCACTAAGATGAAAGAAACAAAAACAAAGTACGATAAAAAAAGAAGCAAAACAAAAAACGTTGAATGAATTGCCCCAAATAAGTGTACAATTGTTGTTGTTGTTGTTGTTGTTCGTGGTACATTTGAGCTGCTGCTGTAGCATCATCAAACATTATTATCAACATTAACATCGTCATCATCAGCTCTTAAAAATCATTATGATGATCATGCTAATGCGCTGATCACTCGCCTGGAAACGATAGCCCAAACTCAGGCCCAAACCCAAGCCGACCGCGGCGGTAGTTGAGGTGGCAACGCCAACGCCAGCGCTAACACCAACGGCAACGGCAACGGCAACTGCAGCCAGTGTTGCCAACTTTTGACGGACATCAGCAGGCCAGCTAGATTTAATAGATTTTCGAAAAACAGCAATTTGACTAAATTTGTTTAAGATTGTATTTTGTATAAAATATAGAAAACCGACACTTAAATATGTAAGCTTGCAATTAAAAGACGGTTATTTTTATCAATATAGTTTTTAACACTAAGAGACTGGGAACATTAGTTTACTTACTGAGTGGAATATGGTTTTACTTGAATATTTTTATATCTATATGTTTGGCTTCAGAGATGTGTCCCCTAATGCATTACACACTGCAGATAAAAATAAATGTAATTCTATCTGCAAGAAGGGTATAAAAGCTTAACTGATTTTCAAAAGGCTATGCTTCGTTTACCATAATTTGTTACCTAGATTAATGCTGCTTTATGTATAATTAGAAGTAAAAGTATTTTGTCTAAAAATATATATATAAAAATAAATTACATTCGCACGAATGTAAATTTTGCACTTAAAATAACAAAGGACAAACATGATTTGAAACGGCTAGATTTGACGGGGAAAAACGAAATTGTTAACACTGCCAGTTCTGTTAAATGCCAGAAGTGGAGCACGCAATGAGAGTATAGAAGTGCTAGCGCGTGAGACCGAGAGAGAGAGAGAGAGAGAGCGCAGAGAGCGAATGGTAAAGTGAGCGCGTGCATTCAAGTCACGGTCACGTTTTTCGTCACGTTCTGCTTTTGTGTTATGTACAATTCTTCAATTCTTGTTGGGTGCTCTTGCTGCCATTGTTGTTGCTAATTTGCTCTTGTGCTTTTGCTGTTTCGTACTTTCGTACTTGGCATCGGCTGATGTTCGTGTTGCTGCTGCTGCTGCTGCTGCTGCTGCTGCCGATCTTTCAGCACATACTGCTTAGTTGTTGTTGTTGTTGTTCTTGCTGTTGGTGACCCCGGCAACATGCAAATGAGTTCAGCTTAGGCCAGCGACTTGGTTTTGGACTTGCGTTCGCCCAATTGCCAATATGGCAAGCACTTGCAGAGAAAAAAAAACAGAGGAAAGGAAAAAAACAGAAAAGCGAAAAAGAAGTTGCGGTAAATTTGTAAAATGAAGTGAAGGGGGTAGACATCAGCACTAATAACAACAGCTGTCAAGTTGGCATCTGCTGCCATTGCACTTTGCAGGTAATCTCTCCCTCTCTCTCTCTCTCACTCTATCTATCTGCTGTGTGGTGCTGCAGTTGTTGTCACATGTTGCAAACGAGTAGCAACTTGTTGCTGGTAAATTTCAATACTTCCGTTTTTTAAAGTATTTTGGTATCTTGTCTTTTTAGCCAGTGAAAACGACAGTTTTAGCGGGTTTTTCGTTTTGTTGTTGTTCATGTGTGTTCATGTTTTTGTCGATGTGTGTGTGTAAAACGCACAATTAAGTGAAAATCTGCGTCGAATTTTGCAAAAAATTCGAAGAGCGTCAAGCATAAAAAAACACCAAATAAAAATGTAGGAAAAAATGTAGGCAAATTGAATTTTTTTTTTTTTGAGTTTGGAGACTTGTCTGCCAGCTGCTTAGTGGCTCTAAATGCTCGGCAAACCGACATCCGACAACCGACAACGACGACATTTTGCTGCCACTTTCTAATGCGATAGAGCAACAACAACAACTGCAACAACATCAGCAGCTATGCGGAAGCATAGTCAACAGCCAACAGTCAACAGTTGACGCACCCACATAACAGACACCCCCAGATACCGCCAGACACCCAAAGAGTTAAATACCGAGAGCTGAGCTACAACCCCTCACCTTCGCCTCACCTTGTGCAAGGCACTGACCCGAAAATGTTGACGACTAAATCTTGCAGTCTAACAACCCAGTTTCCTTATTCCCCTCCCCTTCCCCTTCCCCTTACCCAGCCATCTTTATCTTTTATTCTTTCTTCGCACATTTTTTGTGAGCCACATTTGTCGTCGACTGCGTTTAAGCCAGCTAATTGCATTCAATCAGCTGCACAAAACGCCGGAAGAATTGCTTCTGCTCAAAGAAATGAGTTAATAGCAAGAGAAAGATCTTAGCTGCTGATGTCTGCACTTCTGGCTAATTGACATGTCATTTGGCTTACAATTATTATTAGCTGTTAGCTTCAAGTTTGCCACATGATATCAAACAAGAGACTGCCATCCAGCGGCAGTGTTACAAAACAGCATAAAAAGTGCTCTTCTGTCAAAGTTGACAACAACGTGAAAGCCTTTTGAAGTAGAGCGCTGAAGTCGCCAAGTCAACTAAACTAACTTTAATATGTCTGTTAGAGAGAAATACGTAAGTAATTGAAATGTAATTGAACTTCGTGTTCAGTAATTAACCAGTGATGTTTTGTTCTCAGTGCAATTAAAGGCACTCAAGACTTAACGGTTCATCGAATTGATTACAATTTAAGCATTCCCTTTTTAATTACTTTGATATCGACTCTTTACAATGCTACCTGTGTGGGAAAAAGTGGTCTAGTGTTTCTAAAATTAGATCTAGCTTATTATGCTTATTGCAGTTACAGTTGTCAATATTATATATTATTATATTTTAAATTTAAGTTTTAAATTGAAAATGGGTGACTTGTAAATATATCTATGGTTGTCTCGCTCCCACAAATGTTGTATGTGTGTGTTTTTGCTAAGGTTTCTTTTTGCCGAGCTCCTTAATAAAGTGTAAATAATTAAATTGCAAAACCTTTTTGACCCCCAACACTCTCTTTGCATATTGTATTACACAGCCCACTCAACCCCATCCGCTTCAAAAAAAAAAAAAAAGAAAAGAAAGAAAAAAGCAAACTCCCATTCTCATTTTCATTGATAGTTTTTCTCATATTTTCTACCCATTGGAGGCATGGCGATGTCATAACTTTGAGGTCGTCTTTGTAACGCGCCTGCCATCATCCATAATATGCTTTGTGACAGCAAAAAACAACAGCAATGACAACAACAGCAAAATTAACATGTTGTTTAATATGGATTGTTGTTGATATTGTTTTTTACTTTCAAACACTTTTACTCTCGATTGTTTTTCAAAAATATGTTTAGCATTTTTACGAGCTGTTTAACAATGCCGCCACAACAAATGCTGCAATGCCCCCTTCCGGCCCGCTCTTAATTTTTTTTACCCACTCCCTACAATTTTTTTTCTTGTTTTGTTGTTTTGGAAATGCGGTCTAAGCCCTTTGTTTTGGTATTCAATAAACATACATTTGTTTTTTTCGTTTGTCGTTTTTCGTTTTTGGTTTGAATGTCACGCAGCTTTTGCGATCGCACGCATCAAAAGCCGCTTAACGTGGATCCCCTTACGTTTTGTTGCATTACGTTGCGTTACATTGCGTTACATTGCGTTCCGGCAGGTTCGGTTGCCACCACTTAGTTCAACTACCCCCCCTCCGTGTGTCTTTCTTACAGACTTCAAGTCGCTTTGTGTGTGGCTTTTGTCGTTGGTATTTTGTTGACCCATCATCGTTATCCGCTTTTGTTCAATTGTGCAAACTTCAATTAACCCCTTACCCAGCCAGCAGCTCTCTCTCTCCCTCCCCCTCCCTTGCACCCTTTCAAGATATGCGGGTTGCATGCAGCTGCTGCATCTGAGGTCCATCACATTTGCAAGTGTCAGCAGGCTTCAGCCCAAGCAAGCTAACTAGCGAAAGCTAATTATAGTAGTAACTACCTATAAAAAAAAAATAAGACAAGAAAAGACAAGTCAAAGCATTTTAGGCTGACCAATTGCTCATACTCAAAGGCCGACCCTCAGCATGGGTATATTAGCAATGGGCTGTTGCCCTTGCATAACCTTTGCTGTGGGTAAACTGTCCAGGTTGGAACCAGCAGCTGTGTTTCTGCTTTCTTTGCTTTGCTTCCACATTGTCGAATACAATCGCATCGATTGGTAATCGGATCACTTCCTGCTTTCCGCCCAGCAGCAGATCGAATTACTAAAGCTCTCCACCTCTGCCACTGTTTTACAGAAAATGGATCCATTGATGCGCATACAGGAGGAGATCAAGGAGGTGCAGCGCCGCGAGGAGGAATACCGTCGGCTGGCAAATGCCGCAGCACTGGCAGCGGGTTCCCCGATAAAGCCGGGGGAAACCGAATGGCAGCTAAACGGGCATACTGAGGGTGACAAGGAGCAACAGCTGGAGGCAGAGCAGGAGCAACAACACGATCAGGATCAAGATCAGGATCAGGACCATGACCAGGAACGGGATCAGGGCGTTCTCGTGACTGCACAACCGGCAGCTGTTACCACTGCTCTCCTTCTGCCTATCGAGGAGCAATCGCCTTCGAATACTCCTTCGCTGGCTTCCAGTGTGAACAGTAATAGCCACAAGGAGGAGAGTCTCGATGAGCAGCACTCGGATGACTCGGGGATTTCCGCATCCTCACAGAAAATCAACAACATCAACAACAACATCAAGGCTGAGAGCAAAGGCACCTTGAAATTGACGCTGGTGGGCAGACAGGACTCTCGTTATATAGGACCAAATTGTTATAATATGACACCAGAGCCACCACAGCAGAAGCTAATGACAAACCGGACTCCCGGCACACCACAGCAGCAACAGCAGAAGCGTCAGTTTGCATTTAATGGCTCCACCAAGGGAGTAATGCAACGCTTCATTGCCTCCCATGGCAAGCTGCAGTTGGGCAACGGCACACCTAACGGGATGTCGCCGGCAGCGTCTCCATTACTTTTAGCAACGCCGAATAGTCCCACTCTAAAGTTAAACTCTCGCAACGCACTGGCCTTTTTGGAAGCGGGCAACACCTCGCCTCAAGCTAACAACATCAACAACAATATTAGTAATGGCACCTTGTCACAGGGTGCCATTGAACGGGACTCGGAGGGTCGGCCGCTGAGACGTGGCTATGTGCCCGTCGAGCAGAAGATTCAGCGCGAACTGCAGGACCTCAAGTCACGTGAAACGGAGCTGAAGCGTCTGCGCAAGCTCAACCGTCAGTACATGCTCGAAAAGCTGTAAGTCGAAGTTCTTCCTTCAAGAAAACACTCCCCTAAAACCAAACTCTCCATTTGCAGGCAACTGAGCACGGACGATGAGGCCGATGCTGATGACGATGATGACGATTCTGAGGTGGAGCACTGCTATGGACCTGGTAAATTGCGCAATGCACAATCCACTCTTGAGCTGGAGCGAGAGAGGTGAGAGACATTCGTAATGTGACCGAACTCGTAAATGTGACCGAACTCTTTTCGTTTTTTCTCTCTTCTCAACAGCAATGACATGGAATTGATGGGTTATAAGGCGTCAGGTAATCGCAGCTTGAATGCTGCCGCTGTCCTGTCAAATGGTAGTGGCAATGCCCTGTCTACAACTGGTTCCAACTCTGGCATGCGTCCGGCAATGTCGCTAGCACAGCTTTGTGATCTGACGCCGGAGGAGGCGCCATCGTCGCATCGCCTCATCGCGCAGTGGGAGAGCCTGATCAAGAAGAATGCGGAGGGTACTATTGAGGCGGCCATTTAAGGCCGACGGCGACCAAAGCACACCAAATTGTTATTGTAATGTCCCAAGCACTAAATAGAAAACAAAAACAAGGCCCATCCCCTTACAGAAAATGCCCCAAATAGCACATAAATGTTTTTTTTTTGTAAAATATATAGTAGTGGATCTGGATTGATCCATTCATATAAAATCAACGAATTATTGAAAAAAGGCATGTACTTAAAGACAAATATTTCTACAATTTACGCAATTGAGTATGTAAAAATTCTAGAAATCTGTTGTACATAATTCTTCGTATTTCAAGTGCAAGTATTGGCTCCGCCTTGTCAATATAATTTATTTAAAATAACCTTACGTACATACACGTATATGTATACACAATACGGATGTATACAAATAATACTATACATACTTATGTACTTACGATATGCGATACCAATATGCGAAAAACGATTTAATAAAACATTAATGTAAACCTTTAAGGATCTGCTTCTTTTATCTATATTTAGTACATATGTATATATGATGAACATATATTTTTAGAACTGGAAAATATT